>VZTX01031071.1:0-84599 GCA_013400915.1 Pardalotus punctatus | reverse complement strand
AAAATCTGGATTTGAAGAGCTATCCCATTTAATAGGATCTATTTTAAGGTAGGTCAAACCTGCGGCCCAAAAACCCTTGGCAGTGTCCCTTTGATATATCTCAGTAGCCAACAAACGGTTTGACGTAAACAGACATACATCTTTTAAAAGAGCAAACTGGATTGTGACAGCTAATAATCTCATTTTGGTGAAGGACTTCTCTTGTGTTGCATTTAGCTGGAGGCTGATGTCTCCAGCCCAGCAGCCACATCTTGAGGGGCAGGAGAATGTAGCCATACATTTGAAATTCCTGCAGAGACAGTCAACCAGTCCCCCACTATGGAGGATTAATTCTCCTCTTATTGGCGAGAACAACACCAACTCAGGGAAAACTGGGTTCATTTTTTCTGCAAAAGAGACCCAGGCAGGTAAAACCCCCCTCCCCTACACCACAGTCTCATCGAGGATGGGGTGGTGCTGGTGCTGTAGGTGTCCAAGTGCGAATGAGCTCCTGATGGAAAACCCACTCCTGCCTGATCCTGCCACCCATCTCTCTTCCCAGTGCCACCGTGAGCAATGTATGCTGGCTTTGTGCTCCCCTTGCAGGAAGATGCACAGATGGAGGCAAGCAGGGCTGGAGGACGTTCTTGGTCCTCCCAGAAGTCTTGAAGTCAGCAGGTACCACTCGTAGTAGTGACAGCTCTTTGCTCAGAGCAGGGCCCTGCATCACCATGAAGTGATTTTCATGCCAGTAATGTGACATGTACCTCGGTCCTGGAGCCTTTTCCAGTCCTTGGAGCACTGTTAGCACGGAATTTTGTCCAACATGTCCTGGAGGTATTAGTTACATTTACTGGTCTGCCAAATAGCTATTTCTTTCTGGTTTGGCAGGAAGCATCTCATTCAGGAGGGAGATAATTGCCTGGCTCAATAGCTGATCTGTTTTCTACCCAATGATGGTTTCCCTTTTTGAAAATTGATGATCGATCAGTTATGCTAAGGATCACCAGATGTAATATTTACCGCACATTATGTTTATTCCAGTGTGGGAGGAATGCATTAGGCTCCATATCATTCAAAGGGGATATTTCTGATGTAAAACTGTGCTGCATTAATGAGACTACCCATCAAGATGGATGGGTCAAATTAAAGTAGAAAAAATTGCAGACTCCTACTTAAAAGTCACACTGGAATCTCTAGCCTACATTATTTGTAAAATTCAAATTGAGCCCATTTTTGGCTCAGACATGTTTACATTCGTATTGGAGAATATATTAAACTGTATTTAATTATATCCATGTGAAAGGTTGTAAAAAATTCTTTTTTATTTTTTTTTTTTTTGCTTGATGCCAACCAAGATAACTGAACCTTGAGTTCAGGACTTCAAGCTACTACTGTAATTCAAATACTGATATTATCTCTGCAAGATAGGTCTGGGCATGGGAGCAAAGCCTTTCCTCTTTTCTGAAGGAATCACCATGGTTTAGGAATCATTTCTCCTGCTTTTGTTACATTTCAAGCCTTACGTTGTATTTTAATAAGTCTGTCATACTGTACAGACAAAAGGATGTTCAGCTTCCACCGTAATTAAAGAAAATCACTGCAATGGATAACATCAACCCAGCAGATTCCAATGATCTTGCTTTCAGCACTCCAAACTCTGCTGCTCTTTGCATACTGAACTAAAACAGCACCAGTCTCCAGGCTGCTGCTCTCAGGGCTCATCTCTCCCAAATCCAGCTTCTAAAATGGGCACTGAATCAGTCAGGGCCTCGCTGTAGGATAATTTGTCCCATGCCAACTTAGCCACCTGTGTTCAGCCTGTTAATGTCTCTGGGAGCAAACTGGACAGGAGGATGGCACTGTGTCTGCAGCAACACAAGAACTCTCACTTTGATGTATCCCAAGGAAATCCCATGGGAGAATGATGTTTTTGGTGCTCCCATTACCATCCCTGGCCAGTATCCAGGATTTCTCCTGGAATTTCAAACCAAAATCAGCTTGCTAGAGCAGAGCCACTCCTGCCTACAACCACCATCACCTGGTCAGAGCATCCCCCTGCAGATGTGGAGGAAATCCTTCCAGTGCCACATCCAATAGATTTAAATAGGCAGTGGAGCTCCCCTTCAAGATTTTATTCCTTTCTTTCCCTTAGACGAGTTAGCTGTGGAAAAAATCACCTATAGTTAAAGTTAGTTAATTGGAAACCGTGAATATTTTATTGTCCTTTGTGAGAGAAAGGAATTAAAGAAATGGATTTGGCCTTGATTTTTTCATTTGAACTTCTCTGCTTGAGCTGCACTTTTCTATTACCTCTGCAACTCTGCCTTCGTTATGTTATTAAAAGAAAAGTAATTTATGATTGCCAGTCTTACAGTCTCTAATTATTTCTGGCTGTGCATCACAATTATTAACTTGAGTATTCACCCTTTTCCTAACAGGATAAAAGACTTTCAACCTCTTTTGGGTGAGTTACTCATAGGTAGCCATGCATCCATCCTTGCATGCCATTGTCTCCAGCCAATAATTGTACTTTGCCAATTTGATATGTTGTTTAAACTTTAGTGCAAGCCAAAGATTGGATTTACAGTGAAGATGAAACACAGTCACAGGTTACTTGAGACCTGGGTTTAGCACCTGGCTGTCCTAAAGTATCTTGCACTGTTCACAGTCCGTTTCAAGACTAGGCAATAAAGGATCACTCAGCAACAACTAGAGTATCAACATATCACTGCTGTTCTCTTTCTTTTCCCTTGGTTGCACTGGTTTTCCATTTACTTCTTGTGGGTAATGAAGACATCTGTTCTCATCCCAATAGCTCTCTGCAACTTGCTTTCTGGGAAATGGAATAGCAGTATTTCAGCAATTTTGATCAACTGAGAAAATACTGCCCTGTATTTATGGAGGTCAGGACTGTCATTATATTCAGGACATTTCTGTGAAAAGTCTCAAGGAATGAATGATGAATGGAAAAATCAGATTTCTAAAACAAGTTCGGATACCCCAGAGATGTTTTACAGGTGGATCTCAAGCAGAAGCACCCTGGCCAGGTTTAGTGCTCATGAAAAGCAGCAAAATTCAAAAAAAGGCTGGAAAATCCCCCACCTTTCACAGCAGAAACCCCAGAGCCACTGGGGAAACTCATTTTGTGTCAGTGAGTGTGCATTCCCCAGCTCCCATGGCCCTCAGCCCCTCCACTGACTCCTGATGGAGTAAAAGCCTGGGAAGTGCTCTGCTGAATTCCAGGTTTCATCTGTATCAATCATTTTCCCATGTACCAGTACAAAAAATATGCTCCCTGGCCCAAATACAGCAATCTGAGTGCTGCATGCCAAACCACACATCTCTGTGAGTGAAGCCAGGCTAGACTGCTTTTTGGGTCCAATCTCTCACTTTTCTGTAACAAGACCATTTGTCTATAAAGCACCTCATTTTTATCATCTTTAAGATAGCCTTTATGGCAGGTGTAACTCCATGCAAAGGAAAAAGGGGGGGAAACCCTTTAAGCATTTTGCATTTATAGTTATATGCAGCTTTATTGCATAGTCAGTAAAAATCCCTGCTGATTATGTCATTGCTGAGGCAATCAGGTGCCAAAAATATTTTTTTTTATTTCATCCGAGCAATAATCATTTTCTGCCTGAACAGTAGACCCAGTTATTGTTTCTTCCCTTATGTTTTCATTAATTAGAAGGAAGTGGAGAGGTAACAAACGACTCCCTGGATGCTGAAGTGTACATTTTTCACTGTCAGGTTATAAGAGGCAATGGGCAAAGACAATATATCCTGTCAGATGTGAGAGTACTTATTGTCAGCAGGGCTTGTAAAAATAGAAAGTGAGGTAGCTTTTCTGGATGGAGTTGAAGCTATCTATGGATGGGGTTTAATCTGACTAATTATAACTAAAGACTTTGGCAAACAGCATCATGTAGCTGCAAGAATACTGGACAGTGCTTTTTTTTTCTTATCAAGCCCGTGTGAATGTTAATGCGTGTAAGTGTAAAATCGACTTCTATTAAATCTTCTAAATTGCCAAGCACTCCTTCACCCGCCGTGCCTCGCTGCTTCAGAGCAGCGCCGTGGAGTTACTGGTAAAAGTACTAAAACTCTTTGAAACAGCCATATATCTTCTGGTTTACAGGAAATGCTTCAAGTGAAGGGGAAAAAAAAAGAATCCTTTCCAAGGAGCAGAGAAGAGAGGGAGTTTCATCTCCAGCTGAACGTCTGGCCAGGCTCCGTTTGATCGACCAGCTCCCTGATCCCCAGCACAAGGAAGGCAGTGTGGCTGCTGGAGATGATGTTCCCTGCTGCAGAGGCACTAAGCAGCTAATCCAGGGGGCCATACCTTGGTGTGGGCATTTCAGGGAGCTCAATGAGCTTCTTCTGATCCTCTCTTGTGAAGATGCAGCCCCTGGAGGGTGCAGGAGCCCAAGAGAGCCAAGACTCCCCAGCCTGACTCCCAGCTAATGGGGGGCTCATGGAGAGCCTTCGCTCCTTGAACAAGGAGTCAGGGGATTCACGGAGACGGGTGTTGGGTGGAGTGGGGGCTGCCTGGAGGGGAACACTGTCCTGTGCACCCTAAGCATTGCCCCAGACCCTGTGCCAGCTGCTCCAGGGCCATCCCACCACTTCCCCAAGGCCCTCTCCAAGGTGAGCTACTGCAGAATATGAAAACAGGTGAGGAAAACCAAGCTGAAGCTTTTCTGGCATGCAAACAACAAGTTAAGCTCTGTTTTTTTTCTGCACTGGTGAATCTCATCTTAATTGCATCAGGCTGCTTGAGATTCCCAGATTCAGAGCCTCTGTAGCCATGACCATTCCCACCTTCCTTAGCCCAAATATTTTGCTAAAACCACCAGTCACCCTTTGCTTTGGCAAGGTCTGAGCAACTCATCAGAGCCAGGGACAGGGTTTTTGATTGGTGTGAGCTGTTTCAGACTCTTTTCAGAACGCTGTGAGAAGGACCCTCTGCAAGATCACCCCAGTGGCCACCACCCCACAGCCCCCAGTCACAGAGGGCTCCTCTGCTGCACAGGCATCAAATCTAACAGGCTGATCATTAGCAATGCAAAGCACTGAGCCACAAACCCAGCTCCAGGCCTGGGGAGAGGAGGCAGGAGAGGAAAAAGGCCATGCATGACAGATGTGAGCTGTACCACTCAGTGCACATGTGGCAAGGAGCACTGTCGAGGGTGGGGAATGGAATGGAATGGAATGGAATGGAATGGAATGGAATGGAATAGAATAGAATAGAATAGAATAGAATAGAATAGAATAGAATAGAATAGAATAGAATAGAATAGAAAGCATTATATGTAATTATTTTGTGCCAGTCTGTGCTTTGCTGGCTAACAGCTTTACAGATATGTCCTCATTTTAAACACACCCTATTTTCTGTTCTAAGAACAGCAGCGATGAAATCTACTCTGTCTGTGCCAGGAGGAGGTTGATGTTTAGGCAACTGAAAAAAACAACCTCTCTTAATTTTATTCTGATAATTCATTTTGCCTGTCTGAGATGGATCTGAAACTTTTTCTTAGTTTTGTGATTAATAGATAGTTACTGACTTAGTACCAATGTTAATATGCAGGAAACAGGAACCGAGTTACAGCTGAGATGCTCACTGGTTTAATTTGACTTTTCCTCACTGGCTTCAGTGAGATTAGAGACTGACCTGGCCAAAATCTGGCCTGGCTCTCTTGGCAGTGTCTGTCCATAAATGCTATGGCAATATTTCCAGTGTATAGCTGTGGATATTTCACAATTTCACATTCCAGATTCCAGAACAACTATGATGACTGCTGAGAGCATTTGCTTGATGGCTTTGCTGCTGCTTGGATGGCTTTTGGGGATGTGCGTATTCTTAAAAAAAAAAAAAAAAAATTAAAAAAATAAAGTAAGAAAGCAAAGAGAGTAAAAAGAAAGTAAAATACATCTGAATTGAAGATTTTATCTTTCATTCTGCCTAATCCTAAATGTGAAAGGTCAGCAGTGACAGCGCTATGAAAAGGGAAAGGCTGTGGGGTTGATGTAGAGGAGACTACCTGTAAATTTCAGCAGTTTTACATAAAGCTGCAGCTCCAGTATGGTGAATTAAGTGACACCAGCCTGAGGGTCATCACCCATGATTGCCAGGGAAGCCTGGGCTTCGTCCTGTGTCAGCCTGAGCCTGGGGATGGAGGCTGTGCCTGGGTCCTCCCTCACAGGGTCCTGTTTCCCCCTTAGAGCATCTCTTTGCCACCATCAGGGCAGGCTGGCATGATCAGAAACACCTCTCCATTCCCAATACTGTGCTAAAACCAGTGAGAGGGACCTGTCCTTGCTGCTATATCATAAAACACATCTATAAAACGAAGAAGGAAGAGAGAGAATAAAACGTGGAAAGCGGCATTGTGTGCAATCGAGCTTTTTGCCTGTCTGAGAAATCGTCTTGGAGTTGCCTTTGCAGAGTGTGTGATGGGTTTGGAAATGAAAGATGAGGACTGAGCAAAGCTGTGGCCATCAGAGTGCTCTTCGCCCAAGGACATCCCTCCTCAAACCCACGCACACCACTGGCAGCTGCCAATCACTGTGAGGAAGATGTTTTACGGCCCCAAAAATATGAAGTCCCTTGCGACACCCTGCAGATTTTATTCCCCCTGCCTGGTTCTCTGTGGCTGTTAAACACGATGGACATTGAGGGCCTTTTCCAGTGCATGCTCAGCATTGCAGCTCCCAGAGCCAGCACTGCCTGCAGTAATAAAAGGTGATTGCTTCCAAAACTGAATATCCCCTTCCTTTGGGTCATTCTTTTAATTGACTTCATTAATAAAGGAAAGGCCCTATTTAAACATAACTTCATCTTGCTGGCAGAATATAAGCAGATGTCATAAAGAAAACAACACGCACTGTTTTTAACTCAAAACTTTAATACTAAATTGCATTAACTAATAACATAAAAACACCAACCATCTGGCTTTTTGGTGGGAGGACTCTAATTCCATTAGGACTTTAATAAATGTACTGCACTGTAGAGACATTTTACTCTGATAGCCTGGGCAAAAATGAGGAGCGTTTACAAGATTAGTTTACGCAGCAGCCCCGGGATCTCTCTCTTGGAAAAGATGGAGCCAAGGGGACATCACTGAAGGAGAGAGAGGATGCAAAAAGTACCTGCACTGGGGGATGTATTTGGGGCTCTTGGGTGCCCTTGGGTGCAATGTAGATGTGCTGCTGCCCAGTGAAGGGGAAAGAGCTGGTGGCTCTGGGGCATCCAGGCTTTAGGTGGAGTCAGCAGAAAAGATGCAGGAAAGGAGTGGATTGCTCCAAATCCTGACATCTTTGTCCCTCTGGGGTGATCATTGTCATGCCCAGCACGAAGGCTTGGTCATGGTACAGTGGCTTCTGCCAGCCTCTGTGTCTGCCCTCCTGATACACCCCAAACCCTCCAGATACACCCCCACCCCTCTGATACACCCCAAACCTTAAAGCACATCTCATTCCACCCCTGCCATGGGCAGGGACACCTTTCACTATCCCACTACCCAAACCCCATCCAACCTGGCTTTGAACACTTCCAGGGATGGGACAGCCACAGCTTCTCTGGGCAACCTGTGCCAGGGCCTCCCCACCCTCACAGCCAAGAATTCCTTCCTCACATTTAATCCAAATCTGCCCTCTGTCAGTTTGAAGCCATTCCCCCTTGTCCAGTCACTCCATGCCCTTGCAAAAAGTCCCTCTCCAGGTCTCTTGGAGCCCCTTTACATTCTGGAAGGTGCAATCCCGCCTTCTGATTTGAGGCAGTCCACGCCAGCTGCCTGTCTGTCTTTGTGCCCACATGAGTCACTTCTTCCCTTTAGGAAAGGGAAGCACAGCAAACGTCACATTGATTGGAGGAAAGGTGGAGCCTGAAACACACCCAGTCACCAGCAAACTGAATTTTCGAGCTGTGTAGTCACTAGCAGCATTCATTTCCCTGCTGCACTGGCAGGACAAAGGAGGCAGAGTCCCATTTTGCTCTTAGGATGTTATTAAGGTGAATTAATCTGAGTATGCTCTGAGACATAAGGGCAGCTCTGTGTCCTTCAGTGGGGTTGATCAACAAGCCCTGACTAATGCAACGTGCTGGTTCCTGGCATGCTGAACTTCCCTGGACGAGTACCAAATGGGAATCAGCAAGGGAAAAACCTGACAGCATTATTTTTTACTGAGATTAACATGTGACACAGAATTGTAGGTCTTCCTTCACGTCAGTTTTGTTTTTCCCTGGCTCTGTTTTCTTTCAACACACTCAGAGCAAAGCCTCACTTTTCCATGTACCCCAGTTCACGCCACAGTGAGGAGGAGTGAGCAAACAAGGCAGAGAACACCCATTCATGTTATCGTTAATATTTTTGACAGAATTCATTAATGATGGGCATGTTTGGGTTATTTTGAATAAATTCCAAATTGGTCTTAATGCCACTCAACCCTCGTGATCACCTTGTCAGAGTAATTACTGGAGCTTTTTTAAAAAGCATCCTGTGCCCAGAAATATTTGTGAGTGAAAGTGCATTTCCATGTCGGTATCTTTGGAACACAAAGTCGATTTGCAAGGAGTTGCAGTGTCAGACAAAGCTTTTAAAATTTGGATGCCTTCCAGATTTTAATTTACATGATCATTAATACTGACTTACTCCAAATATATCAATCAGTTTAAAAAACACCATGTCTCACTCCTCGTTCAGGGAAGAATCCTTAACCAGGTGAATGCTTGAGCATTTGCTTAGCTTTAAGCAAGTGCTTAAGTCATATTGAATGGCTCAGTGTTAAGCACAATTTTCCACTGAGAGAGAGCTGGAATTAAGTCTTCAAAATGCAGCATCCAGATGTGGTTTGAGAATAGATTCCTTGGGAAACCCCTGCATGGGGGGCAGGTGATGATCTGCACCCCACAGCCCCTGAAATCTGAGCCTGAGCCATCCTGGGGCAAACATGAAGTTTTCCAACAGCCTCTTTTCATTTAGACATGCTGCTACAACCGAGCAGGTGTAGCTCTTTTCGTTAATGCTCCTTATTATCAGCTGAAATAATATTTCCTCAGCTGCCAGCGCTCGCACAGCACGGTGTTACCATCAGCCCGGAAACCCCGCAATCCCTTTAACCTGGCGAAGGATCAACCTGGGGTTTTTTCAGATACAGAAAGCTATAATAAAGCCATCCAGAAAATGACAAGTTACAGGGCTCTGTGATTTGGAAACCGTTTCTATTAAGTTGGCTTCTTGTCTGGTGGCGGCGGGAGGGATGGTGATAGTGGGCCCCAGCCGAGCCCTCGAACGCGCGGCTGCGAGAGCGGCTAATGCCATCCTTGTACCTCTGGCTGTTAGTGTCATTTCTCTACAACACACTGCAAAATAAACACCCTTTGGGTTTTCCACCTAAATCCACCGTAGGTGCAATCCCTTGACTTGAATTGCCCGGCTGAATCATTAGAAAATGAATGCTTTGGGGGAGAAAAAAAAAAAGAAAAGAATTACGTTAGTGATCCCCCAGCTTGCCTTTGTGTCTTTTCTCTTTCAGAAATCTCTCATGTTGCTGCTCTCTGCATTTTTCTCACAGTATCGATACATGAAATAAAGCATAAATAACCTCCCTTTCTATTCTTAAGCCTTCGATCCCAGATCACCCTGAGCCTCTTGCCGATAAGACCATTTTCAGCATCCGCTGGCCTGGAAGCAGCCAGCAATGCTCAATGAGCTTAGGAAATTTGTCCTGTCACCATCCGGGATGTGCTGTCATCCCATCAGGCACCTCTTTGGTCTTCTTCCAGGTGTACTGTGGGAATTTTTTTATCCACAGATGAGCAGTCACGGGATGTGCACAACATTTTGGGGCATTTCAAGGGTATTGGCCATGCTCACAGTGGGTTTCAACACGGGGGCTGCCTTGGTCATGCTCTGGTGATGGGCACATTTTGGTGAACAGACTTAAATTAACCCAGAACTGCCCACATAAACAGCTAGTTTTACATTAATTGCACTTTATTCTGCTCTTGCACACAAGGGTTTCCTTTTGCAGCAAGGTCGCTGGTAAGGGTGTAAAACTGATGATATATGGAAGAGGGAAAGGGGATTACTTGGTCCAAGCCCATCCTGATTTTACTGCTGTCCACTCTTTTTGGTGTTTATGTGGAGCTTCCAGAGATGCTGTTAGCTCTTCCAATGAGGTGATTGCAGAATGATTGCTTTTCAAGGTCAACAATTTAAGTTTTACCACCCTTTCTCCTAAAGGACAAAAGAACAGCAGCAGGTAGGCAGAGATGCATAGATTAAGCAACATGATCAGCTGTTAATTAAAGTCCTTTAGGAGGAGGAAGAAATGACTTAACCCTTCCCATCATTGTGTGAAGCTTCTTATTAGGGGCAGTGTGAGATTTTTCTTTCTTGCCTATCAAAACCTTCTATTCCTGTGCAGTCCCCATCAGTGTCTTTTACACTCTGCTCCTCAGTTTTCATTAGAAATTATCAGACAGAAACTTCATTTTTACTCAATATTTCTTGTCCAGTTCAGTGTGTAATTGGTTCTCCTCTTCCCTTTTGGTGATTGAATGACAAACATTATATATTATATATATATATTTGGGGGGGTGGGGTACGAATATATATATATATTTTTTAATGTATTTTATATATCCTCCCTGTAAAGCCCACAGGAAACTCGTGGCCTGGGCTGTGTTCAATGGCACTGAGAAACCAGTTCAAACCACTGTGATTTATACGCTGGTTTAACTAACATCAGGGCAGTAAATTAATTCTGCAAGGGTCCTGTCCAAACTAACATTGATTCTGATTTTCTTGAAAATCATCCATTAGCCAAGAATTACTACCAGTGTTAGTGGAAATGCTGTAGGGTCATTAATTGGAATTAATGGATGGGTAGTTTTTATAGGAGATTTGAAGGAAGGCAATATTCCTTTCAAAAACCATTTTATTAGAAATTTGCTTCCCAGCTGTAAAAGGCAATGCCACAACAAGCCATTCCACAATGTTTTATCCATGGCTTGATGTGTTTTTAATTAAGGGAAAGCAAAGCAGTTGGAAGTGTTTTTATTTTTAAAAAGTAGCCATATAACAGATAGTTATTTATTTACTGCATAATGGGGAACTCAGACCAAGAGAGGCTGGGAAGGGTCACAGCAACACTGTCCCTTTTTATTTACTGGATCCTGAATGGTTCTTCTGGCTGTTTGAAAGGACTGCAGGTAATTATTGGTGCCTTGTAAATTGTTCCATTCACACACTTCTCAGGAGTTTAAAAAAAAAGAGGATTATCTGCTCTAGCTCTGTCCTGAGAACAGTTTATAACCCTGGAGGGTTAATACTGGAACTGCTGGAATAGCCCCAGTCCTGGCTGAACTGGGTCAAACCCAGCTGAGAATGACCCATTTTCTGCCCTTTCCAAGGTGGCCATAAAACAGGAGAAGAGACAAACTGGTGATGCTCTACTGAAGTCAGAGGAGCTCTCCTGATCCACAGTGTGTGAAGATCTTTTGCCCTGCCCTTCTCATCCCATGAGGATACAAGAAACTCTTTTATATGCCTCTTCCATGGCATTTGAAGCTTTTTACCAAGGCAGGGTGAGTTGGTGTTCTCCCTTTATGTTGAGAAGGCAGACGTGGAGGAGGTTAAAGGTTTTGTTTTAGACCACAGAGCAGGAGCTCACCAAGCTTGTTATAAAATATCACCTTCCCACCAAGAGAATATGTGAAGCTTTCCTACTGCATTTAGTTTAGCTTTTAAACAAAACCAGATTATTTTTTAACTGTTTCAGTGCCACCAGCACACCGCCACTTGCTGTCTTTTCTTGCCTCTCCTTTCAACTGGGCCTTATTGATCTGGTTGCATTTCCCCTGGAAAAAAGCCTCCAGTGGTGCAGCATCAGCATCCTGAACCTGACTCTGGCAGCAGAAAGGCACATGTGCAAGGATGCTGCTTCTTTTAAATGTTTCTTTGAGACAGCAAAGCCCGAAGTGGGTCTCACAGAACCTCGGGGTTCGGGCAGAGGGAAGGACAGCCTGTATTAAGCCATGTGTTTATAAACGGGGGAATTGCACTCTAAAGCTGTTAAGGGCAGCAGTTTGCTCATCGTTCAGGCGGGTGGCTCATGCAAACGCTCACCTCGAGTCCCTGACCTGCCCTGGCCTGCAGAGCTCACCTGGAGCACGCAGTCCCCAGGCTCCTGCCCTGCTACATCAGCGCTGGCAGAAACCCTTCGCAGTCACACTCAAGGACACTCCACACAGCCCAGCCCACTTGGAAACGATCTTATTCCCTTCCCACATCTCTCTACTGTTGCTCTCCAAACAATCTCATTCTCTCCTAAACCTGCACACAACATTTTAGCAAACAGTGAGGGGCACACAACAGCATTCAGCTCAGAGAAACTCCCCATTCTGGTGTCAGAAACAGGAGCTGGGGCCCTTTTCTGCTGCCTCAGGGCTCCACATGCAGAAGGGCTGCAAAAGACACATTGGCTGTCCTTGGATGGTGTGGTGGGCACAGGTTCTTCGGGGCTCGGGTGAGCACAGCAAGCTGAGGAGCCCCTGCCTGCTCCTCCCCTGTGCCACCAACCGTGACCCTTCACACCAGAGCTGGGCAGGCTTCAGTAAGCCAAGGGGAAACACCACAGGAATGGAATGGGGCTGTATGATCAGAATCCTAATTAAGAGCAAAATATTGGAAATATGCCATATTAGAAACGCTATTACAATTAATAGTGACAATACCACTCTTGGGAAATAGGCAAATTTACACAGTAGCTATACATAAAATTTACTTAAGCATATTCCCCTCTCCACCTTGTTTGCACACTGTGATAACAAATTGCTTGTATACTGTATGGTGGTATTTTTTTCTTTTTTATATTTAAATATTTGAGCCAGCAATTCATTTTGTGAGGAGAGAAAGGCATGTGGAGGTCTCCGAGCTGCAGAGCAAAGTAAATGATGGGCTGTGATATATTTAGCAAGTGATAATGTGAAAAACACAAAAAACCCCCAAGTATATTGGACGAGAAGGCAAACACAGTAAGAAAGAGCCTAGTTTGGGATATCCCAAGCAAGAAAGAAGAGTAATTCTGCAGGTAAGATGTGAATCTGTCAACCATGGTACCGTTTGCAAAGTTACTTTATCCGTCAATTCTTTAATTTTCTTATTAAAAAAAAAAGGCCGGGGGGGAGAACATCACTGAAGTCTTTGTATGGTGTTTCCACATCTATGAATGAAAGTATGTTTTTGGTGGCAAAAAGAACAAAATTATTTACCATTGCTAGCTCTTCATGTCATTTGACTGGATCATTGCCCTGTCTGACAGAACATTTATATGACACATTTATACACAGCTATGTATGTTTATACACCTACGCAACATATGCCAGCCATATATTCCTGTCTCCCACTTATTGCTCTCTGTAGATACCCTCAGGTTCAGGGAGGAAGGTGGTGTGGAGGATGACACTCGGTCATCATTAGTATGGGATAGCTGTGGATCTCTCTCCTTCGTGGGTAATTAAAAGCTGCTCTGTGCTCTGAGCTGCGGGAGCCGGGAGAGACTCTCATTGAGATGCATTCCTGCAGCACACCGTGAGCTGGAGGGCAGCAAGGAGCCCTCATCCCATCCCACCCCATCCCAGGATGTGCCAGCAAGGATATTCATCTCCACGCTGTGTTGGGTTTGGCGCTGTGCTGCACTGGCAGGGGTGGGGGACCCTCAGCTCCACCACTCCTGCTCCAGGCTGGTGCTGGGGTCATCAGTTTTCTTCCAGCTGGTGACATTAGTTGAGAAAGAAAAGGGAGAAAAGGGTTTCTCTTCGCAGAGAAAAAGAAGTCAAGGGAGAAAAGATCACACTGGAAGCTGCCATGGTGTAGGCAACAGGCAAAAGGGCTGCCTTAGGATTAGGGCCACGATGAGGCTTTGTCCCACAGAATTTCATAGGTGAATCTGCTCTCAGCTGGGAAGGAGACAAGATGGGCTTTAGGCCCTTTGAAAGGATAAAAAGCTTCTTTGTTCCATCCCAAGATCCTGGAGAGGCCATGGTGGTTGCTGGCACATTTCAAGGCATCCACACAAACCTTTCCCACTCCCACACTGGGGCAGGCCCAGCAGACCCAGCGGGGTCATGATGCTGTATTCACACCCCAAGTAATCAGTCACACCAAAACTGATTTCCCCTCTCTCTTGGGTTGTTAGGGGACATCTCACAACCAAAAAACAGCCAAAAATGTAGAGCCATATTAATCCTCATTGGAAATGCAGGACAGATCCCCAGCTGGTTCAGGCTGTCAGAGCTCCCTGAAGCCTGCAAAGGTTTTACCATTTGGATCAACTATAGATTGCCCCAAAGGCTTTAAAACCAACAATTCGCAACACCGACACAATGCCTATAACTGATCGCTCTTAAGACACCCACCTTCTTATTTAATAAAGCCTTTCAAGTCGCTTTGTATTTTATTCATAGGAGCTGTAAAAAATCCAAGGACCCGGTATAAAGACTCATTTATTCTCTTCTACATAGCACTATAAATTTACACTGCATTTGCAAACTAAGAGCCCATATCTTAGGGCAAAGCAGAGCTCCAAAGTGAGAGCAGGAATGGCTTTCAAAAGGCCAATCTGTCCCAACTAAAGACTGTGTTGAGAGCTCAAATTTACAGCCACAAACCCTAAAAATGAGAAACTAGATATGGAATTTAGTTGCATTGTTGTTGCCATGCTCTGCTCCCTGCTCTCTTCAGCTCCTGAGCAGGCACTGGGGCTGTTTCCAGCTGGCCTGAGTGATGGAGCCACTGATCCCTCGGTCCTGGCTGCCCTTTCTCTGCATCAACAACCTGCTGCACCCATGAAATTCCCCAGGCTCTGCTGCTCCCAACTCTCGCCTTCAGCTCATTCAAGTAAGCCGCAAAATGGCACAAATCCAACGTGATCAAATGCTTCCTTAGTGTCAGTCTTTTCTTTCAAAGGACAGAAAGGGAAGGGTACTCGGTGGGATATTTATGAGCCTGTCAAGCTCGCTGCTCTCACCAGAAAGTGCTCTCAGGTTTCCTTCCTTGGCAGGGAAGGGACAGAGGAAGCACAGGGGAAGGGCAGCTGCGTTTGTGGGGCTCAGCTGCCAGCTGTGAGGCACCTTCCCGATTGTCACAGGTGTGGTGGCACCACACTGAGTCACCCCAGCTGAAAGCCGGCCCCAGCACAGACAGGCTGCAAATCAGGCAATTTTTTAAGCAGAAAGGGTTTGGAGACATAACAAGTGCTGCTCCTTCCCAGAATTAAACCATGGCATCCAAGGAACTTTCTGAAAGACACAAGGAGATGGGTTTGAATATTGCCCTGCCAGTTTATTTTTCCCACTTCCTTAGAGGACAAGCATCTTGTGAAATGTCTCCTATTTGCTTTGGGTTGAATGTAAAATGTCGCATATAATTGAGAAAACATGAGCAGGACCTGTCCTTTGTGCTCCAGTGGGAAGGTGGCACAGTTCATGTTGGACTGTACCTCCTAGCTTGCCCTTGCTTTAAAGCAACATGCTTAAATCTGTTCAGAACTGGGAAAACACTGTTTGCTTCTCATCTGCGTGCAGGGAGTTTACCATGTTGCTCCCCTGCAGGAAAATGATTGAAGCAAATTATAAGTGGTGCCTCTAAAACTGAAGGGCAGATCCTCATCGGCTGCACATCAGCGCAATTCCTTTGATTTAAACACACGTTTATAACTGCTGAGGAGCCTCCAAAATGAGAGGACTGTAATTACAGCTGTATTATAATGCCTTCTGCCACATCAAGTGGAGAACTATTGACAGCAAGCAAAGACCTGAGAAACACTGATAAGAATGAACTGTAAGCCTGGTCCTCCAATGCGATTCCCCACGACCCGTGATTTATGAGCCCAAATTAGCTGCCTTGTCTTCAGGAGGAATTGGCCAGGGGTGGTTTTCCTTGGAGCACCGTGCCAGGAAGGTGCCAATATCATACGTGTTTCTGAGCGGTATTTGACCTGCCATTGATCTGTTGGGGTCACAGATGTCCTCTGAAAGATTTCCTTTAGGCTCAAGGTGAGTGGCATAATTTGCTACAGTGACGGTTGTCCTGCTGGCTCCTCATCTGAGGAAAAACAGCCACTCCTTCAGGGCCATTGCCAGGAGACATCAGAGCCTCCTCCTGACCCTTCTGACCCGTCATCTGCTTTCCATACCCTCTGGGAAGGTAGAAGGAGTAGGTTTTTGAGCAATTATGCTGGGTTTTTTCCTAAGAGCTTGTAAGTGTGCTGATCTCTTGGCCAGCTAAGGTCTAGGGCATGTTGATCTGACATTTCACAGGGAGAAGATTGGATCACTCCTCTGGTCTGTGATGGGAGCTCACAGTTCCTCCTCTCAGGTTAGAAGCAATGTTGGATCTCCCCAGTCAATTATTGGGGCAGATGAGCTCTACTGAGACAATCAAATCACCGCTTCTTTAGTTTGAATGAAGAGGATGATGGCAAGAAATTTTTGATGAGTGGTGGCCTTGGGCACTGAAACTTTCCCCTCTTTTCATCCAAAACCCTCTGAAATGCTTGGCCTTGGTTTACCCCTCAGAGTTTTTCTTTTCCCCTCCATTTTTAAGGAAAAGGGCAGCCAAGCCTTACTTCTTACAGGCCGGGGAAGTAATAGCTTGTCATTTGAAAAAGGTTTATGAGCTCTGATTAGTGACCCTTTCTCTCTTGTACATGTGCTTAGGGGGAAAGGGAAGAATTCATGCAATGGCAGGGAAAAGGCTCACATTCATTTCAACAGAGCTAGCACTGTGCTGTTGAAGGGAAAACCCCAAAACAGATAAAAGAGACCCTAATCAGTTATTCCGCATGTGACCATGCTGAGAATACAGTCAGAAACACAAAGAGTAAAATTCCAAGATTTATTAATGCTGTCATGCTTTCCCTAAAAGGATAATCGATGTACCCAAAGTCTCTGAATCAATATTTGTCCTTCTCAGGCGGGGTATGGTAAAGAAATATTCCCAAAAGCACTCACTTCTGAGATTTTGTCTGTTGCATAACATTTCAGTCAACTGCAGAATGTCTCCGATAATGATGATAAATAAGTATAAAGCCTACAGCGGTCTGTCTTATAGAGGAAGTAGAATAGACACTTATGTGTTGGTAACAAAAGTTCAGTCCCAAGTAGACCTGACCTCGTGATCTTTTAAATGTATGGCAAAGATTTTATCCACTAGATTTAGGTTAACAGCTTTGGGAATTTGCAGGTGTTAAATTAACCACAAGAGACAGTTTCCTAAGTGCAGCAGAAACACACTGAGCATGATAAGGAATAATAATTAAAAACTGAATTACAGGGCTGTAGAGTTTAAGGGAAAGTATGCGGGTTTCTCTGTATAAAAGTGACACATTCTCAGGAAATAGGTCTGATGCTGGGTGATACCCCTGGGCAGTAGCTCAGGTACAGCTCTGTCACCTTCAGCAGAGACCTGGCCATGGCCCATCTGCCAAGGCACAGACCTTCTTCACCTGAAATCTGTGGAATCTGGACATCCTATAAACCCCAGGGTGTCCCAGGGTGGGCAGCTCCCTTGGGAAGGGAACTGCGCTCTCCAAGCGATATGGGCTCCATTCCACAGTGCAATTTTGCTGCAGTTCTGGCAGATTCAAAGCTTTAACTCCTGCCTCCTTCTGCTGAGTCCTAATGCAGAGCAGGGCACACACACAAATGCCTCTTAGCCATTTCCTTGCTGACCCATTGCCCTGAGTTTCTAGGGTCACTAAACATACAAATAATCAAATGCTGTTTCAGTTCAAGCACAAAACTTAAAGTATATGAAACCCCGCAAATTATTATTAATTTCTTTTTCCTCACCCACACAGCTTTCTTGTTCTCCAGGTGCGCCTCTTCCTGCAAGCATGCTCAGTGTGAGAGATCACACATTTCTTCAAGTTTGGCCAGGATTTAGGCTTACAGATAGTGCCCAGTGCTGTCAGCTGAGCTGGAGGTCTGCATAGGTAATTATTGCTTTAGCGGGGTGCTGAGTAAGGCTCCACTGAGATTTTCCTGCTCTTGGCTCCTTGCTTGGCTCCTTCTAAGACATCAGACTCAGGCACGCTCAGGAGGCTGATCCAGGAGCCAGGGTGGACTGTGGGGCATAAACAGCCAACTGCAGGGATGAAGGCCAGCATTTCTCCTCCTGAGGGGCAGCAGAACATCCCAGGGCTGGTTGTGGAAACCCTCCTTTGAGATGCTTAAAAATACACTGGACAAAAGTGGAAAATGAATTGGTGGGAATGGTGCTTGGAGATGCCAGGTCATTCATTCTCCAGTATCCATGATTCATGCATCCCAGAACGTGACAGTCTCCCTGGCAGTCACTTGGTAATGATATTAGAAGTTGCCTGGTTATTGAGGCCATAATTACTACATAATTTGCGGCTGTAAGATCTCATGATAACCCTCTCCCTTGCAGACAGGAAAAAATAACCTGGTATTTTATTTACCCTGTCAACATGTGGAACTTGCCTTACAGTGTAATTACATGGTCGGTAGTTACATGGCTCTCTGGTTGATGGTGTCCTGTAAACAAATAAAGACCCACAAATTCCACCTGTGGGGATTCAGGCACTACATAAAAATGACAGGATTTTTAAAGCCTCCTCGATGTGTGCAATACTGCACTGAGGAACCTGCATGCCCGGTTCTTGCCCTTTGCTCCTGGTGTTTGCCATGCAAACAGCTTCTCCTTGCAACACCACCTGATCTGCGTGGTCTGTACCTCAGGTATTCACTCAGCGTCACAGCATCACCTTCAGTGCCCAAATTTAGGCCAGCATCCATCTCTCTGACACATCTGTGCTATAGAATTGAATCATAGACTCATCTAGGTTGGAAAAGACCCTTAAGATCATCAGGTCCAGAATTTTGTGTTTGTGCTCTCAGGCTCCTCTCCAGCAAGACAACATTCCACTAGTTTATCCAATTTACTGATGGAGAAGAAAGTAGCTTCTCACGGCCCCCAAGGACTCACAGGAGAGCTGGGATGAGGACCTGGGTTTCTAGAAGCCAAGTCTAACCTCTTGACCCCCCCCCAAATCAAATCTTTTTCTCCACTGGCATATTGCTTTTGGTGACTCTGCCTCTGCTTTTGAAATCTGCTTTGCTGCACACCCTGGGAATGTGCAGCGGGTGGCAGGGGGAGGGCTGGATAAATCTGAAGAGCTTTCTTGCTTTGTTTATTTATATGACCTTAAAGATGATGCCTGTGCATAATGTCGAACATGACGGAGAGAAGCTGACAGGGCAGTAAGTTCTGGCTACCGCAGAGCAAAAACAAAATTACATAAAAATATCAATTGTAAAATTACTCAAATCCATTAGCTTAATTAGCATCATTAATCAAGGCAAAACATTTGATACGTCATGTACTTTCACAAGAGATAAATGAGGCTTTGATGAAAGCCCAGCAGGTTGCCCTGCTCTCGGATGTGCCGGTGGCTGCCTGGACGTGGAGGTGAGGCTCAGCAGGCGTGGGGCAGGCTGGCAGCTCGGAGCAAACACCATCCTCTGAGTGGGGCTCCAGCTCAGCAAGGGTTTTGGCAGCTTGTTGGGCGAAGCCTGGGCAGGGTTTCATATTGTCAGGCCCATCTGGAAGGGTGTAAAACTGCCTAATGGGCTGCGCTCATGCAGCATCATCCGCTGGTCTTGACTGGTTTTGAGGCAAGGTTAGCAAGGATACAGTGAGGATATCAGTCATTCCAGTGGCAATTACAATAATAAATCCAAAGCCTGTGCTACACTGTTTTACTTGAGAAAGGGAGGTTCACTGAGCTCTTGCTTTTGTTTCCTAGGGCGATCTCTGGGGAGAGCAATATTTCTCTATCAGCAAACACTTCCAAGGAGAAACACTAGAGAGATCTTGATAGCATGCAACAGCACATCTGCAGATTTCCAAGATCATATCTGTCTCGGAGGGCACTCTAGGCTCTCATCTTCCCTTTTCTCTCTGGGATCACAGTGCTGCGGTCAATCAGGTCTCCTGTGTGCAGCCCAGGGCATTGGTGATTGCTGCATGACTTTCCTCCCTTTGCATCAGCGCTCAGTTGTTGCTCATTCCCTCTCCCCATGCCAGGGCACTTAATTGAATCTTCTCTTCTGCTCCTTGTAACAAGACCCAGCTACAAAGGCTAAATACTTTATTCCCAAGAAAAGCCTCAGAGATAAGATTCACCAGCTGTGGCAGCACAGTGCGGGTCTCAGTAAGAGAAATAAATGTCCCTTCACTCCACCACTATCTTTCCAGCACTTTATCTGCAATGAGCCCAAACACAGTTCTCAGCTATTTGTATTGCTAAATATAATAAAGGATAAGTCAGCAGTTTCTGAGGGATACACTTCCATAAAAAACAGTTTGATGGCATTTTTCTGCATTAAACACATTATTCAAGGGCTTTTCTCCTTTCCAATATCCAGTTTCTGCTGGGTGTACATGCGGTTGAAACTTCCTTCAACATATCAGACACACGGACTGTCGCTGCAGAAAACTTGGTCCAGTTGAGGAGCTGGAGTTGGATTTATTAATCTTATTTGAGGATACCTGGACAATAATTGCTGTCATAGTGATGGGGGAAGGATGAACTGACTGAGAGCACTTCTGCTCTTTGATGTTTGCCTTTTTGTTTTCCTGAACAGTAGCTGATCAGATGGGCCTGGCTGGAACCAACAAGGAAAGTCAGGCTGGAGAAATACAGGGGATTTGAAGAACATTGCTTCAGACTTAGAAGCAAAAGACACAGACACAACCTGCCCTCCCAAGAAGAGCTTTTCTTACCACCTCTTTCTCCTTCCCAGGGCTCAAAGACAACATAGCTTTTCTCCCTTGCTTGCTCTGAGCAGCACTCAGAGACAGATGAATTTTGGGCTCTGCTCTGCACCTTGATGTAAACACTATGACAATAAAGTAATCAAAAATGGGTACACTTGACTGCAAGCCTTAATTAACTATTAATTAAATTTTATTAACCCACTAGTAAAACTGATTGTAGCAAGCAATGACTAAAAGGCTGCAGTCAAAGCAGTTAATGTATCACTCATTTTTATGTGGAAAGAGGGCTCATCGTTTTCCTGAGATGGCCAATACATAAGGATCCCCCCTTGCTAAATCAGTCTGGTCGTTTTCCTACATGCCACTGATAAGGAAGTATTTACGAATTTATTCCTAAATTCAAAGTATACTTCAGGCCTTAATTTACTGTCGTAATTATATCACTGGCTCAATTAGTCCCCAATAAAAACGTTATGCTATTGTATCAAAGAAATGTAGCACCTTTGAAGTAAATGGATTCACTTGCAGAGTAAGAAATCTTCCTCTTTATTGTGTTTTCTCATCTGCTACTTACAGCCACCCCTGTCTTAAATTGCCCTTTTTATCCCGTTCCTCGCAAGCGCAGTTTGTGCCTGAGCTGCGGATGCTCGTGTGGAGTGAAATACTCCTCGTAGCCTTGGGGCTGCATCGAGAAGCTTGGTGGTAACTTTTTCTCGTTAAAGCCTTGCCAGCCTCATTTGCATGCTGATTTACATGCCCTGCCTCCGATGTTTGCTCTGCCACACAAAGGCTACTGGGTCTGTGGGGTTTTTTTCTTCACTTCCCTGCTTTGTTTTATTCTTGGCAGTGATGAGGCCACGTTATGAGCTTTAATGAAACATGGCTATACCTTCTGTCCTATGGAATTTCTGCTATTGCATCTGACAAGCACTGGCAGTGCTCCCCACCTCATTCTACCTACCCCAAAACCAGCTAAGACTGACACAAAAAAACCAGAGTCCCTTGTGTCCTGCAGCCAAATCACTGAAGAACTTCTGGCTGACCCATCCACAGCGTTTGGGGACAACGTGGAGCTGCCATAGATGCAAAGTCCTTGTCTGACTTCAAGAGAGTTCACCCTCCAGACAGGGCAGGAAAAATGGTGAAATTGGACGAAGAGTGTGTCAGAGGGATGAGGTAATAGCACAGCGAGGAGGATTTGGCAGGAAATCTATGCTCTGGCTAGACAGCACAGGACACAGATCCGTCTAAGAAATGGGAACGCGTTGCCGTGAGCAGGATTCTTGTGGACATGGAGCTCTTTCAGACATCATTTGGCATCACTGCTTGTCCTCACTTGAGTGAGCCTCTGGAGGCCTCTGGGTTTGATTTTCAGACTCAGGGACTAAAGAACCATCCAAATACTCATCCAAAAAGTTGTTCGATGTATCTTTGATTGACTTCTAAATGTGTGATAACAAGATCACCTCCAGACCAGAACTGGGCTCAAAACCAATGGTAAAATTAGCACTTTCTGAGAGCCTCCTCCAAATCCAGAGCTCTCAACTGGGTGACCTTGGAGGGACATGTCCTTCAGCAGCCACCAGCCTGAGATTTGCTACCTTCCAGATGTAGTATAAAGAAATGCTCTGCAACGAGCCCATTAAAAGATGATTCCCCCCCACAGAATCATTTCTCAGTTCTGGCCAGTGCTGGCTGCATAGCCCCAAAATGTGACAAGAACCAAATTGTGTCTTATCTGCGTCTTTAGCGGAAGCCTCCGCCTGTGATTCTGTGTGTTTCAGCTGCCAATGTTGGTGTCACCAGATTCCCCCTGCTCTAGGTGGGAATGCCATGGGAATACCAAATCACACACCAAACACAAATTCTTCATTCTGCCTGTGTAGTCAATCCAGGAATATTCCCAGGCTGGGCTGGCTGGCTGTTTTATGTGTCTCTGGAGCTGACACGCCAATGGGTATGGCAGGTCTGTTCTCCCAGTCATGGTGGTGACCTGCAGCCAACTTTGCTGTTCAACAGAAAGTCACCCCTGAACTCCTGTAGGAAACAGTCCCAAGTATCCCTGCTTATCCCTAAGATCCATTAGAAATGGTCCCCAGGTTTGTCTGGTGGCAGTGAAGCTATAATGAGGGAATATCCCTGTGTCCAAGTGCACCGTATATGACATTAATACTTCCTTTATTGTGTTTATCAAAACCAACATATTTGGCATTAAACATTAAAACCTCTAAATATTTTAAACCCAGAGGACATTCTTCATCTTCTTTTCACATCTTTATAGTAGATGAAATTATTGGAGCCTACCATTTTCCCTCACCTCACACAAAAAAAAAGCTAAAAACCAAAGTAAAAAGAAAGTGAAATTTCTCTGCATATTCTGGTTTTTTTTAATGTCCAACTTATTTATTTTAGCTGACAGTCTCTGTGCCCAGGTCCATGGCTGCTCTCTCCGTGCTACCTGTATTTATCCAGGTGGCTTTGTGCCTATTAAAAAAGGGAATGTAGCAAAATTAATGTATCTTTTACAGCAGGAGAGCTGAATTTATTGGTCTCACCACAGAAATTAATTTAGCACTCCCAGCTCCCCCTCACTGGACAATAAAGACACAAAATGAAACTGCCACACAAAGTTTTGACAAAATTCACAGTCATATGGAAAAAAAAAAAAAGAGCTACGGGTAATTTACCACCAAATCTGAATCAGCCTTTTATGCCAGTGATGCACCAGTGATACCATGAAGGGAATTTCTACCCAGTGACAAAGAAACCAACCTCGGGGCTAAGAAAAAGTGCAGGACGGAAAACAAACAGATTATCCTAATTTTCTTCAGATTGAAGAATAAAACTGGGTAAGAAAGCAGACCATGGGGCTCGTGGAAGGCAGCATCCATTGGCCTCATGCACCCACCGGAGTTTGACCAGGGTGATGGTGGATGGTGGGGCCAAAGGGTGCTGCACATAGAGATACAGCAGTGGTGGAAAACACAGCTCAGAGGAAGCAGAGGTTGTTCTGCCTCTCATCTGGTCTCGCACCAGGAAGAATCAAGCCAGCACATCCTCTGGATCAATACATAATTTACATGTCGGGCCCCATCTCTGTCTCTGCACCCTTGTTTTAATGTTTCCTAAATATAAAAATCAAAAATCTGATGAAAAAAAAACCCAACAAAAAACCAAAAACCCTAACCAGCAGAACAAACAATTTTTTTGTATTGAGGTTGATTTGGGCAGTGGGTGGTGAAAGATTTATCCCGGCAGTAAAGCTGGAAAATGGCTATAAACCTCAGCAGAGTGTCTGTGTGCTGGGTCCGAGGGAGGCTAATTGTTTGTTTGTTCTCCGTGTTTATGGTTTATCTGCAGCTCAGCTGACAGGAAACCTAAACCTGAAGGAAGCAGCACATCAATCGCCATTATCTGCCTTCTGTGCACACACTCCAAAGAAAGATACCGGCAAAGGGGCAGCTCTCACACCCAGCCCATCCCCGAGCATGCCGTGCTCTGGGATGCACCAGAGATGCAGGAAAGGAGTGAAGGAAGAGCATGGACTCACCACCATTGAGTTCACCTCCCTCCTGAGCCCTCTGCCACAGTGAGGACATGGGTGCTGGTTGGACAAGCAAGAAGGCAATGGGATTTTTCCTGCAGTACTGCACCCAAAAGAGAGAAAATTGTTCTAAAAGTGACATGCGAGTGCCACCAGCTTTGAAATTCCCTTGGGATTTCACTTCAGTGATTTCCTTTACCCAGAAGGTGCTTGGGTGGTGGAGTGAGTTTCATAATTCAGTGTTTTTAGAGCAGGATAAGCATTAGCGCAGTCAGAGCAGTGCCGATTGCCATCCTTGTCACCTCCCCAGCTTGATGGGATCTGTGGTGTCTGTGTCAGGAGGTTTGGTGGCACACAAGTCCACCTTGATTAAACCAACCCAAGCTACCATTGTGGGGCTTCAGCCCCTCCAGGGATGGACACATATCCTGCTGGAAGGAACACCATCCCCCTTGTCTTCCCCTGCCCATGGGTGCTGAGGATGGAAGCAGGACAGGGCTAAAGGAGCCATCCCTGGGGGAGCATGGTACAAAAGCCTATCCTAAAATGGTCCAGAACACAGCAGCATCATCTGAGCAGGTTTCTATCACTGCCAGAAACACACATCCCCCAAAACATCATCCCCACTGGCCCTGTGCCTCTCGCACTGCTGCAGAGATGCTCCATCAGGCTGGGACACCCACGCTCCCTGCCAGGGCCCTCGGGCAGTAAGGACAGAGAAGTTCTGCTGCGCCACAAACTTCTCTTTAGAAATAATTCTCTGCCTCAGTTTCCCTGTTCATTCCTTCCCTTCCCACACCTTATCACTGCTAACATGGTTGCAAATGCTCTGAGTAGGGGCTACATCCTGTGCAGTGCCCCATGCACCCGAGACCAGGAGACATTGTAATAATAATTATTGATTTTCCAGTTTCCTTCATGTTTCGTAGGGTGTTTTGCTGGAAATGATATAAATAGCTGTCTCTGTCTCTATCCCAGGGCACGACACAGCAATGCATTTTTTTCACAGTCCCAGGAAATAAAATGCAAAGTTCATTTCGCAATGATTTAAAAGTTATATTAAGGTCCAGGGTTGGATGAAGCAGGAGCAACATGCCTGTAACTAGATAACTCCAGAGCTGGAGTGACCGCTGGGGTAAGTCACAGCTGTTACATTTGATTTATCCCAGCTCAGGGGCTCCAACCCTGCACCCCAGGGTTCGGTTTACAGTAACTCTGTGCTCACCATCCTGCAGCAGAACCCACCCCAGTAACACACCCGGGGAGATCCAGCTGCTCTGCAGCCACTCCTGGTTCAGAAAATGCTCTTTGGGGAGGGCAGCTCCATATCGGAATGCACTTACTGTATCTGTGCTAAATATAGCAACAGAGCACAGGGAGTGTGGTCCCTCGCCCCTGAGAATTGCAGGAGAGATTATTCATTTCCCCTCTGTTGTACCTTCACTTTGGCAGGAGTTACTTTAGCCAAGGGGATTTAATAAATGATCTGTTCTTAAACAACTGATCATTTTTCCAGCCCCACTGCTGCTCGCATCCCGAATTTCTAGAGGAAAAGGGGATGAGAGCCCAAGCACAAGCAGTGACTGCAAGCTCAGAGAGCCAGGCATTGGCACAACCTTGCTCATTATACTTCCAAGGTATTAAAAAGTCCAGGTGTGATAAGGAAAAAGGAGGCTGTAAAACTTCATCCTTACCTTCCAGATAGTGGAACTGATCTTGCTTTTATTTATGCTGGTGTAAAGCAAAAGTAATTCCATCAGTGCTGCTGGTGCAGAACCCGAGCAGGTGATCTCAGAAGCGTGCCCGGACTCTCGGCTGGGGTTTTCTGCTTTTAAATCTATTAATTTGACAAAGATTTTCTTGAGCTGCTGGAACTGCAGATCCAGCCTGCAGGGCTCAGAGTGAAGGGGGGTGAGAATGAAGCCACGTGTGCATCTTTTCTGCATCTTTTATAATCTCCACTTGCATTGTTCTGTTTGATATGATTTTAAAGACAGCTGACCAAGTTTTCCAGGTGAGAAATACAGATGGAGTGGACATGTACAGCCCCAGCATCGTACATGGGAACACGGGTATGTGCTGGGGGCTACCCTGCCAGCAGTGGATAAGGGTCTGGGGGTAACCAGAGTTAAATATGCCCAGTTAAATGCATGTTCCCTGCTTGTGGACTTATCCCTCCTCTGACACTTTTTTCCCCTGGTGACAAGAGGAAAACGAGTCCAGATCTGCATGTGCACAAAGGAAAACAAAATCATGTCCTTAACTCAATGCAGGCAATCCTAATTATTAGTCATTGTTGCTACGTTAATTATTATTACTGCTGCACAAAAGGATTGTAAATAGATAACATCACCTTTTCTTTTGAACCATGTAGTGGGGCTTTTTTTTTTTTTCTCCAGCATTTTTCCTTGATGGTACCAATTAAGAAACCACAAGACAAATGTTGGGGAATCAGCTCGCGGGTGGTAATTTCCTTGCCAGCGAGGACGCAGCGCAGAGCCCGCAGCCTGCTGCTCTGCAGGTACCGCACGCTGCAGTGCTGACAGCAGTAAAAACTTGTCTCTGACAGTAAACTAAGCATGTATGACCCGGAAGACATAGAGAGCAGATAAGGGCAGGAACACAGACTCCATTTAGTGCTATTAAAATGGTTAAGCAGACTTACGATCAGAGATGCCAGGCTGAAATTGGAGACGCTCGGAAAGTGAGGAGTGGCAGATGCATGGCTGGCAAGTCAGGCTGCAACTTGGGTCCCTGCAGTACAGACGACTTGTTCCGTGTTTCCAGGATAGGAAATTTTTTAATATAAGAGCATTTCATTGTGAGAAAGTCGTTTTTGCAAAGCAGCATTTCCAGGAATGTTACACAGAAGGGAGAAGCAGCTTCAGCATCACTTTGTGGGATTCCACTCACTCATTGCAGTGAGTGGAAAGGTTTATACCTACTAAAATACACAGAGACACTCGCAGAGACAAACCCACACTCTGCACCACAATTGACCAGGACAAGACACCCAGAATTTTAAACAATTCAGTTTGAATTGCGGTTGTTTGGGGAGGTCTGCAGTGAGCACTGGCCCAGGACTCAGTCCTCAGCTGTGGTGCCAGGACACAGCTGTGACCCTTGTGATACCAGCGGTGCTTGGGAGAGTCCGTGACTCTTCCCCCCACTCCCTCCAGTGCCACGGGGCTGTGCTGCCCTCCCGGGACCATCAGGGCAAGGACTACCGAGCCCAACATCCCAGCGCGGCTACAACTGTGCTGCAAAACCCACTTGTGTGGTGTTCGAGAGAACAAACACCTCTTGTTTTATTACCATTTATGTGACAAATTGATTTATGGTCGATAGTGACAGAAAGAGCCTGACACAGAAAAAATATTTTTTTTAATCAAGGAATGATCGCCGTAAAGAATGTGCTATATCAGTCAAATCTATCCAGCTGCAAATACCCTATATGGTAGCATTAAGAAGATGTATTTATTATAAACAACTTTTTAAGGCAGCTGAGGCTTGGAGGATTTTGACACAGGAAAGGATGAGGAGTATCATAATTCCATATGTGTCCAGGCATTGTGGGCTTCTTAATGAAATTTCCAGGGTTTGTGGGAGCTCTTGATATACGCCCGTTACAGCTGTCACGAGTAGTACAGGTCGTGAAATATTTATTATTGCTTATTTTTTGCCCATATCCCTCTTGCTTCCCTTGTGCTCCATATCACTGGGGTTCCCTGACACTCGTCACCCAACTGCTGCATCCCATCTGAGGTCTTCTGTCCCTTCTGTTCTCAGCCTTCCTTCTTTCCAGGAAACTCCAAGGTGCTTCCAGAAGGAACCTCATGTCCCGCAACTCAGCATCCTCCTCTCCTTGTCCCTTGGGTCTTCAGTCCCATTTTCCCACCCCTTTCCTCTGTGGATGCACAGAACCCCGGATTCTCCGTCAGGACAGCAACAAGACAGGAAAAAATGAAGGAATAACATTCTTCAAAGGGCAACTCAGTGGGTGGATTTTCACATCTCCACCGACATCTCCCTCCTACTCCTCCCTTCCACCGGAGTGTGTTCCCTGCTTCCATCCCTTCCCCTCCATCCTATTACAAGCACAGCAGTCGATCATTTGTTTCCTGTCCTTGAGGCATTGCCAGTGTGTGACCTGCCGCGCTGGCTCCAATTCTTCACTCTATTCCTTGTGGCTGGTTGTTTCCCCATCTCTCTGTGCAGCAGCAAACACACATCGGCCACGGCTTCGCTCCATGTCTTTTATCTTCCACTCTGTCTTCTGGAGGTGTGTTCATTTTTAAATTCACATTTATGCTGGTTTTGAAGATGGTCTGTAGAAACAAAGCTGGGGTTAGTGTATGTCAGGGAGGTTTGCTCAGTGAAAGTACAGAAGTAAATGAAACCACCAGGTAAGAGCAAGAATCAAGACTAAGGCAAGGAAAGAGGAGCCGGAAAAATGCTTCCTGCTTGGAAAATTTGATCCAAAAAGTTCTTTTTGATCTTTCACCTCTTCTAATTTTGGGGAATTTGTCCAAAACAAAAATATCCTAATTCATGAGAACGATTCACACGCATAAAAGAAATCAAAAGGCTTCTGTTTCCTCACAGTGTTTCCTTTTTGTCCTCTCCTTGTTTTATATTGAAAACAGTGGGGGTGATAAATAAGCAAGACAAAAGAGAAAGAAAACTGCTTTACTCGTTTATTTTTTTTTCTCTTTTCAGAAGTTTTTTCAAGAATTTTGGCTCAGTGTGTTCCTGTTGGTGCATTTTCCCTGTGCCCAGCAGAATTACTGCTACCTCCCTGAAAAGAAAAGCAGGAACAGCCCCAGGAGGGAGGAGAGGTGACTCTCCCCAGACATTATCTGGCAAAGACAGTAGCTGTTTTGGGGATAAACAATGATGAATTGGCTCCAGCTTCTTGCCAGAACATTAGATAAGCAGTGTAGGACCGTGGAAATCAGCCCTGCCTGTTCCTGGTTGCATTTGTGCCCCTTCACATCCCAAATGTGCCAGTGCCTGAGGTGCCCTTTGCTGGCTGCTTGGGTATGGATGGCGTTGGCTTGGAATGGACGGAGCCAAAGGCAGACAGATGGGGATGCAAACACGGCACAGGGCTGGGCTCTGATCCTCCCCTCCAGCCTCCGGACCTGGTTCTGCAGTGTCTGTGTGTCCTTCGTTTTCTGCAACCTGCACTCAGCCCTGCATTGCAGCAGCAGAGCAGTCCCCTTGCTGCACGGCTCCCGCAGCTCGGCGGGGGCTGCACCAACCTGCAGCTCGCTCCCAGGTGGGGGGAAAAGGCAGGGGAAGGTCCCTGGGACCCCAGAGCCTCATGTCTCCAGCAGAGGTTTTCCCAACCCAGCTCTGAAGGCTGTGCAAGGCTGTTGGGAAGACCCTCTGTACCAGAGTGACCTCCTCAAGCAAAGAAACCCATATTTTCTACTAGTCCTGGAGTGAGACAGTCTCTGTCAATGCTTTAGGATATAGATATATATTTATTTAGGATCATCTGTATTTCTGTGTGCTGCAAAGCTCCTCTGGACAGGCAAAGAGATATTCATCCAGCAGAGTCATTCCAGCAATGAGATCCTGGGCTGACAGGATTAAAACCTGTCATCCCGGATTTGGGGGTTTTCTTTCCGATGTCCTTCTTCCACACATGCACCCCCTGAATGGAGGAGGGAAACAAGCATAGTCAAACCTTCTGAACAGCCTCTCCGTTGTGGTTTGAAGTAGAAAACATTGGGTGCCAAATTTTTTACTGCAGTGTAAATTAAAATGCCTGGACTGAGATGATAGACACATCGCATGGAGATCAGCACAGCCTCCTGCCTGGTCAGAGACATATCAGAATAGAGAGCAAACAATTCCCAAAGGTATTGTCTGATTGGAAGAAATAAAATAAAATAAACCACAGCCAAGGGGGATCAGGACTCTGGTGCCAAGGCCTCTCAAAGCCTTTGGGTGGTTTGAAGGGGCTGGAGGAGGCTCCCGAGCATGAATCCTGCCCATGCGGACACGCTGCAGATATTTGTCTCTCCCAGTGTGATTACACTCCAAAAAGTAGCTTACCATTACTGCCCTTGTGGGATTCTGGACTTATAGGCTCTAGTTAATTTTCCAGATTAAAAAAAAAACACATTAAAAACATGAAGGGGTTTTATTTTGTTCCTTTTTTAGTGATTTTTTTTTATTTTGCTTGGTTATTTCCTGGCTGGAAGCTCAGTAAACTCACCCCAGGCTCTGGGGGTGAAGAGGAGCCTTAACTCTTCCCATCAGTAGAACAGAGTGATGGGAAGGGAGGCAGGTCCTGTCCTGAAATCACTGCTGGCTGACTATGCCCTGCTAACAGGGGCAAAAGGTAGTAAGAGATATATTTTATCCCTAAAGTCAGCAGATCTGAGGATGAGCACGCAGATCTGTGGGAAGCTGTTGGTTTCGAGGGCACCTTTGATGTGTGACCACACTTTAACCTCACTGGGTTCAACAGCAGGACGTGGCAGGGACCAGCTCTTTTGAGGGCACTTGCAGCGGATGGTGATGGCACAAACCTGCATTAACACTTCCCAGAGTAAACAAGAGCCTCCTCAGCAGGGAAAGAGCCTTCCCTCCACACAGCAGAGGAGTTAACAGGAGTCCCCAGGGTTTGTGCATAAGTGTATCACAGAGTTTGGGCTGCTTGGGTCATTTCTTTGATTTGGCAATTAGGTTGTTGGGGGATGATGCTCAGCTCCTCTGAAACAGAAGGATTTTCTATGGCTTTGCTTCAGGTCCTCACGCTCTGTACGAGCCCTGCAGCTCCCAGCATCCCATGGAACCCCTGAGCTGCTCTGAGAGCAGGAGCTGCCCCCAGCAGTGCTGGGGACAGCAACCCAGCATGCCTTAATCATTGTTTCTGCCCTGGGCATGGTTTACACCTGGCACTTTTGGGAACAAAGTTTCACCTTTCAGAACTGCACACACATGGAGTTCACAAAACCGGAGCAAAGGATTTACCGGGAGTCCCTTCCAGCCTTGCTGCGTGCACTTGTGTATTTTTTCATGTTTGCATACAGCGTGCTCTCCGCTGACAAACAAATGTATTTATTAATTCACACCTGGCTTGGTCCCTGCTCTGTGCTGCCAGGCCCAGCCATGTGGGTCAGCAACAGGGATCAGTTTTTAGTCTTATTTTCCTCAGTCATGTGCGAGCAGCACTGGCTATAGAGGTTGCAGCCTCACACTCCCAGTGAACTGTAAAACCAATTTAAAAAAGACATTTCAGGAATTAATGCAATGCCCACTGCAATCACACGTTGGGCTGCTGAGGAGGCATATTCCAGCCTGGAATTTGTTACCTGGTCAGACCATTCGTCACTGCATGAGAAGAGAAAACTTCCCCACCTTGTAGCCCCTTGTGCAAGGACAAGGTAGAAATACAGACAGGCTGGGGTGTGGTTTTAGTCCTGATCCCAGTTCTCTGGAGTCAGGACCATGCTGTGGTCTAGGTTTGCAGGTAAGGGGTTTTTTTTAACAGTTTTTTTAGCAATAAATCAGCCCTTTGGTACCCCCTCATTCTTCCACAGGGCTCACACATGGGAGACCACAAAATGTTTTACAATGTGTGTGAATAATTCAGTTTTGCATGAAGAAACTGAGTCAGGGAGAAGCTGGCAGGCCCCAGGGTGTTGGGATGGGGCCAAGGGCTGTGTCTCCCATGGGAGCCGTGCTGCAGAGCAGCCGGCTCGGCACCGCAAGGGTGCGGCTGGCAGGAGCATCCCAGCTCCCAGGAGCCAGGTTTCAGAGGCCATTAGGTGCCTAATGATGCAGGCAGACACCTGGTGGCATTTGCACTGGGAATGAGGTGCTTTACATGCCTCAGCACCTCTGAAAATCCCACTAGGCACCTACCTGCAGCTGGAAGTGTCTGCGAAAGCCAGAGTATTTTCAAACTGCTGCCTGGGAGGCTGCCCTGGGCTGTACAAAAGGCTGTTTTGGCTGCAGACATGGGTCTTCAGCAGGAGACAGAAGGTCTGGAGGGCACCACGTGTCAGCCAGTCCCTTACAAGAAACACCCATCGCCCCAAGCTTCCCCCCAGCCACCACCCACAGGGTCCCCGAGCTTGGCCGCTGCACACTGAGCTGTCACCACATCTCACCTCCTCCTCCAACATTGCCTTTGGGTGAGTTTCATCATTTTTGAAGGAGAGTTTAGCACAGTCTCCGTGCCTTTTGCACTGCCATTCCACACCTGTGCCCATACTTCCTTATACTTCTCCAGCTTGTAGCTCCAGGCACAAGGTCCACTTCACTTGGCAGGGCAGAGGCAGGCGGTGACCCCTGTGGATGGGAGGGTGCAGGGATGAGCTGGCTGGATGTCATGTCTGGACATCCCTCCCATGCTCATAAACATCTCGTTGGGTTTACAAACACTGTGGGCAGCAATTTTGCCAGGAGCTCTCAGGAGACCTCAGCTGGAGTAGGGTTTGGATAAAAAGAACTTGTAGCTTGGGGGATCGAATGGCTCGGGAAGGGCATGCACAGGGGAGTTTCATAAATGCTCTGATGCTCCCATATTCCAGCAACAAGTAAAACCTGGATCTCCCACCCCAGCTTTGAAAAGGCTCTCACAGTTTTGTGCCTGCTCTGAGCCCACTTCAGACCCCAGGCCAAACCTGCCTTGCTGGAGCTCCCCCAGCCTCGTCAAACTGGAAAGCAAATAATCCAGTAATTTATTCTCAATACCAATATTCCTAGGTGACTCCCTTAATAAGGAATTTATTTCCATGCTATTTGGCAAAAAGCAGAAGTCACACCTCCTGGTACATGGTTTATTTTCCAAGTTTGTAGAAAACAGGCAGAGAAAACGAATGGCTTCAGTGACTGTAAAATAATCTACAAGGCAGAGCGTGCCTCCTCATCTTCTTTCAGAAGGTTTTATTCAGCTCAGGCTTTCTATACGATCCAGTGATGAATGAAATACCTGGGAACAGCACAAAGTAACATTATTTATGGAGAAGACTAAAAGAGCATCCTGTTTCTTAGCATGCAATTTTGCTAAGAGCAGAATTTTGAGATTAAAATTAGATTCTTCTCACCTAATTTCAATTCAACCCAGACTTAAACACCGGTCTAGTGAAGAAGTGGTGTTTGGTTGGTCCTCCCAACATTCCTTGCTGTCTTTCAAACACCCATCTCTTGGTAAAGACTGAAAGACCACAAACAAAAACTAAGCACCCAAGTTGTCTCCTCCACCATAAATATTTCCTCATCAGTGAGCCTTAATCATCCATAAATGCCCACCACCACCTGGGGCATTCCAAACTCAACTAAATGAAGAACTGGACTTCATCACAGCTGAGTAATTTGGTGAGCCCAAATCTTGATCCCTGCAAATGACTGCCACAGCTCCAAGGATAGTTTGACCCATCACTGCGAGGATCCTGTGCTCAGGGTGGGCACCTACCTTTCAAAACTGCCCCTCCTGCCTCCAGATTCATTAAGTCCTTTGCAAACTCACTAAAAGTTTGAGTTGAGTGGTGCCAGCTGACTTTGGTGGAATGTGTCTTGGTACCTTGCTGAAGCAGGGCCCCCACTTAGAAGGGTTTTATTTAGAAAATCATAAAATCATAGAATAATTTGGTTGGAGAGGTCCTTTAAAGGTCACATAGTGTAATCCCCCTGCAATGAGCAGGGAGATCTTCCACACGCCTCATGCTTGCTAAGCCTGGGATGAAAACCCCTTTTTTTTTTTTTTTTTTTGGTTTGAAATGGTTTGTTTGCTAGTAAATTCACAGTACGGCTGAGGTAGCACATTTGTGTTGTTAGGTACAAAGATAATGGAGGATTAAAATGCTGACAAGTGTGTAGAGAGGAAAATGATTTGGTTACCTCTTAGCGATGCAGCAGCAGCTGGAGTGAGCCCCGCATCTGTGGCTGCTTCCAGGCAATTACTGCTTCCCTCCCAGAGCTCCTGACAAATGCTGCTGCTCTCCTGCTTTGAACTGTCAAACGCAAAAGTTGCCATGAGAAGTGGTTTCCCTCCTTTGGCCTTTCTTTTAGCTTTCCTGTGATCCGTTTAGAGTATTTCCACAGGGAAAAATCCGAGCATTTTTGTGGTGGAAATTCCCCAGGCGGGAGGGTGAGCCGAGCCTCGGCACTCGGCGCCTTTGTGAATTTCACGGGTTTTCTCATAAAACACACCGACGTGACTTTAATACAGTCTTTAACTTGATTTTAACAATATCTCCAGTTCCAGAGTGTGGCGTTCGCAGTATTCCCCACGGCTGTGCCAAGAGCCCATTACCTGGGTGAGCAAACTCCCCTTTGGGCCAGCCATCGCCTTCCTTCTGCCACCTCCAACTCTTGTAAAAACAAACAGGGCTCCCTAAGTGCAATTAGCATCCGAGGAATGCCGAGAGAGGGAGATTAATCATTCATAAACTAAACAAATACTGTTCTGATCCCATTAGCCAAGAGACAGCGTCTCCCGTTAATTTACTTCTGTTTGAGGTGTATCTATTAACCCCTTTTAATCAGCTGTTATTCTAGTTAAACTCTTAGCTGGGCTTGGTTATCAGAGGATGGGACCCTTCTGACATGAGATCAAATTAAGATTATGGAAAACTTGTCAGGAATGAAGAGCCTTGCATCCGTAATTAAGTTATAACCTAATTAAAAAAAATGAGGTATGCTTCTGAGGAGAGCCCCACAGCACTGCTTCTCCCGAGCATCCTCGTCCCTCCACAGAGGTCTCTCTGCTGAATTTTGTCAGCCTAAACTCAACCAGACAGGTGTCACCATTGTCTGCCTTAATGTGCTCACCCCCTGACACGTACAGCTCTTCTCTGTGGCTTCCTTTGTACCTATGACAGAGCCGAAAATTTAATTTATTTAAAAATGGCAGAGAGGCACCTGAAGTTAATACATTTACCAGTTTGCAGCCCTCCACTTAAAGTCAATTACTGGTAGTGGATCCGTGTGTCCCGGCAGCGGGAATGGCTGCGGCAGGACGGGCTCTCCCAGACTCCTCATTTAGGGAGTGCTCTGTGGAGGGAAAATGTAATATTTTAGACTACTGGCAGCAGTGTATTAGATCTCCAGGTTTCTGAGGTCACCCTCAGTGAGCAGCTTCCCTCTGCCCACATCCATGAGCAGCAGCAGTTGGGAGCTGGGGGCAGAAGGGTGCACCCTGGAGATGCTGGTGGCATCCCATGGTATGCCACCTGGTTGTGGCACTGCTGTTCACTCAGGCGGAGCAGCCAGGCTGGGCAGGGCAGCAGGAGGTGCTCACCTGCTTTGGGATCATTGTGCTGTGTTTAATGCCAGAAGGGAATGCCAGAGGAGTGAGGGTGCCAGCCTGGCAGTGGGCAGTGGCTTGGTGCTGGCTTTGCTCCTGTTGTTCAGCCCAAAAGTGAGTGGCGAGAGGAAAAGGCCATGTCCTGTGTCCCAAAAGCCATTGCTTACCCAGCACCCAAATTTCCCACTTTTTGTGTGCATGGCACTGCCAAAGCAGAGCTGGTTGTGCCTCACTGGGCAGCCCCAAAGGGGCTGCGGCTGAGCCCTGGAAAAAGGCAGCCCTGCACTCGTGGAGGCAGGGTTGATGCTCTGGAAATAAGAATTTTGATTAAATTGCTCAGGTTCTATTTTAAGAACCAGAACAGCTCAATGGATTTAATTTTCCTCCAACTGAGAACAGAATTTTAAGAAAAATTTGCAATTTAAGCCTGAAAATCTTAGGGCCAATTACATCCATTTCCACACTGGGGATCACTTCCATGACAACTCCACGCAATCAACCAAATAAAGGAAAAGGAGGAAAGTCTCACCTGAGCTGCCCAGCTCCCAATTAGCAAAAAGTAAATAACTGTTATTTTCTCTCTCTTTCTTCCTGGGCTGTGATGGCTGATGAGAGTGGTGAGATGAGAGCCCTCCCTTCCTGCTTCAGTGCATAAATACTGCATCTTCAGGGATTTGCTCCGGTTAATTTCGGAGCTGCTTGAACTTTGCTTAAAGGCGCTTGCGTGTTACTATCCCTCAGAGTCGCCCGATGTATTTGTCATAGCTGAACCTGCAGTTCATTAGAGGTACAGAGTCAGCTAATTACTCCCAGAAAATGTAGTATAATTTTATGAATTATGCATAAAATATTAACTACTTGTGAAGTTCACGGATATATGTGTAGGGACTGTAGGGCAAATGCTTCCTCGCTCGAGGGCTATATACAAACTGGAAACAAATAATGCAGATATTTCCCGTGGTGTTGCAGGCAGGGTGGCAGCACACCAGAGTGTCACGGAGATGTGGAGTCCCCTCCAGTGCTCAGCCCATGGAAAGGGTTGCCAGGCTCAGCACTTCTCCAGGCTGGAGTTCGCAGTGAAGTCCCCTCTGACGGAGCCTCAAACTCTAAGCCAAGCTGATTTGGGAAGGTCTGTGCTGAGTTGCATGGATATTGGCCAAAATACTGCCTTTTGCCAGCAGAGGGGTACTGATGCACTGGATCTGTAGGTATCCATCCTTCTCTCAGGTCGGGTGCAGTGGAAGGACAAACCCTCAGCATTCTCAGCCCAGGGGAAGCCCTCCTCTCCCACAGACACGGCAGCAGGACGTGATCCTTGATTTGATCCAGGATTTGATCCATGGACATTCACTTCAAAGATGCAGATCAGCAGCAGCAGCCCTCCTCTGACAGATACTCATTTCAGAGTTCACCAGCATGCTTTGGAGACATAAAAATCAATAGAAGAGAGGGAACAATAAAGTTTCATTGTTCAGTAATGAGGTAGACGGCATCTATCACAAACTCCCAAAGTGCTGCTCACTGCAGGATTCTCCTCCACTGTCTCCTCCTGGCTGGAGATTAAGAGCCTCTGGTGCTGGAGCTGAACCTCAGCTAAAAGAGATAGGCTTAGCTGGGAGAAAAAGGAATTCTGGAAGCTGAGCATCCCTCCATGGCCAGACTTCATTGCTTCTCTCTCTTGCGTGCAATATCGCAGCAGCATCTTGATCCTTTCGACTCAAGGTCTTGAGACAGTTGCTGAGCTCCAAATCTCGACCTCCGAAGGGTTCAGGAGTTCATGCAATTGTTTGGTTTATTCCCAGCACGAGGGTGTCACCATCAGCCCTGCTAGGGTCATACAGCAGTCAGGCTCTGTGCACACCTGGCCAAGCCACAGAAGCTGTGGCTCCCTGGATGGAAGGGAGGACACCAGAGGAGCCACCTTAAACCCTTCGACTCCAAAGATGCTGATGCAAGTTATTAAATTTTTTTAAACCGAGTATTCCACTATGTGATGGTTGGGAGCCCATGAGGTGACAGGATGGTGTTTCAGAGCTCAGTGCAGGGCTGGGGATTAGCAATGCAGGTTCAGGCTCATTTCGGAGCTCACTGCAGCTTCAGGCTCTCAGCTCCATCCCTGTGGGTGCCCAGCTGCCTTCCCATCTTCACCACGAGCATCACTCAGAAAAGCATTTCTTCCCCACACCCACAGCAGCTTTTATAAAATGAGCTGTGCTTTATTTAGTATTATTTTAACAAAGTCTTTAAGTCACCTGCTTTTTTCCCTCTTCTTTTTTTCCCCCCCATGCTTTTTCTGCTGAAGAGGAGGAAATGAGCTGATGGTTGCGTGGAATTCTTTATGCTTTACCCAGAAAAACCTTTAAAACCTGAGACAAGGCACATGCTGCAACATCCAGGGGAACGCAAGCTTTTCTCTTCCTGGTGACCAGCTCCCTTGTACTGTCACGCTAACAGGAAGAAATATTCAGTCACCCTTGCTGCATATTCTGGCAGGGTTATTGTCAACTTATTATTTTTTGACTCAGAGCCAAAAACGAAGGGCATTTGCATCTTGCAATTTTGCTGTTTGCTTGTCTTGCTTATGTTGCTGGAAATGACCTACAAGGAGTCAACAGCAGGCAGCTAGGATGACACAGGAGTGGAAAAGAGATGAAGCTGGGAAGTTCATCTCTCACCCTGAAACATCCCACAATATTTAGTTAGTGGGAAGAGAGCAATTAAAAAGCATATGGATGTTGCATCTATAGATTTATTCTGATTTTTCTGGGGTTTGTGTCATAAGAGAGCACATATGGGATTTGGATTTCTCCCTGAAAAAAAAACAACAAACCACACAATTAAAATAAATATAACAACCAGATGCTAGACCTGTACGTGGAGATGACTCTCATTAACATCCATGCAGTCAATGCAGAAAAAGGAACCACCTTGCTTATTTTCTTTTGTTTTTTCTTACACCCTATCTTGACAAAATCATTTTGCATCCTGAAGTCTGAGGATACTTTATTGGAAGAATTTACACAGATGTGATAATGAAACTGCACAAATATAATTTACTGTAAGTGGCACTGAATTACATAAGTAAGAAAAGGTGAGGATTTTTGTGAAATACTGCCTCTCAAAAAAGAAAAAAAAATGTCCTGAGAATAATATCGTCTTAAAGACAGTTTTGCATAATTGCTCTGTACATCTGACAGGACTGGAATATACTTTTTCTTTTCGGTGTCAAAGCCTTAGCATTGACTGAAAGAGTGGTGCACTCTGCAGTCTTTGGTGCAATGCCTGGTGCATTACGCTCACGCTGTGAGACACCTCCTCTCTGCTTATGAAATGGTTAATTTTCAAAGATAAGAAGAGTTGCTGTACAGCAATCAAATGGAAGCTAATGCACACCTAAGGCTGCAGGCAGCAGCTCTCCGAGCTGCTGGCATCGCATGAAGAGTGAAAAAAAAAAAAAAGAAAGAAAAGAAACCTGAATGTTAAATGTATGAAGAAAATATTCTCCATCCACACACCTCTCTGCTCTTGTGACAATGAAACTCTACACACATGTTGGTGTTGGCCCATACACTTCCAGCAGGATTGTAGGCACCGGAGCACCTGCACAAAAAAGAGGGAACAAAAGCCTGGCTTTGCAAGAGGAGCATTCCTTCTCACCTGTCTCCTTCACAGGAACAATCTTATCAAAGTCCCTGGAGTTATTTTCCTGCATGCAGGAAGAGAGACTTGATGGAGGAGGAGAGCAATAGGGACAGGCAGCCTGCAAATTGTGTGGGTGCAGGACGTATGGAGAGGCAGCTCCGACTCGCTGCAGGATTCAGGTGCACCGAGGCACCAACACAGATACAGAACACCTTTAACTCCATTTACCTCACTGGCTTCAGATGCTCTAGGAAAGAAAAAGCAGAATCCAAGCATTGCAAACACTCGAAATTCTCTGCTATCAGTAAATCTCTCCTTGAAATGTCTGATGTCACCAAAGGTGCGTTTCCAGGTCGCTGTGGTTGTCCCCTTGTGCCCCGACCCACGGAAAGCCACTGATGCCTCGGTGACCTGTGTCTCAAGGTCACAGTTTTATGAACTTGGCAAATGTGTTTCCTATTCCTCTTCTTTTGAGCACTTTTCTAGTGACACCCCTGGAAGGCAGCCTTACACTGCAGCTGTCTTTTGGGCTTAATCTGGAGGATTTTTCATCTTGGGCTGCTTTTCCCAGGGTATGGAGTTTGTTCTGGATGGCATCTTACCAGGTAACATCATTGCAAGGCAGGTTCCATCCTCTGCTCCGGGTTTGAAAACAACTGGGAGCAGGAAGCAGTGAGAGGCTGCTAAACAAGGCTCTCACACCTAATTATCATCAGGCAAAATTAAATAAAAGAGAAATGTTTATGCAGTCGGTAATTACTGAGCACAGCATTCGGGGAGCAGCTCAGGCAGATCCCTCCGGCCGGTGCGGAGGCTCCGTGGGAGAAACAGACAAAGTGTTTTTAGTTCTCTTCTTCCGTGAACAACTCTGTGTATCCTCCACTTCGTGATTATTTATTTCTGAGGTAAGTAATTACCAACTGTAAAGAGAAAGCTGCTGCAGTGTGAAGTGCAGTGAAGCTCCAAGGGCCGGGAGGGATGCACACATGGATGTGCTCTGCCAATGTCACCCAAGGCCACCTGCAGCTACCAGGGCTTTTCTAGAGACAGACGAGCCCAAAAAGGGAACAAAAGTGAGGGAGCACGGCTCGTTTCTCTCCTTTAGATCCAACGGGAGGCTAAAATGTCTGCTCTATCCAGGGGGCAGGGATGCTGAAGCATCCCAAAGGACTTTCCCTGCCCCTTGAGTGGAGCAGGAGGGCTGAAGGTGTTTTACACTCGGTGTGCACAGCCAAAGCTGCCCTCAAAAGTATCCCACCCTGCAGATGATGAAAGCATGGTCACACACAGGTCATTGTAAAACACACCATCCATGAGTGTCACTTCCAAAAATAGCAGCTCAGAGGAACAGCACCTTATCTGCCCACAGGCAAGTCCCCGAGGAAGAGGCACCGGGACCGGCTTTGCAGGCAGCCCCCAGACACCCATCACTGACTCAGCAACTTCAGGCGGCAGAAAAAAATTATTCCAGGAGGTTAAATTGATTGCCAAGGAGGTCCAGCAAACCTGACAGCCTCTGAGTGGCTCAACTTCATTTAAGTTATTTCAAGGCAATTCCAGGAGGGCAAAGAGGAGAGCGGCACAGGGAGCCACCGATGGCCAGCCTGTTCTTAAAGAGCACAGCTGCATTTTCCGAGGTCATTCTCTTTTCTACTTCTTCTTCAAGGAATAAAATTTCTTGCAGAACAAAGCCTTTTTCTTTTCTGTTTTTGGTTTTTTTTTTTCCTTACTTTTTAATGCCCGGGGGGCTGCTGAAGAGGGCAGGGGCTGGCCCAGAATCCAAGCTCTGCATCAGGGAAGCAGGAGCAGCACTGGGTGACTGCATTTCAGGAGGCTACGGCAGAGCCCACACGCAATTCCACAAGCACTACAATTAACTATTGCACTGTTGGATGCCAAATAAATTACCTGAGTGGCTGCTCTGAGGCACTTAGGCTGTGGAGCAAGCAGATGATGTACTATTCACCAGATATTTTCATAAGTAGGAGATAAGAGAGGCTGGAGGAGAGCAAATCAATGTCTTTTTTAGATCTATGGTGCTTGAAGCATCTGTCAATGGTGAAGAGTAAATATTTACTTTTCAACATAAAGTCCATATAATCACTTTTCTATCAGTCACTTACTGCTCCTGAGTGTTTCTTACAACGATGTTGATATTTGCATTAGCTACTTACCCTGGCTCTGAGATTCATACAGTTGTCAACTGCATTTAGACTTCAGCTGAAAATCCCCGGGTCCTGTACGGCAGCTGCTGCAACTGCTAATGGCAATTGAAAAGAGAAAGCTGTGATATTTCCTACAGCAAATAGCAGGCAGAGATAAAGACAGGGCTATGGCATTAAGGTTATAATAATAGGCTCCCTTGTGCTTATTAAATTAGGAGTCCTGTTGGATTCACAGGATGCAGTTGTGGGCAAGACATAGTGAGGAAAACTTAAATTTGGAGAAAGGAAATGTTATTAAGCCCATTTTATTTCTGGGACAACTGAGGCACAGAAGTTGAAAGTGACCTTGCTCAAGGTCAGAGGCAGAATTGTCTCAGAGGTTGAGAAGCTGAACCCAAGTCTAAAAGCTGGGGGATCTGCAAATTGCCACAGGACCATTTCTGCTCCTTGTACACTCAGAACTGACAGGAAATCACCTGTGAAAACGCTTTCAGGTGGGTGGAGAGAAGAAACATTGTTTGACCTGAGCAATAACCAGGGCTCAGTCTGGTACAGACGGGGAGGAGGGAGCCAGCATCAGGCACTGCCAATGGCCAGGAGCAGACACTGCTTCAGCCAAGTGTCCCCTCTGAAAGATACCCAAGGAGTTGATTTAAAAGCTTCAGAAACAGCTCCAAAAATCCTGCGAAAAACCTTGAGCATCAACTACCATCTCAAGCATCAGAAATTACTTTTCACACTTTGCTAGCAGAGGGAGAACCAAGAACTGGTGGGGCAACCGGAGGCAGCTGGAGCTGGGTACCCTCTCTATGTGACACTGACTTTGCACTCCTGTGGGGTTTATTCCCCATGTTTTGGAACAGTCAGAGTGAACCAGAGGGTCTGGTGCATTTTCACAGTCAGATTGTGATTGTGCTGCTGTGTAAGGCTGTGGTGCAAGATGCATGATGGCCCTGGGCCTCGAGGCTTTTTTTTTTCTCATTTTTTACAGCACAGAGGGGAGGTGAAGGTTTGCCTGAAGGGTGGGTGCTTGTGGGGAAAAATCAACACAGCTCTGCCTTGCCCACTTCTGCCCCAGCACCCAGAGAGCTCCCCCAGCATCACCCAAACAGTGGGGCTGGGAACCAAGGAGAAATTAACCCTGCCCATGGTTAATGAGCAAGGTTAATTCTGAAACTTGGGGAAAAAAACCCTCAGAATCTCAGCCAAAGATCTAAACATAGTTTATGACTTAAACAGACCCCAACAATAAGCTGTGCTGGGACATTAATGTCAGCCTGCACCTCTCCTGGCCTTGCTCCTGTGCACGAAACACTGCGGGCCGGATTCTGACTGAGTTACTCCTGCTCACTCCCACCTTGCTTTACAAGCAGTAATTCAAGTTGATGGAGCTCTTCACACAAAAAGCTGCTTCTCAGTGTGCAGGTGGCAGGACATGGCCAGCAGATCAGCATTTCGTGCCTGCCCGCTGCTTCCCCCCTTCTCTTCCCTCTCTCACCCCATCCTTCCTGCAGCGAGTGGTCAGCGTTCTCACCGCCCCAGCGTGTTGACATGCCAGAAATATCTCTGCTTCACTGCCTGTGCTCTTGGAAGTATTTTGCTGCTCTCTCACCTCTCCATGAGAGAGACACATTCATCTGTCAGCTTATCGGAGGAATTTCCAACAATCTGTGGCAATGCTACAAGTCTCAATCTTGCTGTAAGTACCTAAAGCCAATTAGCATACAAGATGTTTCCCTCTCACGTAATGCACCACTGGCCTAAGGGCTTTTTTTCTGTACATCGGGGTTGTTTTCTTTCCTTTTCTCTATTACTTTTTTTTTCAGGGCTGATAGCAGTTGAAGCACCCAGCAGCATCCGCCCGGCATAGCCTGGGAATGGGAGAGAATCCAAATGGACCGGCGAGGATTCACATTCTCCTGATGAATCCCTCAGTCGCTCAGCCGGTGTTAGAGGGATGTGGGGGACCGGGGCATCGGGTCCGGGAGATTCCCCTTCCCGGCGGCAGAGGGATGCGGGGGGCGGAGGATCCCGCTCAGCCTGGATTCCCGCTGCCCGCTGCAGAGGGATCCGGGGATCGAGGGGCTCTCAGTGCCCGGCGGTGCGGGAAGGGGGATGCGGCCGCCCGGGCTCGGAGGGATGCGGGATGCCAGGGGAAGCGGTGCCGCTGCCCGGGGCCGGAGCGGCTGGAGCTGCTGTTTCCCACGAGTGCCCTCTCCTGGAAAAGGCTCCTCTCCACGCGTGCTCGCCCCGGACACACTGACGGAGGATGCCGAGGTTTAAGAGCGGTGAAGTTTCCCGTCTCCTCCCCCTCCCCGTTCCCTCTGGCCCGTGCGCGCACGGCTCGGTGCCAGAAATCCCGCCGGGGGTACTTCTCTCCAGCCGTACCCTCACATTTATTTTGGGGCATAATTAATCCTTTTGGCGTGCCAGCTTTCTCCTGCCAACGGAGCCCAAACGCTATCTTGGAGGAGTTGTCCTTGCCCGTGTGCTGTCAGCTGGGTGATGGCCAACAAACTTTGTCCTTGCTCTCAGACATCCAGCACGCCTTGAGTATCCTAAAGGATAAGGGACACTTGCCTTCCACATTCCTGGGTGTTTTATTTGGAATAGATCCATGCATTTCCCAAAGATTGGATTTAAAGGCTCGAAGCTGCTGCAGCAAAGCTGGCCCGCAGCCCTGCGGGGTGTTTCTCACAGCCCTGAGGATGTTTCTCATCCTCCTCTGAAATCGAAGCTCTGATACGGAGCACTGCTCCTGGAGTTGTTTTTATATGGATGAGGATTGGGATATTCTGTAAGAACCTCTCCCTTCCCACCTGTGTCACCACTCAGAGCGTTCCAGGACAGTGAATCCTTAAAGAAAGCCTTTTCTTCGGAGCTGGGACATAAGAACCTTTACCATGGTTCTATCAATAGTTATTCCTACAAGCAATTAAAGCACCCAGTGAACCGGTGGCTGCTCAGGAGACAAAGGTCCTTCCCACCACGACATCCCGGCAGATGAACCAGTTAAGAGGAACTCAGGCCAATTTATTTCTTGATAGATAATGATGCGAGTTCTCACCAGGGATCTGTAATTTTCTATTGATGAAAACCTGCCTTTTCTGATTTGCAGGGTTATCCGTCTTTCTCAACTTCAGGCTCTTGCCAAACTCGCAGGCAGCCCTGTGAAAGTGCCGTGTCCCACAAGAGCCATGTATTTTAATATGATGTAGTTTCCTTTGCCCTGGAACCAGGATCAGTTCTCCACGCTGACAATCCATAAAAGACCTAATGACCCATCTGAGGAACATTAACCAGTGCTGTGGCCATTCCAGGCAGTGTGTTTGTTTGTTTTTTGTCCCCCTGCTTGGGACTCTAATTTCTGGAGAGGATCTTTGGGGGTGAGTTGGATCTTCAGAGATCTTTTAGTGTTGAATAACTAAAAATCTGGCTGAAGGGTGGCTTAGGCTTTAAATTTAAGACTTATTTATAAAGCCAAGCTTTGTTAAGGAGCTGCAATGTGCTCCAGCAGGGTCAGCAGTCTGCAACAGCCTCCACATACCCTAAAATGTGAATTTTTCAGGCAGAAACACATTACTGCTTTTGCCAAGAGCTTGCAGAAGTGACTGCTAATTTAAAGGAATTTTTGTCTTCTAACTTAATTGTCTCTGCTTATAATTTAGTGCCTTATAAAAGAGAACTATTTACACCCCGCTGTATTTCATGATCTATAGTTAACATTTGTGTTTAGCTGGGAATTACGACCGTTTGGTCTCTGAGAAATGGTTGGAAATATTTAAATGCCAAAGGAATCTTTCGAGGTCAGAGCTTTTCTGCTGGTTGTGGAGGTGGGACAGAGAGGATCTCCACCATCACCACCACCAGCACAGAGGGGAGGGCTGAACTTGCAGGGGAAGGTTTGATCCCAGCCATCCCACCCACAGCCAGGGTGGTTTCTGGATTCTTATTTCCTCCCAGATCATTTTTGGCTGCTGCCAAAGGGGTTTGCCATCGAAATGGTTTCCCACTGGCAGCCAAAAGCAAACAAGTCAGTGGTGGTCAGGGTGTGGAAGCAGCAGGTGACCCAGCTGAGAACCAAGGATGTTGTCTCACCTGTGATCAGCACCCCCAAGCTTCTGGCATTTTACAGCCAGCACCAAGACAAAACATTTTCACATCAATCCCTCAAGATCTTCCGTTGCTGCCTCTGAAACAGGCTTAAAATCTGTTTGTTCAGGTGCTTGTGACTCCTCCAGCCTTCAAGAGTCCTGGTAGACACTGAAGTTCTTCCCTTTTTAATTTCCCCTTTTATTCCCATTCTTTTTCTTTTTTTTAACTTTTTTTTTTTTTTTTTTTTTTTTTTTACCCTTGGAGTGCCCTAATTATACAGAGCATTGATTTTACAATGCATTCATGGATTGATTGTACTGCCATGCTCCTCCCACAGGAAACAGCTTGCACACGAGCACTTTTTGATCTCTCCAAAGTATTCCCTAAGGTGAATCAATGGCTCTTGCATCTTGTCTCTTGCTTTAGTCTAGGGGAAGCTGGAGATGTCTTGCTACTGAAATAAGCTTCAAGAAAAATATCGGAAGGCAGAAAAAGAGAAGGAAAATTATTCACTTCTTCCTACCCAAAAAAGATTGTCTCGTGTGCAGCAAAATATGTTCTTGTTAGCATAATGTTCTCATCCAGCTCAGCCAACTGCAATCTTGGAGAACGCATGGGAACTTCCATATAATTATCTTTAATAAACTGGCCAAGATAAAAGTAATGATATCTTAAGAAACAGAGTGCATAATAAAATATATATCTATATAAAAGCCTATCTGTATCTATGAAACGACATGCTAAAATGAGAAGAAAGAGGCAATTTATGTGTTTTATGGCTTTGGCACCTCTGTAACAGAAATCTTGGATACAGCACTGTTAACCAGACCAAACTTTTAAAAAGAGACCATCTCTTTTAGGCTAAATGGGGGGAATTAGCTCCCGTTCCTAGTGATTCTCTGTGAACAGAGTAATGGATTAGACTCAGATTCAGGCTGAAGGCTCTAATCCCTGTGTTTTAATGACTGTACCTGCCACCAGCCCCAGCCACAGACTTGCTCCAAACCCCAAATACACGGAAATCCCCAGGAATGTCCAACACTTTTTGCATCCAATGCAACCAGATTTAGATTTTTTAAAAAAAAAAAAAAAAAGAAAAAAAAAAAAAAAAAAAAAGAAAAAAAAAAAAAAAAAAAAAGAAAGAAAGAAAAAAAAAGAAAAAGAAAAAGAAAAAAAAAGGCTTGACCTTGAGAAATTTTTCCCAAATTATGGATTAATTCAGAATTAGCACTGAGACTTTTGCTGGATATTAAGGGGGTGATGCCAAAAGCTTTCTCTCAAGGGTTAGATTTCCTCTTAGGTTAATCCTGGCGAGTGCACTCCTGCCCATTAGGTTGCTCGGTATTAATTTCAATCTGCACAGGGTTCATTTCAGCGGGCTCTGCTGAGAGCTCTGCTGATTGCAGTGCTTAATTACCAGCTGAGTATCATCTCTTTAGCATGTGGTGGCATCGTGCCAGCCCCTGAGGGGTCTTGAGCCCTGAGCAGGACCCCAGAGCACTCGGGGATCCCCGCTCTGCCCCAGCGCCTCAGCCCTGCCAAAACTGACCATGAGTTTTGCGCTTCCCTTTACTCAGCACTTTCCTGAGGAAAAGCTGGGAGGATGGAGAGGAGGAGGAGGAGGCAGATTCCTCTTGTTCAGCAGCTCACCAGGGTCCAGCCTGGAGCTGGAGGATGCCAAATAGCAATTTTTAATCTGGGTCTGCCCAAGGTTATGATGCTCTGCCCACCCCTCCCTGCCATGCTGCCTCCAAGCTCTGCATTGCAGCACAATGTTGGGTTTCTCCATCAGTTTTCAGGAGCACGAACACCCACCCTTGGAGCACTGCTGTGCAGGTGTGTAGGTGCATGCAGAACCTGTTGTTATTTGTAATAGATATAGATATATATATATATGCATATGAAATATAAAAGTAGGTTATTTCTTACTTGGCGTGCTGAAGGCTCTGATTGCTGGCTTATATGAAATATTTAGATCATGCACAAGAGATAACTCACAAGATATAATGTCGATGTACGATGAGAAGCTAGTCTTTATTATCACAGGTGTAAATTTTCACACCTCTGTTATCAATTTTGCAATTATAACTGGGTTTCCTGGTAAAGTAATTTACTACTCACTACCATATAGGATGAAGAAAATGATCATTTATCCGTCTTCAACTCAATTAAATATTCATCGTTCCCCAAAAAAGAGGGGGAGAGGATTTAAATCACTTCCAAACTGTTCTCCAGATTTATTTTTTTTTAAAGAAGAAGAAGTCTACCTTATAAAAAGCATAGATTTGATGCAAAAAAGACAATAGGAGCCTAATACATGCAGAGATGCAGCACAGATTTGGCTCATCAGTCATTTGTGTTATGGGAGTCCAAAACAGTAATAAAATCAACACAAATCCAACTTCAGTAGGAGAAGAGAGGCTGATTCTTGACTCAGATGAAAGCAGCACCGTTCCAGCTCTGATTAAAGCAAGCAGATTGTGCTTGAAGAGAGGAGACCGTAACAAAGTTTGTTCTTGCTTGTGGTTTTCAGCACTGAGCAAACATTTCTCATTTTTGCCTTCTCTGGTGACTTACTGTTTCATATGAGACATTTGGGATTACTTTGCAGGTAGAGAATTTCGGTGCTTAGGTGCAAAAAAACCCCTCCTCTCAATCAGTATTAATTCCTCAGGAGCTTCAGTCTCAGCACCTTTCTCCTCCTGTCCTGTTTTCCTCCTGTCCTGCCTCTGCTCTGTCAAACCTTCCATCATTCAATCTGTGATGTCTCGTGGCTCCAAACACTCTCCTGTTGTTGGCTAAATCTCAGCGAGACTTTTATTCCAAAGGCTTCTCCAACAGCCTGATTATATAATAACAGCTTGCTCATTACCCCGAATATAAATAGTTGAAGTATCCCCCGAGAATGGACACAGCTGGTGGAACTTCCCATATTAGCACTGCATTAATATTTATGGCAGCACTGTGTTAGTATGCAAAATATTGGCATCCCTCCATGCAAAAGTTTACACATCTGTCATTAATGATTCTGCCCCAACATCACAGGCAGGTCAGGGAGCTGCAGAGGGGAGCCTGAATCCCGGCTGAAATTCCGATGAGACAGCTCCGGCTCGCACCCAGCATCATTTTCCCTGGAGCTGAGTCACCGTTGATCTCCGGGAAGGGTGACAGTACCCCGGTCCCAGCGGTGTCCCCATGCTCGGTGTGGCCACCGGCGTCCAGCTGATTTACCCGCGTTTGTTTTGGCTGGTGAAGTGAAATATTAAAGGACGTGATGAGAACCAGCTAATTGTACATATAACCTTTAAGATGTCTCGGACAGGATTCCAGCCTTCACCTCGGGCTATAAAGAGAAAGTAATGAGGCCATAAACAGACATTTAAGAGTGTCTTTAAAGTTTAAGGAGAGTTTAATTGCGGGCGCTGGGGTGCCTGGGAGCAGACCCGAGCTCAGGTAGTGTTTCCCCGGGAGACACTCAGCCAGGAACAGGCTCAGCATCGAGCTCTAAGGCTTTGCCTGCCCCGAGGGGAATTGGTTTGTACTAATAAATGTCCCAGCTGCAGGTCAGATTGTAAATGAAAGTGATATTTAATGGCCCAGGTCCTCTGCTGGTGTAAACCAGCCCCGTGCGCTGCTCTGGCTTGGTTTAAAGCCAGGTGTTACAGACCTGTGGGCATGACTTTGGGAAGGTCTTTGGAGCCTGATGCTGGTTTGTAACACTCCCCAGGATGGAGCAGGTGCAAGGAGCTGGTCCCTCGGGGTTCACAGCAGCCTGAGCAGAGGCGTGAGAACCCTGTGGGATCTGCCTGATCCCCTCAAGGCAGGACCCAGCACCCTGTGCCCTGCAAAAAAGAAATGGAAAAGAGGGAATGGTAGCTTTATTTTTATTTTTTTCCGCACGGTGTGACTTTTAGTCCTGCAGACCAAAACCCAGATGAATCTGTGGCTGTCTACAGAGCTGGTACAGCACCCCAGGAGGGCCATGCTGGGCATGGGTGGGTGGCATTGGAGATGTCACAGGCAGCAAGAAACAGCTGTCCCCAGCCTTGTTAAAGGCACTGGGACTCAGCAAAGGATCAAGAAGCAGGAGCTGGGCAGGCTCAGTGATAGCTGCACACGTGATGGTGCAGAGCAGGGATCACACAAGCTGCTGGTTTATTACTTTTATTTAATCTAGAAAAAATTGTCATTGAGGGGAAGTGGAGTAAGAGAAAGCAGAACAAAATCCATAACATTTTTAACAACTATTCATCTGTGAACATCTTGGGGCTCCAGTTTGACTTTCCCAGCCTATTTGGAGGCTTGGGTGCAACAAATTCCAACTTGCCAACCCTCTGATGAACCTTGAGGCCCTGATAACCCCTGACTGACCCCTAAAGGAGACACACAGATGTTAATGCCGTGTCTAGTGGAGCTGCAGGAGGACCACCAGCTGAACTGCCCTCTCAGGGATGCCCTGTTTGGAGAACACTCCAGTTGTGTCCCAAGCTGGTGTCCCACCAAGCGGCTGCGACACCACAATGCGGCTCTGAGCTCAGCACTGCTGCTCTGCAGTTTCTCAGGTGCTGTTGGGGGTTTGCTCTGCACCAAAATCTTCGCTATTCACATTTTTCAGAAGAATGCGTATCAATTACACGGCGAGTGGAGGCCAGCTGGTGGTCAGCTCCGGGTCTGTGAAGTGTCAGAGGAAGAGACATCATCCATCAGTCAATTCCATATTTCCCTCAGAGCCAGCAGTGATGGAGCAATGGGCAGTTTGCTGCCAACACTACAGACAGCACAGGGGGAACCTTGGGAGTATGGGGAGACGACCATGGAACAGCAAATATTTGGGGAGAATTGCTCTCAGAAAGGTGCAGGTTCAGCCTGTGTACTCACAGAATGTCCCAAGGTCCCTGGGAGTGGAGTGCAGGTGATGGCATCCTGCCCTGGGATGGGGAGGTGACAGGCACCCAGCCCCAGGAGCCTCAGTCCTCTCCAGGGCTGTGTGTAAAATTAATTGATAAAGCATAATCGCTGTATCAATGCCTTTTTTAGGAAAGATAAAGTACACTTCAAAGCTAATTTAGGCCTGCAGACAAATGGCTTAAAGAAGAGCTACTGTACTGAAAAATGTCTGTGTCATTTTTTCCCCAAATCATAGTTTCAATGCACACAGCCTCAGCCTGACATTCTGAATTATGGCTTTTATTAAACATTAGTAATAGAGTGCACTTAAATCATGGTTTCCCTGTAAAAGAGAGATGTGTTCAACTCAGATCTGCACATTTTAATGCCATATTTCTTCCTTTTACTCTCCCCACAAGATAAATTTACTTACTCCACAAAAATGTTTTGCTGAAAAGAATAATTCATCCTTCAGTGTCCATCTAATGCACCTTGTGAGTAATGTGAAACGATGCAAAAATTACAATGCACCGGCCATGTCTGGAATGCTTAGATGCCTCCGAGTTAGAGGTTATGCACACAGAGCATTGAAATTAGATTTAACAACTATCATCTTTTACAATGTTGCCTTGATGATTTTTTTTACCCTTTTATAGCTTTGATCAGATGCCTTCTGAATACATTGCCGGTAACAAACCTCTCAGTCTGTTGCTCTGCAAGCCCTGCTCAGCTCTGAGCCAGTTTGCCAATAACTGCTTTTCTTTTTTTTTTTTTTAAAGTGAGAATATTTGTAGCCACAATTTGCTCTAGCAGGCAAAATTCAGATTATATTTTTACTCTGTGAGTAGATCAAAAATAGGTTGTGGGGTATCCAGACAGCTGTGGAAATAGCATCCTCTAGTTTTTGCTGTGCCGAGTCCCCCAGTTCTTGCAGAAGGCAAACCTGTGCCCTCTGGCTGGGTACCCTGGAGAGATTTGCATCCCCAGCACAGGTGAATGGACCCTGGGCTCCATCCCAGCATGTCCCCAGCCCTGGCATGAACATCGGGCACAGCATCCCGCTCTAACCCAAATTCCTGGTCCAGCCGTCCTCTCCAGGTACGCAAAGGCAGAGCCAGCCCCTGCAATGTGACCTTTATTTAAAGGACAGCAACTGTACCATTGAATCAATGTCCCTCTGCCAGGAGCTCTGCATTGGAGCTGCATTGCAGTGTCAGCACCGGGGCTGCTCCAGCTCCAGCTCTCACCTGAATCCACCACGACCCACTGACACATTTGGGAGCGTGGTGCCACAGCCTTGCACTGCTGCATGAGGGGGACAATGGGTTTGGAGATTGCCCAGCACCTACAGACACTGGGGATGTGGATTTGCTGAAAATCTGGTGCTGTTAATTCAGTGTGGAGTTTAGCTAACAGGGGAAAGATGGTATTTACTAAGCACTGCAAATCTTTTGCTTTATATATTGGTAGTGTGGTATGGATATTAACTGATTGGTCCCCCAAGATTCCTCCAATGTTGATAACATAAGCAGTATCCCTCTCTTTTGCCAGTTCCAGGTCCCTGGGGTGGGAGAAAACACCATCACCAGCAGCCTTCCCTCGGGAATTCCCAGTCCTAGAACTCACACTAACACATCGCAGGAATATTTATGATTTATAGGGGTTTTTTTGTATTGGTACCTGGAACTCCCAGCAGGGTTATGATCCCATTATACACAGCCAATAGGAAAACCAGTCTTGTAGATTGTTTGGAAGAGAGCTATAAAAACGTGACTAAGAGAAGCAACTTCATCTATCCCACACAGCAGCTCAGCACTGAAATTTCTAATGGCACCTCTATCAGTTCAGAGCCTCACAGATTCAGAGTCTCACAGAAAAGGGTTGTCTGAGTTAGCTGCTCTAGGATGAGTCCCCAAAGAGCATGTAAAGCCTTCTCAATTTGACCTGCTGAACTGAAGTTGTTATTAAGACCTAAAATTATTGCTGTGCTGTTGCTGTTTGGTGGATGACGACAGGAAAATCATCGGACGATGGACATTGGCAGTGACTTTATCAATAGCTTGGTGACTTTAACTGTCTTCACTATGATCCCTTCCACTGAACTTCAGTTCCATTCAAATTTCCTCTCGAAGAGCATAAATGCTTCCAAACTGAAGTGGAAAAACCTCCAGCACATTAGCTAATAGCACATCAGAGGAAGTGCCTGGCTGCGACTGTAACCTCAGCAGGCATCTTTACATGGGAGGACATAAACTGTCTCTGAATTATTTATAGAACCAAAGACATCAAATTGGACAATTAACCTTGAAAACTTAATTTAAGCACCATAAAAGAAACATCTCCTGAAAAACGTGTCCTTAATAAAAGCCAGAAGCACAAACTGTAGCGGGTTCTGCCATGGTCCGTTGCAGGAACTGGGAACTTCAGCGGGTTTGTCCCTGAGGAGGGATTAGCGCTGGAGGTGACTTGGCAGGAACACAGGAATTTAGAGAGTGGAGAAGAGCATCCCAGGAGCTCTCTGAGTGCTGCTCCAAAGGATTCTCCTCCATCACCAGGGCTGCAGAGACATCCTGGGCAGCCACAGGCTCTGTCTGCCCTGCCCAGCCCCAAACCCCACTGCTGTTCCTGATTCCCTCGTTCCCCCACAGGGATGGAGATAACACAGGCACCCAGAAAAGTGATGGAGCTGGAGGCTGTCAGGTGACTTCACTCCCTTCTCTAAAAGCACCAGATGAGTGGTAAATCCGAAGGATTTTACCAGACAAAGGATTTTACCCAGCCTGGAAACTCTTGGGAAACAAAAGGCACTTTCCCTCCTCAGTCGCCTCTGCTGTGGATGAGCTCCTGCTCCAGCTTGGTGTCTGCTGCACTCTTCCGACACCACTAAATGATGGAAGCTGCAGAAGGCTTCAGCAATTTATTCTGTTTAATTTCCTCCACAAAGGTGTTTTATCCTCACTAATAAAAAGAGTGGAACTTGATCATTTCTAAAATATTGTCCCTTCTAAATCTTTATAGCTCAAAGTGGACTGAGATCATTAGAAGTTACTTTATGTGCAGCTCAATCAGCTCCAAAGGGCTATCTCAGTCACTCCGTGCTTGCTGAGAGCAGATCTCATTTCCCAGAGGCAAAAGGACAATACTTAATCACTTCCTCACTTGTTAGGTGTTTTAACAAGTTGTATTAAGCTTCATCAGTCGGAGCTTTCATGCCAGATTAAAAATGATAGTTCACTTCTCTGTTATTATAGGACATCATTTGTTTTCTTTTATTTTGCCGGGCACTTGCATGCCACTGTAATTTCACATGGAAATATATGACTGATGTCACCCAGAAGTAATTAGGTTTTAAAAGCCTTGATTGCAATAGACACGGACGTTACGGCTTTATGGTGCCAGTGCTTTGCCATCCACTTTATGGCTGTTGATTCTGCAAGTATTTCATAGATCTGTCAATAGGAATAAGTTAGCTGATGTTGACTGGAACTATTAATCAGAAGGAAGGAAAATATACATTTTTATTTCTGCACTCAGACTTGATAGCTCAGTAAAAGCCTCCCTACCCAGTTTTGCAACACTCCAGGGTTCCCTCGTTGCTGAAAGCAAAGAGATGTAGGGAAATCCTGCGTTCGTTCAGATTTATAAACAAGTTGATTTAACACACTGTGTTGGAGAGACCTGTTCTTTGCCACTGTAGAGGGATATTTTATTTTAATGCACAGGGATGATCACATTTAATTGTTCTAGCTTTCAAATCATATTTTATAGGGATCCATCAGATTCCAGTAAGGGACGGATGGAGCTGTTGCCTTCCCGCTGTGCTCTAGGCAGAAAGTGGGTCAGAGTCAAGAGCTCAAGTGGGTCAGAGTCAAGAGCTCAGATGCATTTACATCTCAAAACTCAACTCTGGTAGTGTGGAATTAGACCACTCATGTTAAAATGCATTTCTGTGGTCATGACAAATCTAGGACCCTTCTGGTGTGGTGGCTGGCAGGGAAACAGAGAGGAACACAGGGAGGTGAGATCCAGTACTGCCGTAGGTGAGTGCACAGCATCCCTTAACCTCAATGGGACTGGGAGTTTGCCCAGCCAACTAAATGCTGATTTAGGTTTCAGAAAGACTGCAAAGCTTGGGAAACCAGGGAGGATTATTTAAGGGAGTTTGTGTGTGCAGCCCAGCAGTCTGAACCATTTCACAGTGATCAAAACCCCTGAGGCTTTGAGAGCCACAATAAAGGGTTCAGCTGCTCATTTTGCTTGTGACTTCAAGTTCCTCATCTTAAAAAAGGGTGGTCCCTTTCCACAAAAGCAGAAATTATAGATGTTTGCTTTTAAGGGGCCTTTCTTGTGATGTCACCTCACTGTTAAGGTGCTCCTGTAATGGCAGGGAAGGTGCCCTTGGGAAGGCAGACCCAGACCATTCCCACTGCTCACTCTGCAAGCCATGCCCATGAAATGGATGAGCTGGGACTTATCCCAGTACACAAGAATGTCATCTCTCCCTGGTAACATCAACCTTTTAATCAAATATTGGGCGAATGGCCCAGGTGGCAAGAAAGGACTGTGCTGTGCCAAGGACAGAGAGTCCATTCCAGAACTGGGGGCTTGATCCCACCCAGTTCACTCCAAAACACTTTGGCTACAGCTACAAAACCCTTTGAGTCCAGCAAAGTGTGGAAAAGTGGAGCTTTTTTCCAGATTTTTGGCTGTGCTTTCTTTTCCAGGGCCGAAGCCATACCCAGAGACTGACCACACCATCCTTGGGAGGTTCAGCCTTCCAGGAGGCTGAACAGAACATTTTGCAGGTTCAGGTGCCAGATCCTGTGCATTAAAGAAAGTAAAGAGGAGAATTCTATCTGCTCGTGTTTAATGGAAAAAGGATTTCTTCTGTAGTATTGCTTTCGTGAAAGGAGCTCTGCTTTCCCTGTGATATTCGATGGTCCCAAGGATTTCATCCTGCAGGGAAGGCATCTCCAGGCTTTTCCACACAAGCTGTGTCTGTCTTTCATCTGCCCTGAAGAATCTTTCACTTGACTCCTGATTAAAATATGGGCTGCTTTACACTTTCCTTTTTCTCTTTTTCTTTTCTTTTCCTCCTCCCCCGGAAGAAAATTCTAGACAGCAAACAGAGGAAGAAAAAAAGGCTGAATTGCCAGCAGATAAGCCCTATTTCACTTGACCCTTGAGCTCCATCGGTCACTCCTAACAATGGGATGTACTCTTATCTCAGCACACCACTTAACACCCATTAATGCTTTGGGGAGTTAGTCCAGCTCTTTCAGATCCCCATGTAAGGATTTATTTCAAACACTGGGATGAGTGGGATGACTGCCTTTAGCAGCTGCAATCTGAAGTGCTGGTCTGCCCTGCTCAGTACTCTGTTCACTGTAAAGCTTTAACCCAGTGGATTAAGGACCTGTAGGGGGAAAAAAAAAATCACTTAGAGCAGATTTGAAGCTGGTTTGAATTGGGAAATCTCCTGCAGTACACACTGGTACCAGTTCCCTTACTGGGGGAGCATTGGCATTGCTCCACAAATTAATTAATCCAGGTTCATTGCCTGATGGTTGTGTTGACTTACATGAGAGGAGATTCTGGTTCCTTACCGAGTCTAGAAACCAATCCTGACTTTGGATACGAATTCTGGAGGTTTTATTGGGAATTTGATGTTTCTCTGAGTTGTCTCCATTTGCTTTGTTTTTGGTTTCTTTTTTCCCATTCTGTTGGGATGGCATCAAAATTCAGGCTGTACTAAAAATAAAAACTTCTAAAATTATTCAGCTATCTAATTATCCTGAAATAATTTAAAATCAGATTAAACTAAAAGTTTCTGCAAACTTTGCTCTATTCGGAAATCTCCAATGAGAGCTGAGACAGATGCACAAGTTTTTCAATCCCCTATAAGTTTGTTTACCACTACTGGGCAGAATTAAGGACTTCAGTGCAAGTTTGAAATGTTGACTTTATAACAGAAAAAAAATTAAATAGAGATATAAAATGCAGCAGCCTTCCTATATCCCTGATTACAGTGATTCCAACCACAATTTGGGTCAATACAACTGCCTTCAACAGACCCTTCTCAAGGAAAGGTGGGCACCACCTGAGAGCTCCAATGCTGTTGCAGAAGTGTTCCCAGACTGACAGCAAAACCTACTACATCCATGTGGAGGAATGGCAGAAAAATTGGCTTAGACCACTGAAAAGGAAAAATTGCACAGTGAAAATAAAAATAAAAATTAAATTTTTTCTTACTCTTTGGGCTGGAGTAGAAGAGCCTGAAAAATGCAGAAATGAGCTCTGCATCTGTCCCAGCTGACTTTGTCCCAGTCACTGGTCCCAGTCAAAATTTGGAACAACCCCTTCATATTTCCAGCTGGTCTTAAGTTTCCTGTGGATTTTGATTGAATGCAATATCTGACTTCAGCAAAGTGTGTTTTCTTTCCAAAACGCTTTTAGCCCTGATTCATAACTGGTAGGAACAAATAATCTATGGAATGAAATATGCCGAGGGTTTTAAGCAAATATTTAGGCAAAAAGCAGCTGGTAAATCTCTAATGAATGGCTGGATGTAGAGCTAACACATAATTCATGGCATGCCAGCCAGAAGGGCCTAATCCATCTCCTCTGCTCCTAACTCCTCATGACATCCCGGGAGCTGGGGCTGCACCCAAGGCAGGCAGCAGGAAAGGAGGTGCATGCACAGCCCCTGCCAGTGCTGGGCTTGTTGTTGTTCAGGATTATTTTCTCTGGTTCAGCTTCTCCTGCACTGTTTTTTAAGGACAGGTTGTTTTTTGAGGGGACTGGGGTGACAGAGGTTTTAAAGGACAGACTGATCACCCTTAGCAGATGTCATCACTGCTACACCACTCGTGCACTCCCATTTCTCTTTACACACAGGAGCTTAGTAAAATCCCACATATCTTATAAAGAATCCCATTTTCCCTTTTACTTTTCCAACACTTTAAAATAATGGGACGTTGATACTGTATTACGAAGCAATTCTCTTGGATGGATCCATGGCACAGTCCTTATCAAATGATTTCAAGGTGATTTATGTTATCATGGTGATTTTGCATCTTGTTTATTACCTTCCAGAGATCACTTTGCAGTGATTTTTAAGGTGGCATGGAAATTACCACGTGAACTGTCTTCTAAATCAATGAAGCCTTTTCCTGCCGGATAATAAAGCTCTCTTATGGTTTTCAATGAGCAGATATTAGCTAATTCTTAATTACTGCGGAGGGGCAGGTACTAAGCACAGGAGAGTCAACAGCATTAATAAAACTCTGAGGGTGAAAATAAATCAGGAGGTACAATAAGGGGGACATTAAGGAGTGAAATGTTCACCACTGACTTTGCCTTGAGGGGACACCAGGGTCTCACTGTGAAATCTCAACCCTTTGGTGTTTCATGGACACCCTTCTCCCTTGAAGATGTTGTTGACCCAGCCCATTATTGCCTAAAATTCCTCAGTGCCTGGAATGCCACCCCTACCACAGAGCTGGGATTCTCTTCATTGGTTCCTGACACAATTTCCCACTGATCTGCAAGAGTGGAGCTGTGATTAGCACTGGAAGTTTCATACAAATACACCAGAGGTGACAACCAGGGTCAGGTCCTGGCCATCCTCAGCTGCTCCCTCCATCCCTTCCTGTGCCCATCAGCACCCAAACCCTTTCTCCTCCATGGAAACAAGTCCCTTTCTCCTCTGCTTCACTGCAGACTTGCAGATTATATCTGCAGTGCCCAGCATCCCACAGATCATGGCTGGTCTTCTCAGAGCATCCCCAAAAGCTCAATGCTGTCATCTTTCTCCCTGCTTTCTCACAAGGAGGCTTTAAACAAACACATTTTCCAAATTTTCCGTGATAAAGAGTGCAATTTAATATGAGACCGGGGACTTGACTTTTTTTGTCACAGGATTCTTGGAAACAGTGTTGGCCGGTGATTTGGGCACAAGTAAATGGCAAAAAAAAGATGGACAGGTGTGAGATGGAAAGATTTCCCCCCACCTGGGTGCATCCCAGATTTTGGGCACCGGAGCAGAAGCACAGGCTGGCCACTGCAGGCTCAACAGCTGCCTTCCATTGGCAGAGTCAATCCCTTAATCCACTGCCAGCCTTTTGGATATCATCCTTTGCAGCAATGCATAACCAAAGATGAATTACAACACAAGAGTTGAGGATTTTTTACCAAAAAATGCTGAACTTACGAAAATCCAGCACTAGCAATAAATTCTCAGCATAATCTTAAAAAACAGGATGTTTAAATGTGACCAATACTCCACAAAGAGCATGTTCTAACTCTTGTCTGATGCCCGCATTGCTTCTGCTGCTGAGCAGCTTTATTTTCATTCCCCAGAGGAGTTGCATATAAAATAGATCATTTCAGTGTTACTCCATAATACATTCTTATAACTGATACATTGTGTAAATAAAATGAAACATTAATAAAAATGGTTGGTGTCTATCTCCAGCTCTAATTTGAATACTTACAGGCAGGAAAATAACCCAAACCTCCTGGAAGTGATGCTAACAAATTTCACAAACAAGGCAGTGAGAAAATGCGAGCACTCCAGGAGAAGGTGGCCACACGGCCAATAAATCCTCTTCCTTAAGCCAACTAGTTATTGTCTATAACATTCATAAAATTCTTTGCACAGAAGACCCTTCATGATGAAATAAACCATCAATCTCCACTGCATTACTATTCATTTTCCGTGTGTGCTGAGAGCAAATGTCATTCAAGGCATTACAGTTCTCTCAAACTATATTAAAATACATAGTCTGATGTTATATCTTTTCGAGCCTCTCTGTTCATAAATTGTCGCTGCTGATTGGAACATAAAACATATTTTATAACACCATAAAGCCCCAGAAGATACAAGATCACTCATGTTTGTCTTTATGGCTCAATGTGTAGGACTTCGAGATGCTAAAGCATTGTGTATTTCATAACAGCGATGGCCAGGGCCCTGTGGAGAGGAAGTCTTAGACATTTCCATAAAACATTATTACCATATTCCTTGATGACTGAAGCACCTCTGTGCACAGAGCCTGAGCCCTTAACTTATGGACTGTAAATGGATGAGTTTTCCCAATAAATCAGCTTTGTTTAGGAGCAGAGTTATCCTGCCCAAGACTTAGCTTTAAATGTTATCTCCAGGTGTCAGAGTAATGATGATTTTTTTCATTCCTCCATTTTTCTTTTCTTCCTGTTACGTCTAAAAAACTTCCTTTCCAGGGATAAGTCCCCTGAGAAGATGGTGAGGTATTTCAACATATTAGGAAATTAGATCAGCTTCTCAGTGATGTCCATGGCTCCTTAAGAGCTGCTGTTTCTGGATCCTCTTTGGGGAGTCATGGCACTGAGATGCTCCTGCATGGAAGGAAAGTTCCTGCTGCCATCTCCCACAATTCCTGCCACTATGTACCCCCAGGCTTCAATTCAGAACACATTTTATATCCTGTTTACTGCACCAGAGCAGTGCCAGGATGCCCCAGCACTGAGTCTTGTGCTGCCAGGGTCACAAATCAGTGCCCTGAAAAGCCAGGGTGGGGGCAAAGGCTGGGTTTGGACTTGAGGTTTACTACAGCACCTGACGGATGCAGAGGTGACACCGCAGGGAGATGGATGCTGAATCTCAGGCGCCTGTCCATCCCCAAAGCCTCTGAAGGGTTGCATTTTGGGTGGAAAGAAAAGAAAGACCAGAAAAAAAAAAATAGGGATGAAGTCTGTCTGGCAAACAGTCTAATTTGTCAAAAGAGTTGACAAATCCTTACAGACTCCAGAGATCCAATCTCTTGATACGAGAACAGGGATGCAACCTCATTCTGCTCTCAGGAAATGGCCCAGGAGGTGATAGTGGCCCAAATACTCCATAATACCTGAACCCTGGCACTGGCAGGGACAGCCACAACCTGCTCTGGCTCCAGCTTCCCAGACAGATTTGCAAGAGTATCCCAGCAGCCCTGATGATCCAGCAGCTTGGCAGGACACCCTCATCCCATGTGCCGCTGGGCTAAAGCCTTGGTATTCCAGTGGTTTCCCCTCTGCAGAAAGCTGTGCAGTATTTCCACCCATTTAAAGGTCTATAAGAGGTCTCATCAAAGCCAGGTATAGTTTATATTGCAGATGGCTGCTGACATGATATATCCACACTAACAGGCAGGCTGTTAAAGGTCAGAGTCTCACTTCACTTCTGTTATTAGCTTTGATGTTGGGAAGATGCTGAATTCCCTCCATGTCTTTTTCTTTTAGAGGGAGAAAAGACACTGTTTACTGTCAGGCTCTTCATCAACATAATTGGTGGCTTCTCTGGAATCGCCCCTTTGCTCTAAAAAGCGCTGTAAATCAGCTGTAGGAAGCCTGGTCTTTGAAAAATCCTCGAGCGGAAGAGGAACATGAGCAGCAGTTTGCAGGATCGGCTCCATGTCTGTGCCAGATGTGTGCAGCAGGCAGGAGAGGCCAGAGCCTTCCTCATCCTGCCTCCCTAAGCTGGCAAAACTGGTCACAGCTTTAAGATGTGAGCATACCAGAGCCCTGGAAACTTTGGGGAGCCCCCCAGGAGCTGCTGCAGGCTCTGGATCCTGATGGGAGCTCCAGTTCCATGTGCTGCTTCCATGCACAGCGGAGATGTTGCTGTCCTTGGAGCCCATGTGGGGCTGCATCCTCCCCTAGCCCCCATCCCCAACCCCCCATCCCATCCCTTGGATCCCACTCGGCAGAATGGAGTGGGAATCCCCAGCCCTGTCTGCCGCCCCCGTTCTAAACAGGACCCTAAAGGCAGTTTTTGTTGATGAATCCCTTATTCAGAAATAATACTGACATTTTCCCAGGTTCCAGTACATCGGAAAAACTTCTCATCATCTGAAGCAAGAGACACTATGCCCATCACCAAGTCCTTGGAAAGTCCCTGCTGACCTTGACCACTCCCCTGTGCGGACCCCAAAGCTGCTCCCGAGCGGGGAATTTGGATTTGGGCAGGACGAGGCAGGGGCTGCCGTGCTGGTGCCACGCTGGGTTCTTTGATCTCAGCAATGGTGAGGCTTTGCCTGAAGATGGCACTACAGAATGGCTGGGGCGAGCAGTCGGTGCGATTAATCGAGCACTGACCGGCCAAAAAATTCAGCTCCTACTCCCTAAAAAAAGCATGTCCATCTGCCGTGCCCTGCCGGGTTGGGGTCTGCTGGGGGGAAGGACGGCAGAGGTCACTGTGTGCCCGACAGACACAAACCCCAAATCGTCGGGCTGAGCTCTCCCCGTTCCCTGCAAAATTCGGGCTTCCCGAAGTGAAATCAGCCTCTTGTTTCCCGTGTTCACGAGTTTCATCCGTCTTGCTCCTGACTTGGTGAAACTGCAGCAGCAATTTTAGTTTCTCCACATAAACGGCACCGCAGAAGCCCGCAGGGTGCGGGGGCAATGCTGAAGTGATCTTAAACCCTCTCATTTCGGGGCAGCGCTGTGGGATGGTTATTCCCCCTCTTGTCCTTCCCTATCCCATGCCTGTAGCTCCATTAAAACAAGCCACAACAGGAAGGAGTTATCAAACTCCCCAGCCTCACACAGCAAATCGTCTCCTTCCCGCTGTACAGGACCAGCAACTGTGGCTCCCAAATTGTCCAAATCCCCAGGCATTAATGCCAAAAATCCCCACAGCCCCGAGGTTGCCCAGGCAAAAATGTTTCAAAAGTACGCTCCTGAGGGTTTCCAACAGGCTCCATGGGCAGCCAGGGGGAAATTCCTGGGCCAAGGGCCAGGACGCAACAGGGAGGGAATGGGGAAAAGTCAGAGATTAATTGATCTGTGTCCACGAGGGAGGCAGCCTGCCCGGGCCCGGCCAGTGCCCCTCGGCTGGTGGCGAGTGAGAGCGGCGAGAGCGGCTCCGCGTTATCACTCGCCATCGCCGGTACCATGTCACACCCTGCGCCTTTGTTTCCAGGCCAGGGCACATGAAGGGCTCGGCACAAGAGGTGGTTGGGGGTTATGGCCAGGGAAAGACAAGCCGTGCTTAAATCAGACCGGGACGCAGGGCTGCTGGAGGTGGCCCCGAGAAGGATGCTTGCTCCAGGTCACCCCCAGTCCTCCTGCGCCAGGACTCTGACCGTGGGCAGGGCAAGCAGGCAGGAGCACAGCCTGCCAGGCTCAGCTCGACAACAGTTCACTGCAAAGGGTGAAGAATTGGTCTGGACTGTCAGGTAAGTCACATGCCTGAATATGAGCCTGAGAAGCCATGGCTCACAAAACCCTTCTCACTCTTGGTTACCAGTACTTTCCTGACCACTAGGAAGGGCTCAGGAGACCATGAATCCCAGGCCGGGACTGGCTGTGGCTGCTGTCCATCAGCAGCTGTCACCTCCATGGTGCAGGATGACTGCAGGCTCATATGTGGGGAGTTGGGTACGTTGCTTTTCCTCCCCTCCACAGCCTGTGCAGAAACATCCCTGAAGTTTAAACAGATATTTCTGATGCATTATGTGAAAAAAGACATTTTTACGACAAGAGTAATGGACCATGATGGGGTTTAATGTCGTTGCAAGCCTGTACACATGGTCTTCCCAATGAAAAGAGCATGTGAGGTATTACCAGACAACTTCCCAGAGAGGATAAGATATGAAAGGAGAGGATAAATTGTGGTGCCAAGTATCCATATGGCAGTGCAGCGTTTGTGTTGGAAGCAGACACATGCCACAAAGTTCAAAGCTCCAAGCAGAGCTGCTCCAGAGTTCAAGGTCCCTCCAGCTTGACGGCATGATTTTGTTGGATATAGCTGCAAACCATGCCATGGCACTGGCATGTGCTCAGCAGGGCTGGGGATCGCCTTCCAGCCTGACCCACGACCGAATTGTAAAGTTCATATTTGAGCCACTCCAGCATTTTAGCTCATCACAGTTTCTAAGCCATTGCGACATGCGACATGGACAAAGTTAAAGGTGCCACAATGGGGAGTGGGGCTGCCAGCCCGTGCAGGTCTGAATTCCTTGCTTTCCCTAAATCATGTCTTCTGCCTGAGCATCCTTCACCAGCTTCCTAACATTTCCCATCCATCTCGGCCGTTGGAAACCCTTTGGATCTCCCTTTTGTTTACAATGAGTAATGGGCAGGAGTTAACAGAGGTTCCAGAGGAAAAGGTCAGTGTAGTTCAAGCAGCATTAGGAAGAAACTCTCAGCCCCGCTTTGATCTGCAGAGGATTTAAGCGGTCAATAAGGCAGCGCGGGGAGCAGCAGCGTCGCCCAGATGCCCTCTCGCTGGAGCTGCTCCAAAGGCCCCAATCCCAGTCCCAGCCCCTCCAGGATGCAATTCCTACCAGTCCCTCGGGGTTTATGGCCGGGGGAGGGCGTGAGTCACCGGCCCCGTGTCTGGCGGTGCCATGCACGGCTCCCCGGCCGCCGCCGCAGCCTCCCCGCGTGTTTGCAATTGCTGAGGCAGACTGTTTGCTCCTGCCACGTCCAAGGCAATCCAGTAAAAGTTTACAAAGGGCTAGAGCTCAATCGTGAGCTTGTGAAAACACCGCTCCGGGCTCCCTGGCTCTGCGGTTCAAAGTCTGAAAGTGTGCCCCGTCAATTTACACGCGTATTTATTTTACGGCTGAATGGGAGTCATTTCAGAGATTGACCTTCCAAGAAAACGGGGTGAAAGCCTTTAAGCTGGAGGGAGTGGGTGGGACTTTTGCTTTTTAACCTTCAAATGCGTTGGGCTGATAGATCCTGCCCAAGTAGAGCCAATTAATGCAACAGGATGAGGCGGGATGATGTGCTGGAGCAGGGCTGGATGTGTGGCAGCTCCATCGCCTGGGGCTGTGGGCTCAGTGTCTGCTGCCTGGGGTCACACTGGGTCAGACACCACTGACCCAGTGACCACACACACTGGGTCACACTGAGACACCAGTGGCGCAGCTGGGACAAGATTTTAAGAGGCATTTCCATCTCCTCAAGATGGAAAGACCACTGCCCACAGTCCCAAGAAGGGACTTTTCTTTAACATCATACCAGCATAAACTCTGGTGCTTATATCATCTGAAAGGACAAACATGCTCCATGGATGCTCATTCCATATTCATGATGGTATTTTTTCTGGCTTACTCCTCATCCACTTTCAAAGTAAAATCAGCTAAATTTGAAAAAGGTGCTGTCATCATAGCAGAGCAGTTTCTGTACAATTTTGGCAGAAAAATTGCATGAGCTCACCCAGCACAAGCAGCCACGTTTGCTGTGGACCAAAGACGTGCCCCGCCCATGGAGTGTCCAATGCTTTAAACATCATTTCACCTCATGCTGTGGGCACCAGGATTGCAATGGAAAACCCTGTTATCACCCAGTGATTTCCTCCCCACCCTTCTGCCTGTGTGACCCTCCCAGTCCTCACCTTTCAGCTGCTCCCTGCCCGTGTACAACTCCCGTCCTCAGCCATATTTGATGTCCTGAATTTCTCCTCTACATCCATGCCTGTTCTCAACTCACCATCTCAGATGAACATCTCTTCCCTGCCCAGCTCCTTCCCTTCTCTTTCTGTCCTTGCTTGGCTGTTGCCTCTATCAGCAGGATGCATTTGGAAGAGCTTTTACTGAAAAAGCCCTATAAATGGAGTCGCTCAGTATCATACACGTCTCCTGCTGGTTCCCCAGCAGGTTTCCAGATTAGAAGGGGGGGAAAAAGCCGAAAAGAAATCAAAAGAAACCAGATGCTCAGGGGATTGATTATTCCTGCATGATCCTTTGAATAAATAAAGTGTTTGGAAAGTTCTGAAAACACATTTTGATGCTGGGAACTAATTTATAAAAAGCAGAGGGCAGAAATAGATTCGGATTCAGGCTTCCCAGATGCCAGGAAATGATGTTAGGTTAGGTTTTCTTGGAGTCAGAGCTGTGCAGAGGGTCTGATGGGTACCTGCCACCCGTGGGCTGTGGGGTTCCACTTTTGGGATGGGTCAAAGGCAGGAACAGAGAGCAGCTCTTGCATTTTCCACAGGGTCCCATACGAAGGACAGCTGCAGCCCAAGCAGAGCCTCTTTACATCCTCCCCTAATCCGCTCACACCCTCTCGATCTGGTTCAAATAAGTCCGTGGGTTTCTCCCAAGCCCCAAGCAGGGACGCACATGTTCCTGGGTGCGGAGAAAGCCTTGGGAATGGGGTCATGAAAGGATATGGCTGGGAGCAAGTGCTCATCGGGCAGAATCCAGGGCTGAGCACCCGCCTGGAGCTCACATGGGGTGGAGCAGGAGTGCAGCAGCCATGCTGCCAGCAGCTGCCTCACCAGGCTTCTCCTCCCTCCAGAGGCAGCCCAGGGATGGAGGGGAGCGAGGGGTGGGCAGACCCTGGGGTCATTCCATGGTCCCCTGCCCAGCTGCCCCCCATCATCCCACCACCAAGGGCTGGGGGTCCCTGGGCTGGACCCAGCTGGGGTGACAATGAATGCATTCCTGGGAGAGGCAGGACAGTCCCCCTGCACCCCCACAGCAAGGGGGTCTGAAGGCAGCAGGATCAGAGATCCAAGGACACAGGGTTGCTGGAGGAGATAAGCTCTGGAAAGCGTCGTTAGCCAGAGAGGTTGGTATTTATCTGGACATGCAAAAAAACTATAGGGAAAATGCTGTTAAGTGACAAGGTAAATATTTCAAGTGGTGTTTCCATTAACTCCACATTCCCTCTGCAGATTTTCCTTGGTTCTACTCTTGGACTCAAAGTTGCCTTCAGTGACTTTTTGGTTCTTATCTCAATTCTAAATGTTAGACTCCTTGAGTCAACTGATTCTAATAATTTAGAGTGTTGTTTCAGTGATTTATCAGAGCAATACAAGCCAAAATGAGGGATTATTTGTGAAAGCTTGTTTGAAGCACTTACAGGATAAAACCATTTCTGAAAACATGAATGAGAATATTTTTTAGGAAAAAAAAGTGTATGTAATTTTCATGAGCTGAAATTAAAGTGTGTAATTTTTCTGAAGGAGTTTGACAATCAAAAGATCTGAAATTAAGAACCTTCTGGCCCCCAAACAGCCTTCCTGCAAATCTTTCTGTGCTGCTAATAAGTATTAGCATTTCTATTATATACACCATTGTGCAAAATGTCTTTCTGCCATCAATACCTTCATTTATATGAACCTTTTTGTTGTGCTTTCATTGTGTTCAATAATAAATAGCTATTCAAGCTATTTATTATTACTTGTTTATTTAAAATCGCTTTGCCTTTATATTTCTTGGCTGCATTCAAAATACCTATTTAAATAATCTGTGTCTCTAAGAGGAATGATATTAATGATAAAACACTCTGTATTCACTTGTGTCTCCCCCAGTGACTTTTTCTGCACATTTTATAATCCCTTTATGCTTCCTCACCCTCTTTTACAAAGGCTTTCATTTCTGTTATATTATGCAGGGTGTAAATATCACAAAGGAAATATTGATGTTATTTGTTTATAGGGCACCTCACACATCTACAGCTCAGGTCCAGAGGTTTCCCATAGTACAGCTAAGAGAAGTGCCAGGTATTTTTAGGGCAAAATTCCCATCTGACTTTATAGCAGAGATATTTCTGCTCTGCAATATTTGCTTTTAATGATAACGATTCCAGCTCTGATGATAAAACCCCAAATCTTGCAACAAGTGTTTCTCTTTTTTTTTTTCTTTTTCTCTACTCCTGGAGCCGTGCAATTGTGCAATTATCTCAGCTTTTATTTGTTATCATCTTTTACCTTGTGGCTGCCAAGAAGAGCTTGAAATGGCGAACTCTGATGTTTCAGGCATTCAAAGGTGTTGAGAAATGGGAGGTCCCAAGGCAGGATTCATGGGGCTGGAACTGCAAGGGGCCCCTCTCCTGATCCCACGGGAAGCTTTGGGGTTCTTCTACAACACTGGGGGCTCCTGCCTCCAGGCTGGGCAGGAATTTGCTATAAGGCACAGCCTTGTGCCCCACAGGCTGGCTCTCACCCAGCCTTAACCTCTCAGTGCAGTGAGATGTCCAGAATTAGCGGGTTCTGCCCGGCTGCTGTGAACCAGAGGGGTTTTTTGACTTAAAATACCCCTCAAAGCAGGGTGAGCGCTTGGGGGAGGCTGCAGGATGCCGGTAACACACCCACGGGGATGGGGAAGGTGCCCATGGATGGAGCAGGCAGCCCCAGCTTCCCAAATCATCCCCACGTTGCTGCACAGCAAACACGCTGAAAGCCCCCGAGAGGCATCCCCGAGCCTGGGACAGCCCCAGAGCGCTCCTGTCCCAGCGGTGCCAGCTCAGGGAGCCGCCAGCGTGACCTGTCAAGAGCAGGGTCAGCTGCAGGTCAGCCCCAAAGAGAGAAAACAGCGATCGCCTCCTGCTTATCAGCGCTCGGGGTGGGTGGAGGGACACCCGTGGGGTGGGAGCAGGGGAAGGGCCACGGGGATGGCCCCAGGGTCACCCCTGGGTTGCCCCCGAACAGCTCCGATGGGGGAACAAGAGCTCCAGGCAGGTTAATCCCGTTTGCTGCCCACGTCCCGCATCCCTGCAGCTCTGATATAAAGCCAATATACACTGAGAAACGGCAAGGACCTGCCCCACCCAGAAAAGGTGCTCTTCCAGCCAGAATTATGTCCATTTTCATGCCTGATCCAGGCGAGAGCAAAGCTTTGCTGATGCACAGGGTAACCCTAAAGAAGGCTCTGAATCCTGCCTATATTTATTCTCATGCACCTTGCAACCTGCAACTATTTATATATTCAAGGGTTAGAAGAACAAAGCTTTTAATCGTGTGCTTAACATCAAGGCCAGCAGTAGTTTCCCTGACACTGATGAAATTATTCCCATGTGGAGCACCGAGTCACAGCCTGCGGCTTTGGGACCCAGGCAGAGCCCTTCCCCAGCCCTGCTCAGAGACATTTTGGGGCACAATTTCAGGAGAAACAACCCCATCTCTGAGAAGCAGCCTGGGATTTATAGAAAATTCAGCATCATCCAGAGCTGGGGTAAAGGAGCTGTCTAAAATTAATGCAACGGTCAGTGTTTTGGCGGATTTCTCATTTTTCCTGGTTTCTGGTGAACTGTCTCCATTCCACTTGCCTCTCCAAGAGGCTGTTTCAGTTCTGCACCTCCCCAGTGCCCGTGCCCCTCGTGCAGGGCTGCAGCACTGCTGCGCATTTCTCTCTATTTTCCTTTAGCCCAGCTGATCCAATCTGGGAATAAAAACAGAGGGAAACAGATGGTCCATTGTACACTGTGCTCCTGCCTGCACCGGCTCCCAAGAACCCAGAGCTGGGGCCAGGTCTTGCCTCTTATTTTCCATGTTTCAGGTTAAATGCATGTGCTAAGAGGAATGTGGGCAGGACACCCGAGGGGGGGATCACCCCATGCTTTGGGATGGTTTTCCTGCTAGAGCTGAAGAAATTGGGTGGAGAAGATCCCTGAGGGGTGTCCTTGATCCAGGAGCCCCTGGTACGCCTGCAGGTGACCTTTTTGTCAGCCCTGTTAATCATTGAGTTACATCTTAGCTGCTACAGCAGTAGAAAAACTCTGAAGTATAATTTTTGATACCAGTGGATTATGTCCATCACCAAAAAAAAAAATTTTATACCTGCAAAGAACCGTGTGTTATCACCCTTCCCTCACAACTTTTATTGTCCTATATAATAATTCATTGACATGACATCAGCTTCAGTATCAAACTCTGCCTCCAATTAGCCCAACTCCAGGGAAGTTTCTGTTTCACTTCTGCACAGCAAGCATTGGCCCCATCCAGCACAGCAAACACCAGACACAGGCAGCTGGTAGCTCCCAACCCTGCTCCCATTTTCCAGGCTTTCTACCTTCCTTAGGTCACAAGCAAAAGCAGAAGGCTGACCCCCAGCATGATGAATTCCTGCCGAGCTTTTTCCTATCAATTTCAGTAAGGGCTTAATCCGGTGGTTTTCAGAAGCTGGGTGGCTGGTGGGGACTTTTGATGGAGTCAGGGGAGAGAAGACAGGGTGTTAACATGTATTTCTGATTAATTATAGTGTTCTCAAGAGTAAGTGAATAATAGTACTGGCCAGAGCCAGGCATCACACGGGTCTCAGCCCTGCAGAGTAAATGGTGTCTGAATTGTGAGTAATGTTGACCTGGCAGAGGCCAGATAAGATACGGATTTTTCATGTCCAGGACTGGACAGAATTCCACATATTGAGAGCTAAATGCACCAAAATATAGGCAGCACTTAGCACACAGCTCTTCCTCGCCCTCAGAAATCACATTCAGCTGGGTTAGACAGCAGAAGTGCCCAGCAGGGCAGGTAATTCATAAGAGAACAATTAGGAGATTAAATGGCTTCAATAACTTCCAGCTTTGCTGCCTGTTTGGTATAAAAAGCATTTTTTCCTGTTAATCTGGTGAGAGCCAGGGGCCAAACCCTACAGTGTCCAGGAGGGATTTCTGCAGGCACCCTAACAGTTCCCAATCAGAACTGTGCTCCGGTGCCACCAAATAAAATCACAACAAAACAAGTGCTGGTGTTAAACTAAATTAATGGCTGAGCTGTGAAGAGGACAGGGTTGTCCCTGCACGCTGGGTGTGTTTGGTGGCTGAACACTTTCCATGCATTTATAAATAACCCCTAAATTTACCTATAGCTCTCAAAGCCATCTCACTGCCCTATGTTAGTGCTGCCCAGAACAACTAAAAATTCACAATTGTTTTCCAAAGCACAATAACGTGCCTAAAGTCAGCTGTTCTTGTTTTTAGTCATTTTAAAAACATGAAGATACTCCATTGCTCTGAAAATAGGCAGGAGGAATGCAACAAAATGAATAGTTTGACTTGTATGGTTTTATTTTGGTATATATTTCATATCTATATCTCATATCTATATATGATATATATTATTCTATTATTGACCTGTTCAGATGTTTCTCAATGGAAAATGTTCAAAATTTCCAGTTTATGAGCTGTTCTTGGAGGAGAGGTGACTTTCTGACACTGATTTGGAATGAAAAATGGTTTGAATAATCCAAGTTTCCTACACAATATAAACTCCACCTTCCAGGCAGGTCTGGGAATGATAATTTTCCTCCTACTCCAGGTTTTCTCACTTATTAAAAAAAAAAAAGAAAGGATAAATGCCATGTTGTACACTTGAGACTCTTGCATTTTTGCCAGGCTAAGTGATGGAGAAATTGCTTCATCCCTTCTGATGGCACTGGTGGAGATGCTGAGAAATGAGCTGCGTTTAATTACATCCTTCTATCAGGAATCTGCTAAAATTTGGGCTGAATGAAAACAAACATTTCCCCAGAAACTGCACTCAGCATCCACAACATGGTGGGAACCAGGTCCTACACTGCCTCCAGCAATTCTCCCTGAGGATGTCACTCCTATTTAAAGGAAGACACACTCAGGGGTGGGCAGAGTTAAACCAACCCTAAATATTTTAGCACAGCACATCCACTGCCTTCTCACAAGGTGTCAGAATGAGACATTACTTATAAAAAGGTGATAAAAATGCAAAACCAAACAAAAACTTTGGGCAACCCCACCTTTTGAGCGCTGCTCTGTGCTGAGCTTTGCAGACCCCCAGCACTGCTCGGGACCATCTGCCCAAAACCTGAGCATTGTAGGAGCTTTCCCGTTACATCAGCAGCTTTTGCCGGCTGGTGTTGGATGAATGGGGCAGGTCACAGCTCTTACAGTTTGAAGATTGTGTCTATTCAGTAATAAATATTATCTCCTGCAAACAAGACGTAGGAACTTGTTTAAAAACCACGTGGGCTTTCCAGCCCGGCACAGCAACAGCAGAGGGACCTCCATCAAATGCTTTTTTTATGAATCACGAAATAGATGCTGCTTTAATGCTTATGAATATTTGTAAACTGGGAGTTATGACTAAAACCAGCGTTTGACCTCCTTGCATTCCCGGCTGGACACATCCTGGCATGGCTCATTGAAGATGCCCACGCTCTGAGCTTTGCCTTGTCACCGGGAGATATGGCATACAGATGGAATGATCATATTGGCCTCCAAAGGAAAATATTTAACCCAGAGATGTCAATGGAATATAGAAATGATGGTTAAAATCCCAGAAGCCTGCCTTGTTTTTGTCTTTTTCCTTTCATCTAGCACTTTGGGTCATGCCATCACTTATACGCTTCAGCCCAAACAGGCAATTGCTGAGTTAAGAACCTGGAGTTCAAAGTGAACCATAAACCTTAGTCTATAAGATAAATCATACAAATTACTTTACAGAAATAAATAGAACATTTGGGAGAGAGGTTATCTTCTTGCCTTCAGTTTACATCTCTAATGACTGTAAGTTCACAAATGCATTCTGTCAAGAATATAAACATTGCTTTTATTATACCAAAGACAGATATTTATGACCAACTTTTACAGTATGGCCAGCCAGCTTAGAGGAAAACCCTGGAATCTGAGCAAGAATGTAGAAACTTTGTCATGATAATTATTAAATTTGTGGGCATCTTTTTAAAGCACGATGAACTCTACTCAGAGAAAAACCTCACCACTTGGGTTAAACTGCAGAAATAAGGTTTTAAACCAGTGGTCAGAGCTGAGCTTTGTTCATTTTTTCTTGTGCAAGTGGTGCTGACATGCAGAAATAGGTGTTCCCACACAAACACACCCAGGTGGGATTTTTCTAAAACTTTGAACTCATCTTTCCCACAGTTCTCAATGATTTTATTATTGCAGCCTTGTGCAGGGCTGTGTTTCAGGGCACAATCCCTACTCTCCTGCTCTTGTTGCCAGAGCAATTTCATTTGGATTAGACTAGCCACTCTATCCTTTCTTTTCTATTGCACAGTATAATAAGAAAAAAAAATATTAGATTGATGGAAAGATTTTTGCTGAAACTGGGCTTTGGAGAGGTCAGGGGAACATGGAGTCAACAATAAAGGGCGTTTTTCACCAGGATTCCAGCATAAAAACTGGTCCCAGTTTGTTACTTAAAGTGCTGCCTTATCCTGCTCTGCCAGACCCCATTAGAGTCCCCAGCAAACCAAATTTTTTTTTATTGCTCTTTGAATAGCTCCTCTTGCAAAGCAGGGGAACAGCTTGTGTAGGATGCAGTTTGGGTACCTGGCCTGAAGCTCCTGCCATGCAGGAGATGGGGATAAATTACATTTTCCTTGCCCAAATCCAGTAATTTTGAGGTACATTGCTGTTGTGGAAATCTGGCCTCTTCTCCTTGCTCTGTCTTTAGGATAAGGCTGGCTGTGGAGAGGTTGGGCTGTCTGGGACAGGAGGTCCTGCTTGTGCCTTGAGAAGCCGTGACATCAAGTGTATTCACTTCTTGATGGACTCAGGGTGCTTCTGGGGGAAGAGAGACCAGATCCAGGTCCAAAAGGATAAGAAAAACACCTCCCTGAGCCCCAGAGGCAGCTCCACAGAGCAGCGAGAGCATTTGGGCTCTGCTCCATCTCATCTCACTTACCCCTCCAAAACAAGTCCCTCTGAGCCCAAGCTAAGCTTAATTAGCAAAGCAAACATGGGCACGGCTCCATTCCCAGTGCCTGGGCTGTTTTACGTAAGCCCATGGGTATTTCCCATCTCAGCCAAATCAGCACCTCTCCAGAGCCCTCTTCCCTCCCAGAAAAAGTGCCAGTTTTGGAGGAAAGGCTCACACCAAACCCACTCCGCACCGCGTATCGCTGGGCTGCATGTGCTCCATGAGTGCAGCAGTCATGGAGAAGGTATGAGAAATTGGACACGAGATCGCATTTCCTGCTCGTGCATCTGCTGGATAAGCTGCTTGGAGCCTGCTGCTCCATCCAGGGATTGTTTCTTTCCTACATCATGGTAGTCGCAGTGTCTCTGGTCTTTCAGGCTATGCTGTGTCTGGGTAGGGAAGGAAGAGAAGAGAAAAAAGGGGGGGAAAGGAGCATGTTGGAGACAAAAGAGTTTAAGCCTGGACACGTCTGGGAGCATGTGTGTGACACATTCATGGGCTGGTTTGTCAGAAGCAGGGATGTAAAATCTGTGCCCCCAGTCGTGCTCAGCAAATCAAAGGGTGGAATGGAAGAAAGAGGGAATTCCTCAGCTCTGGCTGCGCCTGCAGATCTTGCCCAAATGTTGCTGGCGTGCCTCCCCCCCTCCAAGAAGTGGAGCCACAAGGATGTCTGGGGTGCAGACCAGCTCCCAGTGAGGATTTCACATCTCCAGTGCCCCCCAAAACCTCACTGCAGGAACCCAGGTCAGCACTGGGGGGCGGGAGGATGGGCTGGGAGTTGGTCCTCAGTGCTGATGAAAACAAACTATCAGTGATCAAGAGAGCTCCGGGCTTCTCCCCTCGGGACAGCATCTGGCCGGGAAGCAGAGCAGAGAGGATGGATCACCTGGGTTTGGGCACGGGTGAGTTTTGGAGCAAGTGGATTTGTGAGGGACAGCAGGAGGGAGCAGGGCTGCGTCTCCACGGAGGGTCAGCAAACAGTGGCAGAGCCAAGTGTCCCTTGCGTCCCCAGGGCCACCACACCCAGATCTCCTCCCAGCTCCACTGAGGCATGGCAGGGTGTGCCAGCTGCTCTCTGTCTCCCCTTGCACCTTTCTGCTTTGCATTCGGGGCCTGTGATAGCGATGAGAACCTCACCCCTGCTGTATAAACCCAAGGGACCATTTAAAAACCTTTCCCGATGGAAGGACGACTCCGCTCCCTCACAGCAATGCACCAGAGGGTGTTGTGATAAACTGATTGTATCCACAGCTCAAGTGGATGGGGGTTTCTGGAAAAAGTCCAGGGATTTTCTGCTCCATTTGACATCTCCCACACAGACTCCCCCTTTTGTTCCAAGCAGAAGTGTTTCTTTCCTTCTCTTTCCTTACCTTCTTTTTTATTTTTTTTTTTCCAGAGGGAATCAAGATACAGGATAGGAAGGAACACAAATGAACAAACAAACAAAAAGCCAAGAGGAATTATTTTTGCATTGAATCATGCAGAAAAAGGCCCACTCCTTTCAAATGGAACTGAACAGCCAAGAAAGTTCTGAGAAAAATGGGATTAAATGGGAGAAGCGCATGGAACAAAATAGATTTTACTCCATTGGAGATGTTTTGCAGGAAGGCCTGTGACTTCTCCAGACCCTGCTTCTGTGCCACCTGCCCTGAGAGCAGGCACCAGGGGCACAGACAGAGCCCAGCCATCATCTCCATCCTTGAGATTGCCCTTCATGCAGAAGTAACCATTGTCCATAGACTAATAAAGGGATTAATTAGTATTTTGACTTAAATGGTGTCTCAGAGCTCTTCATTACTCGAGCACTCGGTTGGAAGCACCAGTAAATATTGAGTGTTTCAGCACAGAGCTCAGAGCAGGAGCATGTTAACTGTGTCCCTGATGTGGTGGCCATGGTTCAGCAGAGACCCAGACAGATCCAGCTGTTTTCCCCACAGTCCTCTCTCTTGCACTGGAGCTATCCTCTCAAGGGCTCTTCTCTGCAAAATTAATTACAACTTGCATTAAAACCAGTGCATCTTAATAGGAGCTCTGTCATAATCACAGATGAATGAGGTATCTGGATGAATACAATAAAAACTTCTCTTTGTTGGAGCCATTTATAACACACAAGCATCACAGGATTATTTCAGGCAATAAACAGGCCAGGACAACAGTGATTATCCATGAAAATGAACAATGGTAAATGTTTTAATACAATGCTTTACGCAAGAAGAATAACAAAATAACCTCCCAGGCATCTCACCTGAATGATAAATGAAAACAGAGCCTCAAATAACAATAACAATGTAAAACAATTTGGGAAGCCTTTTCTAGGCAGCACCCTGGTTAGAGTCCAAAGAAAATACATGCAAAAAATATTCAAAATCCCATGCTTTACATTGACTTTGGCCAGCTCCCAGTTCTTGAGTATAAAGCTTTCTCCCAAAGTTTTGCAAGTAAAACAAGTTCTTTGAATGAGGGCCTGATCCAGCCAGCTGCTGAGCATTCTCCATTCTCACTGAGGTCATCAACATCCATGGTTTGCAGAAAAGACCTAATGCATAGGTCAAAAAAAAATTCCATAATGAAATCCATCTCATAGAACACACCAAAAAAATGAAGCTTTCAGGATCCACCCCTTAGTTGTGTAATGCTTTTTTTTGTTTTTTTATTAAAAATAGCAGAGATTTGAATACTGAAGTCACTGCTGGAAACGTTCCGGCATCTGAGTGACCATGAGGCAAGTGGAACTGGACGCTGCTCTCAAGGTTAGGGCCAAACCCTCCCTGCTCCGCTCATGGGAGCAGCCTGATGCTTGGAAGCAGCTTCTGGAAATGCTCCTGCACACAAGCAGACCCTTCAGCTCCAAGCACAGCGCAGGATTGGGCTCTGAGCCCTTAATCCCCGTGGTGAGAAGTGGAACACTGCACACAAGATGTAGCAACAAAATAGATTTAGTTCAAGGTTAGTCTCAAGAACCCTTATCTGATCACTGACAGTAATTTATCACACAGAACCCATCATTAGTGTCAAGCTGTTTTATTACCCACTAACTTAACACTGTTTTACCAAGAGTCAAGTGTGATGTCACTCATGTTAAAGTAATTTACAGCTAATAGATATGAGGTAGGAGTCAATGTTGGCTTGCTGAGTTCCTTTCATACTCAGTGCTAGCTCCTCTCATTCTGCTCAGTAGGCAAATCAGGGAGCAAGGAGAGGCAACAATAAAGGGGAAACCAGCCTCACACGCCTGTACCCAAGCAAACACGGAGGAGCTTTGAATTCCCCAGCACCTTTTCACTTTGAGTACAAGAACGCACCCAAATACATGGACTCTGATATCCAAGAGTTGAAATGAACAGTAAGGTTTAAGAGACAATAACAAGTAATGTGGTTTGTGAGACAAGACGTGTGGAATGCTTTGGCCATATGGAAGCTCCAGCACACCAGCAGAGGGGGAATCCCTCTAGCAGTCACATCACGTACCCCCAAATCCTACAAAATCTGTCTCACCAGGGAAGGATAAGCTTGGGCTGATTCGACGTTGCCTTTTCAGTGGTCTCAGCTTTGATGGTTAGAGTTCCCCTAATTTGGAACATGGAGAGAAGTTACAGAAACCTCGATAAGGAGCTTTTCTGCAAAAAAATGGAGACGATTGTGCATGAACATTGTTTTCCTTCCCTGCGTTCCCCACCTCTCCAGCCAATTCTGTTCAGTCTTAAGGTCAGCCCCAGTGCAGGCTCTGTTTATAAGAGAATACATTTCCCATTTCCAAGCACTTGCCATCTCCTCTAATGAATCCTCCTGCTGACATCTCCAGGATCCATATTCTTAGCCCACTAGACATTCAGAGATAATTCTGACTAATGTGTATATATTCAAGGAGGTTTATTGTGGAGAATTGTACATTTGGGTTAAGGGAAAAGGCATCCTATATCAGCTCACCTCTCCAATTTTATAGCCATTAAAACCATTTTAAATCACTGTATCTGCTCTTATTTCCCCTGGAAGTTCCTAAAGTTTGGGCTATTTGCATGGTGTCATCAAATGGTCCTGGAGGTGTGACCCTTCAAGACTGCAGAGAAGGTCTTTAGGGATTAAATTTTAACTGTTCTTGGGATCTCAGGTAAATATGCTGCTCTGACAACACACCTGGACTGTAAATCACTGGAGCATCTCTTTTGTCAGTTCTGTCAATAACTGTCCTGGTCTGTAAATTCTGTTTGATCAAACAACTCTTGGACACACACGATTTCAATGGTGACCTTCGTTTCAACCCACGGCACCAATTGTATGCAGATTGGCCAATGGCCCCTGAAAGGAAGACCCCCAACTTTTGGCTGCAGGAAAGGGCCAGCTGACCAGATGTGAGGCTGAAGGCTTGGAAGAGCTGGACAATGGTTAGACTCTACCTAGAGATTGGCCTGGGTACAGTCAGATGGGATATACATGCTCGTAATTTTCTTCCCTTCCATGGGGAACTGAATGAAAGCTTGCCAGGACTTCTGCTTCTGCATATCTTTGCTCTCTTAAAATCGTTCCAGAGGTTTCTTGTAACACATGGCTTTGCTCAGGCTGTTCCTGCAAAATCTCAAGAGCAATCAGGAGATTGTGAGTGGCCCTTTGCCGTGTTCTCCCTGGCCACAGGACCTGTGGGTTTCCGCTGTGCTGGGATAGAGCAGCTGGGCAGGACCAGCTGTGATCCAGGCCTAAAACTCACATGGTGCAAAGCCCAGGTTCTGGCTTAACTTGGTATTTGCAAAAGTAGCAAAAAGCTCTCCCCTCTTCCCCCCCAGCTCCAGAGTTTTCAACCATGGAAGCCACTGCAGCTCTTGGGCAGCTCAGAGAGAAAAAGTGCTTTGCTTCCTACTCTGGCCAAACCAGCTGCCTCTCCACCCCTCCCTCTCCATACCACCTTGCCAACTAATTGGAGCCATGTATTCATACCAAAGCAGATGAAAAATGCAGCCGGTGAGGGCTGAGAAGTTGTTGAGAAAGTGAAAAATGAGGCTGGGAGAGGTCAGGGATGCAGCCAAAGAGGCAGAGGAGTAGGAAGGGAAGTTCCATGAGATGGAGGAGATTTGCTGACCCAAACCAAGGCAGTTCAGATGTGGCAGAGAAGCTGTGAAAGAACAGCACAGCCTGCAGTGAGCGGAGGCAGGAAGAATATTGGGCATTGGGATATTCAAATGAAGCATAGCAAAGCAATTCAGGGAATATTAAATTTAATTCTAATAGGTGGGAAAGGCTGCACTACTCATTTGTCACATCCTTTCAGTACCTTACTTATGAGAAGTCACAGTGCCATTTCTCCTTCATGAAGATTATTTTTAGACCCATAAAACGCATGAGGAGAGAGATGCAAAATGAAAATTAGCCCATCATGCAGATAGTGTCCCAAATTAATCCCTAGGGCACCTGTATCAACTTCAGTGGAAGACTTCCACCAGAGGTTCATTCAGACCTGTATTTAGAAGTGCACATCTGTGCAGTGCTGGGTTTTTGGGTCAATAGCTTCACACCAAGTATGTGATGGGAAAAAAGAAGTGCTTCTAGTTATATATACCAAAATAAAGCAGAAAACAAGCATTAATATCACAGCTTATTTGGGACAGAAATTTTATAAGATGGGAAATTCTGTCCCTGTCAGTGCAGAGTTAAATAAAGCTCCAGTAAGTAAAATGAGGGAGAATCATATTTTGGGACTGTGCCGTATTCCAGGCCTTCAGAATCAAATCTATGCTGTCTCCTGATTAAAACAACAGACCTCTGCAAACCTTCAGACCTTGGAAGAGGAAACCACCTTCTGTGCAGCCAGATTCTCGAGTAGTTAGATTTACTATGTGCATAACTTCCCACTATTTATATTTTAAATCAAAAATTTCTTGCTTCCTTCTACCCTGTACATGTATGTAAGGATTAGAAAAATGGAGATCTGGATTCAGAGCAGCTATAAAAACCCAGTTGATTTATCCCACTGTGATTCAGATTCCTCCTGTCCTGACTTACATGCAGAAGTGACCAGGTAGTCTCACCTGCAGGTGACACCCTCCAGACCCTTCCCTCCAAGCAAACAAGAACAAAGAACCAGGAATGATTCCAGATGGGGAAGGGCCTACAGAAACCATGGGGATGGTAACACAGGTACAGCCTTGCTGCTGTAGGGAGTCTTGTGTAAGGGATGAACACTCCCAAAAGAACACTCCCTTTGTTCATTGGGTAGTTTTGGAAGACAAACCTCCAAAACAGACCCATGTTCAGGAGCCATGGACCATCCAAAATCTTACCTTAAGGTGAGCAAGTGCTCTCTCACTTTCAAGATAAGCGGTTTAATGTTATATTGAAAAAAAAAATGAGCAAGGGGCTCTGTTTTTGAGAACACTGATGTTGATATGAGATCTCATTACTCCAGAGCCCGAAGCTTTAAGGAAAAACACCCAGTATCACGAGACTTGAAATGAAGAAAATGAGCTCATACCCCAGAGGTGTCCAGCTGAGAGATTCCACTTTATGGAAACACTGTACAAATATCTCCAAATGACTTGGGCACTAACATCCCATCTCCCAACATTTAGTAGTAACATAATGGTCCCAGTTTCCTTCCCTGGCATGGGAAGAGGAAGATCCTTTGCACGTTTTTCCCAACCAGGCAACAACCAGGTTACATCATGACTTTGGTGGCCGAAGTTCCTCGCTTTCCTCCCTCCCCCACCCCAGGAACAATGGCTAACTGTTCTTTTTCCATCTATAAATTTGTCTGAGTTAACAGTTCCCAAGATCTGGCAGCAAGCTGGAGCTGGGAGTGAGCTGAGAGATAGGAGAGTGACAGTCTGAAATGAAACACAGAGCTGCTGGGCCTGCAGCCGTCAGACAGGAGCCTGGCTCCCTCCCTTAAAGATTAGCGAGACTCCTTCACTGGAGCCCTCCGCATTCCCCAAAATCCTAGCAACAAAGTGCTGTCTCTCAGCCGCCAATGAATTATGTGAATTTAACCTTTCACCTGGCCACAAGGAGGTTAATATACCAAAATAGCCTTTTTTTTTTTTACCTTTCCCCATTTATTGCCCATAATGGCAGCGGGGAGCATGGTGAAAACCCCGCATAGCTGGAGAAGCTCTGGAAGAGGTTTGATATCAGACCTCTGCCAGGACCGGGCTGGCATCCCCAGCATCAGCCCACCAGGCTGGAGTTTGTACAGGGAAATAGTTTCCATTACACAGCACAGAAGATTTTCACCTCTCCTTGTCTGGCTGGTGCCTCTCTGTGCCCTCCAGCTTCAACCCCACAGAGGTTTACACAAGGCGTCCCCCAGCGTGCCCACATGGCTGGATCCTGAGTCACTCACTGCTCCCACCCACGGCAAAGCTCCTGGAGAACTTCCCAGGTGGGATCAGACCCTCAGCCCCTGCGATGCTGAGCCCTCCTAGGTCTGTGTATCCTCTTGGGCTCTCCTTGTCCTTTGGGCTTGCGGCAAAGTTGGAGCCCTCAGAGTCCCCTGCATAAAACAAGCATGGAGAGCACAGATTGCCCATCTGAAAGAAAACAACTTGGTCTGTCCCTCACAGGGTATCACAGGAGCTGCAGCCCCTGCCTGTGCTCACTGGGCCTGACATTGTCAGCCTGAGGATTTCCTGACTGCTGTGCAGTTTGGAGCTGCTGTTATATCAACCTGAAAGGAAAATTAATTGAAAACAATTTGGGCCCAAATCACACAAGCAAAGGTCACTTTTAGGAGGCCAAATTACCCATCCAAGAGGTGCACAGATTACGGTTGGCATTTTGTACCCTTTAAATATTGAAGGAAAAGGGGTGATTTGTGTAGCCATTTCTGGCTCGTGAGGGGCTAGAGGAATGGCTGAGACTGAAGCATCTCAGTAGAACTGATCTGTAGGGGACAGCAAGAGGCAGCATCTCTATGGAACACATTTTTTTTTCCCATGCCAGTGAAATCCTTGTGGGCTAAGGAAGAAAACATATTTCAGAGCAAGAGGGGGGAAAAAAATTAAACACTTTCCCCCCACCTCTATCACAGCCCCTCTTCCTGAGAGCCACTGCCACATGCATATAACAGGAGATAAATATTTTTGGCAGAGCCTGCTGTTTATTTAACCCTTTTGAGACACAGCCCTCTAGCATCCCCTCACTCTTCCAGGCACAAAACCCCTCTGTCCCTGCCTGGTTGGGCTGGGGCAGCTCAGTCCTTGCCCACAGCCTCGAGCCGGACGGGGCCTCCCCCAGGCCTGGCTGTGTCCATCACTTCTCTCGAGCACTGCCTCAGGAATCAGCCTGGCCTCGACCACAGGAGGTACCTGAGCTTGGTCCTTGGGCAGGGACCAGCCCATCCCTTGGAGACTGGGTAGGAAGGGGCCTGGCGAGGATGGAGGGATATGGACCAGGAAATGGGGATGTGCTGGCAATGGAGACCAGGGGTTGCAGGAGATCCAGACCCTGTTGGTCCCCTCCTGTCCATCTCCCCCATTCACGGGCACGGGAAGCAGCTCCTGGGAGCTTGCTGTGCAGCCAGAGAGCAGCCCGATGCTGCCCGTCGGGGCTGAAGGGATGAAATACATGATGGGTTTCCCTTTGCATCGGGTGGCTCCGGGCGGAGGGACCGGAGGGAGACCGGTGCCGGCTGGGAGGGCAGCCCAGGGCAGAGCCCGGCAGCAGGCACTGCCTGGGCTCGGTTCTAACGTCGGAGCTCATCCTCCCGGGCATCCCCGAGGGCAGGGGCTGCGAGACGCCTCTGAGCCCCGGGGGAGGATGTTGCAGCCCGGGGAAGGCAGAGGAAGGAAAGGGGACATAATTAATTGTCACCTCCCGGTGCACTGAGGGGAAAGGTAACCGTAGTTTCCACCCTTGGGGTGAGCCTTGCTTCCCTGCCCGGTGCAGCGGGAGTGGGAACATTTGTGTCCTTCTCTCTCCACTTGCCTGTTGGGTTTTTTTTCCCCTGGCTTTTCCTTGGGGGAGGGGAGAGCTAGAAGCCCCCTCCGGGACCGCGCAGGACTCTCCCACGCGTCCGCCCCGCGCAGGGCTCACAAATCAGCCGGAGCAGGATTAGGGCCGAGGGGCCGGGGCGCCGGGCAGTCTGTCCCGGCCCGGGGGAGCCTCACCTGGAGGGGTCAGGGCTCCCTCGGGGCCATGTCGAGCCGCACCGGCCCCTCTGAAACTCAGCTGGAGCCAAGCTCTGCCTGGACGTTGCTGTGAGGGGGTACGGGGAGCCTTTAGGAACAGGTCGGTCCCTTCTAACCCACTCAAAATAAGCGGTCGCACCCCCCGGGAAGAGCAGAGCCGGCTCTGCCCATCAAACGGACCGTGAGTCCGACAAAGGCCGCGCCCCGGTGTCGCAGCTCCCGCTAGGGTACCTCTCCCGAGAGGCCTTCCCGCCTGTCCCAGCTCCAAACGGGGATGGAAGAGAGGGATTGGGCTTTCTGGGCATCACCCGTACCGCTGCTGTGTTAGGATTCTTGTATCCAATCCTCTCCGTGAGCTGGGCAGCAGTGTCCGGCCGCCACGTCGGGGTGCTCTCGGTGGGGCAGCGAGCACCGGGAGAGTCCCGGGCTCCCCGTGTCCCCCGCTCCGGTGTGACCGCCCCGGGCGCAGTGCGAGAGCTGCGGCCGGGCATCGCCACCGCGGCCACGCTGGCACCTCCCTCCCACTTCATCCAAAGCATCGCCCACCCGGGCCTTCCTCACAGGAGGACCCCCGGATCCCCTGCCTGCCCCCGGTTACCGATCGCAGCCCAAAGTTCTACAAACACCCCAAACCACGGGGCCTCCCATCCCGTGGACAGCCACACGCAGTCCTCACGCGTGGGTGACACCAGCCCGGACCGGTGCCCAGCGGGGACTGGAATGTGGGGCCAGTCCGACGAATGGTGCTGGAACCCTCGGTGTGGCAGCACCTGCCCCAGCGCAGCTCCGCACCCGCGGGCGCTGCTGGCGCGGCTGCGGGAGGAGCCGCTCCTTGGACCCGCCGCCTCTCGCCGCGGCCTCGGTGGGGCGAGAGCCCGGCAGCCCCGACACCACCGGAGGAGAAAATGCTTTGAAAAACTAGTTTAAAAAATCAAACAGAAAACCCCACAGCTGGATGGATCTGACCACAGACACTCCACAGGTCCGCGGGAAGGTTTTCGCGCACGGTGCTTTCCTCCGCCGTGAACGCGTTCACTGGGTACGTCTCTCCGGATTTAGCAGTGCCCCGTTTATTTCTATGTTTTCACATTTATTTGAACACCAGAAGAGCTCGGAGAGGGCAGTTCGTACACATTTTTTAAAAATAAATATAATAAATTACAGTTAAGTAACACATTTAAATTGTAAAGTCTGGAAACCCACGCGAAACGAAACGAAGGAAACTCCAGCGGTGGCTCGGCCACAGCAACGAAGGGGTTGGGGCCGATTTTCTACAGGGACGGTTTTATCCGTGCTGCCACGGGGCTGGGGCTTCCTCGGGTTTTTCTTTTTCTATAGCTTTTTCACACTTAAAAAAATTATTTTTCCGCCTTTTTTTTTAAAGATATTTTTTCTTTATTTTTCTCTTTTCTTTTCTTTTTGTGTGACCCATGCTATAAATCTTTCAAGCAGTAAATTCCCAAAGCCACCCTGATTTNTTTTTTTTGGGGATGGGGAGGGGGGTTGTTGTTTTGGTTTTGTTTTCTTCTTTTGCTCCGCGGGCACTGGGGCACAGGGATACCCCGCGAGCCGAAAACGGCCGCTTTCGCGAGCAAATAAATACATCTCCGGCCAGTTGCGTTGCATTATTCCGAGGGAAATAGCTGGCATTCCTGCATCAGTTTATTTTGGAGCTGAAATTTCCCACCCTTCCCGCAGCGCTGGTCCCTGCGGAGGCGAGGCTGGACGGGCTCCCCCGGGCGCCGGGACCGCACGGGCGGGCAGCGCCGGGCTGCGTTACCGGAGGGCTCCCGGGGCCGAGCAGGGCCCGATCCAGTCGGTAGAGGCCTTCGGGAGGCAAAATTCTGATCGCCCGGGGATGGAGCGAGCAGCGGGCGAGATTCGCCGAGGGTTTTTGCCCGTTTCTCCGGGGAGGAGAGAGAGGCATTGCGACTTTGCGCAAAGGCGCAGTAATTCCCGGGGACAAATCCCGGTAACGATGGAATTATTTCCTTGCTGGCCGGTACTGGAGGAGAGTTAAATCGGCTGAATTACCCGGGGTAAGCGGGAAGCTGGGACTAACAGCAGCTCCTTCCCCTCTGAACTCCCTTCCTGGGTCGCACCGACGGGGAACAGCGGGCAAAGGTTTTTTGTCCCCGTCGCAAGGCCAGAGCGGCTCGGCCGGGGGGGCTGCAGGGAGGAGAACCCTTCTCTCTGCTGCTGCCCCCGGGGAAGAGCAGAGCACCTGGAAACGGGGCAGGCTCGACGGGACGGTGAGGGGCCGGAATGCTGCTCTCCGAACGTGGCAAACCCGCGCTGAGCCCGGCCACGGCCGGAACGGGCAGGCTGCGAGCATCGCCGCATCCTCGGCGGGCCCGTGGGCCGCTTGAGAGAGTCAGGGCGGGCCGGGGCCAGTCTGAGACGCCCCTTCCCCGTAAGGATGGGCTTTATGTCAAAACAGAACCGGAGCGCTCGCTCGGAGCAGAAAACCGCCCGCTCTCATCCTCGGCTACCACATCCCCGCCGGGAAGTTTTCGGTGGGTTCCCCAGCATCTCCCGGCGGCTCGGGGCAGGGGGGGCACCCCCTCCTGATGAGGTGTGGGAGTGAACCCCAGAAACGCAGCGGGGTCCGAAAAGGAGGGAGCCACCCCCAGCCCTCCCCGGGGGCGGGCGGACACCCCCAGCCCCGCTGCGGGGGCGGCCCCGGGCCCGGG
>VZTX01031070.1:8295-118440 GCA_013400915.1 Pardalotus punctatus | reverse complement strand
AAAAAAAAAAAAAAGATACCTGTTGAAACAAATGTTGAATCGGAAAATGAAACAAATGCTTTATTAATGGAACTGGAGTAATTTTTATGCTATGGAGGAAAAGTTCTGTTGCAATTTATTAGAATATAAAACAAGAAAAGATTAAAGGCTTTGATTTCACAGATTAAAAATGTGCCAGAATCTAATAATGACCTAATATTTTGTTTTACTTTGGAAACTGGGTCCCAGATGCTTGAGAATCTCATCCTGAAGGTGCTTAGTGTTTCTTTGCTTACACAATTTCTTTGCTTACTCTACCAACACAATATATCCAGAAACAAACATGCTTGTTTCTTACATAAGAGATTCTTTTCTCATGCTGAGTTAGACTTGTTATTGTCATATTTAAGATAGTTTGACCTTCCAGTATATATTTTGTTATTATGCTTTTAGACATATAATACTTAGAACTCATCCAAGAAGTGCATTCTACATGCAAAGGCCATGAAGTACAACAGCACACTAAACAAAAATACTGTAGCTCAGAGACTGAACAACTGCAAACATATATACCGTCACATCATCCCAGGGTGTATTGAATTTCATTATTTGACCAGTCATTTGACAGATCATCATGAGTATGGAAATATAAAATAGAGTCGCCATTTTCCTGTAGAGTAAAATGGAAAGGAATAATTAGAGCCCTTACTTTGCCAAATATTAATCTTTAGAAAAAGGGTCACCAAACTAAAGAAAACAAAGTAATTTTTCCATAAGCAACATGATACAGTATGTGATATATTTACAGCAGGATGTGAATGTTTGAGGCTATAAGTTTGTAATGGAGAGATCATTTCTCCTTCTCCACTGATATAGTATTTCAAACAGTGGATTATAATTTTTGGATAGTGTTCAAAATGTACAAAATTCAAAGACTGATGACATAAGTTCACTTCATCTATGGTTTCATTTAATAGGCCCTGACTGTATATTTTTATATATATATATATATATATATAACTATAAGGTAGTTTATAGAAAATGTGCCCTATTTGCAGTTTCTTGGCTTTATAAATGAGCTATTGTACTTTTGTTAGACTGTGAGCATGTCTTTGTGTGTGTACCTATCTATACAAAAATATATACATATTTATCATAGAACACTCATTGTTTTAAACCTTAATGATGAACAATAACTGCAAAGTGCTTAGAGTTTCAAGTGTTCCCCCAAGTGTTGCAGAAATAAAACCAGAGTAGTTATAGCAATGTCTAGCTGAGATTAAGTGCTTAAAGGTACAGTGTTTCATTTTGCTGTGATAATGCTTTGAAATGTGTCTTATCTTCAAATCAGTTTAAATGCTCCAAAAAGAAGAAAAAAAATTAGGAGGATATTAGTTCAAGGAAAAAAATGAAGAGCAGAAAGAGATCACTGTCTGATTCCTCTCATCCTCATGTCCACTATCTACACAGAGACTACACCTTTAGCATTTACTTCCCACCATATTCTGGAACAGACCATGAATGCATATCACTGCTTTTGGTGCTCCCTCCAAATCTCACACACTCAGGACAACTTCATCCAGGGCACTTCCTGGAAGCTTGCTCAAAGAATTCTCTCTTTATGTTAGTCTGGTTTATGGTCCACATGAAAAGATATGGGACTTATACTTGGAACTGACTTCAGTTTGGTTTCTGATGAGAACCGCTGACCCAACAAGACTACCCTTGCAGATCCAAAACTACAGGGCTTGAGAAAGTCATAGGACCATAGAAAGGTTTGGGTTGGAAGCAATCTTAAAGATCATTGAGTTCCAACCCCCCTGCCATGGGCAGGGACATCTTCTACTAGACCAGGTTGTTCAGAGCTCTGTCCAACCTGCCCTTGAACACCTTCTGGGGCAGGACAGCCAGATCTTCTCTGGGCAGCCTGCTGCAGTGCCTCACCACCCTCACAGTAAATATGTTTTTTTCCCAATACCTAATCTAAACCTGCTCTCTTTCAGTTTAAAGCCATTCCCCCTTGTCCTATCACTCCACGATCTTGTAAAAAGTTGCTCTCCATCTTTCTTGTGGGCTCCCATCAGGCACTGGAAGGCCACAATTAGGTCATCTTCTCTTTTCCAGGCTGAACAATCCCAATCCTCTTAGCCTTTCTTCACAGCAGAGCTGCTCCATCCCTCTAATCAACTTAATATACCTCTTCTAGATTCGCTCCAACAGGTCAATGTCCTTTTGGTGCTCAGAATTGTTCCAAAAAAATACATTGAAGGTTTTTTCTTCCTGAGTCCCTATCCTGCTGTTCATCCAATTGAGAGGTATGGAAAGAGAAGCTCTTACTGAAGACTGAGGTAAAACAGTTGTTGAGTACCTCAGCCTTCTCATCTGTTGTCTCCAATTTTCCAGCATTCATTTTCTGGGGGGGTTACCTTCTTTAACCTTCGTTTATTTTAGCTAACATATCTGTAAAAGCCCTTCTCATTATTCTTGCATCACTTGCCAGGTTAGGTACCAGCTTCACCTTGGCCTTCCTCATCCCATCCCTACACAAACAAATGTAATCTCTATACTCTTCCCAAGTCACCTGTACTAGTTTCCACTGCCTTCTTTCCCTTTAGTTGATGAGGGGTTCCCTAGTCATCCAATCCAGTCCTGGGTGTTAAGAAAGCCTCAATGTTTCACCACATGTGGTCAGTCTCATATGCAATGGCATTTCACAGAGAACACAATAGATTTGCTTATGTTTATCCTCCATTTTGAAAAGATCACAGATTTACTTCTATTCTTATCCAAATATTTTGGTACCTTTCTAAAAAGCTCTAGCTATTGGAATGATTCTTTTGAGAATCTCAGTTTTTGTCCAAATAAGACTGTTTCTCCCCAGATTGTAAAAGTTGGAGGAAACAGCTTCGGAAAGTTAGGGTAGGTATTTTGAAAATCATACAATGCCTACATCAATTTCATTAATTTAAGGACTGCTCACTCTTACTGAGCAATATATGTTCAGCCTGAGTTCATTGTTGATTTGTAAATTCTCTTTTGCACCACATTGTGTTCCGTATATTTTTTTTTTATCCTGAGGCAGACTGTATGCTTCCTGTTGAGACAGAGGAATATTCCTGCTTTGAAGCAGTACCTTAGCACTCTCCAAATGAGGTGCCATTATAAAGATGAGTGACAGATTGAAATATAGACATGTCTGTATCTCAGCTCTTAATTTCCTGTACGTTTTGAAAAGGGAGAGTAAGAAGTAGTTGGAGTAGTAAGTAAAAGTTTAAGAGAAGAAAATCCATTGTCACTGAAAATACAAAAGTGTTTTATTATGTATTTATTATTCAGTTTATAAACTGAAAAAGTAGAATTATTTCCCTCTAGAAAACGCAGTCCATATAATTGAAAAAGCAAGTAATTTTCAAGACTGTGCTGTGTCTAAACAGTAAGACAGACATCAAATCAGTTTCAACAGTCTCTCCTGAGACAGAAAAAAGAAACAAAATAAAAAATACAGTCTGCTTTAAGGTACAGCTTTTGATTCAAAATCATAGTATTTAGAACCTGGGAAGGAATTATTTTAAAACACAAGGCACACAGAAGCACTCATGTATGTTGATTTATTTTGTTTCGGGGTTTTGTTTTTTTTTTGGTTTCTTTTTTTAACTCTGCCTAGTATAGATTTTAATCTACAGGAAAATCCAACCAGAAATGAAAATATTTTAGCTGACAATAGTAGGAATTCCTTGAATGCTAGAAAACAAAGTAGATGCCCAAATTCAGAGCTCCGAATACAAAACGACACAGCATTTCTGTAATTTGTGGGAACAGTAACTACAAAATGATTAAAAATCAAGGCTTTTAGCAAAGAATTTAAGAAAAGCTTCCCACCTTCAGTCATGTGCATTTCAAGGTTCTGGAGTTTTGTCATCAGAAAAAGGCATTTCCTCTTTTTTATTTTGGCCTTGTGTTCCTTAGAATTAGGGAATTTATTTCCTCTTTGAGGTATCCCAAAGGAAGTCAAGACCTCTCCCAAAGTTTCTTGCGGAGCTCACTAGCACCCTAGTGTGCAGCCAATACCTGTCCTTATGCTATTTATAACTGATCTTAAGAAAATGAAGACATTCCACAAAATAATCAGTAGCCCATTTCATCAGTGTATTTACAAATGTAAATTCTTAGCACCTACTGTTTCCTGCTATGCATCTTATCAGACAGCAGTGTACTAAAGTCCTGAACCAGTGACACGGCACAGCAAAGACAGGGACTTGATCTGGGGAAGCAGCTCTGTTCCCAGGCCCTGGACTAATGGGGGTGGGAGTCTGTAAAAAGCACTTTGCTTGGGGGAAGGAACAAGAGGCAATACAAAGCAGATGCTCTCAATCTCCAAAAGAAAGCTCCTATAATCAGTATACAGCATTCTCTCAGTCAATCCAAGGCTTTACATGGGGGGAAAAAAGCTCAACAAAATTCTTTTACCTCAGTGTATGAAAGTAAGAGGATTGTCAAACTGGGTAGGCAGGAGTCTATCACACTAAAATTTATTATTCAAGTTTAAAGCAAAGCTTTGTTTAGCTTTTAATGAAAGCAAGAGAATTTTAACAACAGCAGTACTGTTCTTTCTCTTTTTCTCTCCCTTTCCACATTCAGTTCCTCTGCCTCTGCACCTGCTTCCAGTTTTGGCTTCTTGGCAGTGACGCTTAAAGAGACATCAGCTGGCAGTGGCAAACTGTTAAAAGCTCCCCTGCAATGCAGCTTTGCAAATGCCAGCCATTTATTCATTGGTGCATGCCAGCTTAACACAAGGTTTCTTTTCCTCTCGCTTCTCTGCTCTCAGGTTTCAGTTCCAAACAACGGTAAGGAGTCTGAGTCATGTCCTAGCTGTTTGAGTATCCATTAAATGTGGTCAGTGCTATCTGTTGTTGCAATATTTTGATCCAAAGGGTGTTGTCTAGAATTTAAAGTATAGCACTGTTTCTTCTTTGCAGACATAGCTGTTGGACCACAAGTTTTGTTTTAATGTTTTGTCCTTTTAAACAGATGGTGGGATAGTTAAGCTGCTAGACTCTGGAATTATTTTGCTGACTTTATATCTTTCCTCCTCTGCCTTTCCAAGTCCACAGTGCTGCACTGAAAAAAGAAATACAGAAAAAAATGAAGACAAAGAAAGTGGCAAGCGGCTTAAGTATTCAGTACAAGCCAACTGTTTCCATGCTGCCTTAGAGATCACAGCTCAGTCTGATAGCCAGTGCTCCAGTGTAAATTCAGCACTATTAACAACATGATATTTATTAGACTGACTCCAGAATTCTATGTGTGGAAAGATAAAAACTGTCCCCAACAGGACATTTTTAAATTCACTCCATCACTTCAGCAGAGAGTGAGACAGTGCCACAGATGTGCAAAAATTCCACAGCATATTTTCTTTGGAAATTTCAAACTTATCTTTGATGTGTACTGTCTGAAGATTCTTTCTAGGCCACCTGGGCCGATAAGGAAAGTGATTTTGGTAGTCTAACTACTGAAGTTTTCCCCAATATTCCAAGTTCTTTCTACAGATAGCTCTGGGTGGGAAACGGTTGCCTCAGTGCTCTTAGCATGGATAGGCTAGAAAATAAAATTGCACTGCAGCAACATCTTGGCACACTGGGAACCAGAAGTCCTATGGACCTTTTGATCTCCTGTTCTCTTTCACTAAGACCTGAACTTCTTCTCATTTGTCAAAAGATTTATATTGACTTTCACAGAGTCTGGGCCAAATCCTCCTGCAAAGAGCTAGCAAGAGCAGTGTACCCTAACTTTTGGAGTAAATAAAAGGAGTGTTGCAGAGGAGTTACGATAAAACCAGGAGGATTAAAACCAGTGTTGGGAGGGAGGCTGGGGAGCAAATAAACAGCTCAGGTAGCCAGAGCCAGTGTGAGCAGCAGCTGTTTCACTCAGCCACATTAACATTTCTCTATTAAGCTAGAGAAAATACAATATGGGTGAAGAAAAGACACATTACTAGTCAAAGGAAGAATAAAGCAAATGCATCCTAACACCTATTTATCCACATTTGTGTTTGAGAAACTGTGAGTTTCTAAGATTGAGAAACCTATCAGCCTAGGAACTTGTTGTACTGGAAAAACTTGACACATGCCTTTCTGTGTTTTGACTCTGGTTGCTAATATTCTTGGGCCCACTGCAAGAGTTTAAGGTACTTTCTCCCTAATTTATGCAAAAATCAGTCATTCAGCTTTCAGGTAATGACAGGGTTTGGATTATACTGTCAGGATGCAGGTCCATGAACATAAAAGCCAGCTTGCAGGCAAATAAGCCATTGAGCTTTGGTAAGTATATTCACAGCGGAAACAAACATGCTTCTTGAATCAATTTAAGTGCTCTCTGCTGCCCAAAGCAGTAGCACCGAGTGATTTGATGTGAATTTATTCTCTGAAGGATCAGTGGCCTCAGAGTAGAAGAAAAAAAAGAAAATAAAATGGCTTGAAAAACAAAGGCTCTTATATGAAGCCTGACCAACAGGGAATGGAAAAAAGAGCAAATTTAAACAGCTTTTATTATGAAGTGAAAAAGGTTTGAAGTTGTGAGTAGACAGCTTCCTTCTGTTTGATTTCTCAATATTCAGAGAGAAAAAAAAAAAAAGAATTTATCTCTTTTGTGAACAAGAAAAATATCTGGCTCCATACCACTGAACAACCTTTAGTAACCTGATTTTTAGCCAAGTGTTTGGACCATAAGAACAGAAGTAGAATGAGATCTGTAAATACATTTTTGCTTGCAATTTTGAATTTGAACCCAAATCCATGGTGCATTTACCCTAAGATTACAAGATGACTGAGACAAAGGACACAGAAAACATACCAAACTACAAACGCTGGCAAACATCATGTGATTCTTTAACTAAATGAGATGGAGAAGAAGGTCTCTAGCACTGTTTTCACATACATGTGTTTCAGAGCTGTAGCTACTCCAAAAAAATGCAGTAGTAAGTGTGACATACTCCTGCTTTTGGAAAGTTTATTTGGTAAAGTAGATGAAACAGATTGTTTTCTTGCTGACTCTGAAAAATAGGAGTAGATTTAATAACAAAACATGGGCTTGGCTTAAGTTTGGTTTTGTACCAGAAGAGCTTGGTCATGTGTTTGATGTCCTAGATAAACCCCAAATAGAGTCTTCTGAACCATGAAAACCTTTGGAAACTCAGAGGCATCACAGAAAACCTAAAAAACTGGCGGAATTACTAAGAAATGTTGTCTTTATTCCATCTCAGAACATCTTCCAATATTGAATGGAAATGACAGGCCTCTGAACTGCCATGAACAGATAACTGGAAAAGAACTCCTGCAAACCCTATGTGGAATACATTCCCCAAATTCATACTATTTTGAGCTCTTCAGCCCATGTCTGTAGTAGGGTTTACATTCCTGACTACTTCTGATCTCACAGAGCAAAAATGGTCCATTGGCCCATAAGGCCCACAGCTGAATTCACATCTATCTGCAATACCTCTGGTGAGGTCAAGAAATCAAACTCTTCAATAACAATTTCAATAGTAATATACCTTTCAATAGCAGTAGGGGACACACTTACAGGCCTTTACTCTTTACATAATCACAGTAACAAATACAGCAGTTTGGCTACACCTGTTCATTTTCTTCTTTTAAAATTAAAAATAAAGCAATATATGCTGAAATTTTCAACTTAAAATTGCTGCCTGTACAATCAATCATACTTAAATCTCAGTCTAAAGTAGCTGTAATAGATGTATGCCTGAAAAGGTGATCTTTTCTATAGTAAGTAATCTAGATGCTTTTACAGTAACAAAGCAGAGTACAGGTGAAGGTAAAATCACAGTGGGTAGAGAGAATACATGACTTTTGTTAATGTCAACTAACCTTAATGAAACTAAAGCACGATTTTCCTGGTAAAAGTCCCTAGACATGAAAAGTCAAAAAAGAGGAAGCAGTCAGCTAAGGCTCCACTGCCTGTGGAAGAAAACCCCAAAGAAATATCAATTCATTAATAAATTTTAAAGATCACACAGGCACAATCCACAGAAAAATTCTGCAGCACTGGAAGGTTATTATCTGTTCTTTGGATTTGGGTCTCATACTCTATGTATGGGATGTAGAATTAGTTAACAGGAAAATAAAAATCAGGCAAATGCATATTAATATGTATGCATATGTACAAATTATTGTCAAAAGTTTTGAAAGACTTTTAAAAGACTCTCCAAAACCCCAATTTTTCTATTGTTACTGAAGGTATTACTGCATTGGGTGAGATGGTTATCCAGAGCTCCCCATTTTTTCATTTGAGTTGACATATAAAAATTATAAATCAAAACTTTTGGCATGGCTTTGGATGTAATGAAAACTTTGGAAGACATGTTAAGTCTTTAATCCTCAAGTGTTACCTTTGGTGGAAGAAAAAGACAAAGCAGTTTGTGCACGAGTACCTTCCAGAGTAACAGTGGGTTCCTAAAATGCTTTGGAAGAGAGAGAATCTGTAATAACAGATAGCATCACTAGATAATAACAATTAATATCTGAAAGACAGCATGCAAGAAGAGTGGCATTTAAAAGAATTATAGCATACCTAATTAATCTTATTTTTTCACTGTTTAAAACCACATGGTGGTCTTCATGCAGGTAAAAACTAAAAATATGTGGAATGGCAATGAAGGTTGAAATGATCTCTTGGAAAAGCATTATCAAGTTTAGACATTACTAAAAGTTTAAACCAGAAATGTAACACTACCATATTTTGTAAATTAAACACTGTTTGGAAAACAAAATTTTTCAAACAAGGAAAGATTTAATCAAGTCAGAATGTTTATCAATGAAGTTATTTAACTTTTAAGTATTATGTACATTTCAGTGAAAATCAAATTAATCAAGGTTTTTTTCTAATTTTTTTAATCAAATTCCAACATAAATTTCAGTATTTCATCTAAAACCCACTATGCTTTGAATTCATATGTTGTTTTACTCACATCTCCTAAAATGGAAGACAGGGTTAACTGGGCACTACTAAAGAGCTGGCACATTTCAGCCCAGAGGTGGTTACATTTCAGAACAGGCTTAAAAGTAGAACATGATGGTTTCTGCAGTGTTTATTTTTTAAATAGTGCTTTTAAGAAGGCTCATGAGAATATTCACATAATAGTGGGTTTCCTTTCCAGGGACCTATGTGGGTACCTTGCATGGGTACTAAATTGTTCAGATAGTTTGGCAATATACACCGCTAGTATTTGCACTCATTCAGAGCATGTTGATTAATCACATGCCAAATTTTCAAGCAAAACCACATTGATTTAATTCCAAACACATTTATAGTATTTAATTTGCATGAACATTCCGTCTACATTGATAACTGCCCAACATTTACATAGTCCTTCATCTTGAAGAGCCTTGAAACAATTTACAGCTCCAGAACAAGTCAGTCTAAGGCGAGCCACACAAACAGATCTCCCCTTTTCCACATGCAGTTAAGGAGGGGGAAGGGTGTCAGCCAGCTGTAGAGCATTGGATTTCGTCCCTGAGACTCTGAAAGACCCTGTACACTAGATGTGATGGCTAAGCATGGGGAGAGCATAATGAGAGCCCACATTCCTTTCCTACAATATCAGCAAGGAATCCACTGTAGTTCAAGTCGGCTGGGGCCCCAGATGCAGCCCTGCCCTGATTTTTACTGTATGTCCTTTTCCCCTTTCCACTCAGACCTACTTTTACACTTGTGCTGTAAACTTGAAGGGCAGACCAGACAATATGGTCTTCTTCAAACTGCCACTAGTTTGTGCAGCACAACCACCAGCTGCACTCCTTTCCAGTCAGAGAGGTGGGGACACTTAAGAAGAGACCAGGCCATTTCCAGACTCTTATTCCTATTGGAAGGAAACTAAATATATGAAAAGCAGGGTAAACGGCTTTTGTTAGCTCCTTCCAAGATGTCCTGCTTAAATACATGCTCATGCTGGATGTTTTCAGTTTTCCTGATCAGTGACTATAACCCTTAAAAAAATATGGAGTCTATATCTGGCATTTTTGAATGGCCTCTGTAAAATCTTACTTTGCACATAGCTGGGTTCTTAAGCCATTTTGCATTCCCTTTGTTGTTTACTCCTCTGGGAAGTACCAGAGGATGCAAAACAATAATACCATACATGTTTATTCAATATTTTAAAAGAAAAATGTATCAGCCTTTTTTGCTGGGGTACTAGGATAATCCCTCTTTATTAAGGGTTTTATGGAGATTTCTAAATTGTCGCATTTCTGTGTCAGGAATGGACCATTCTGTATCTTACTCTTAAATTTAAGTTTCAAGGACAGTGGAAAAAATCAGCTCAGTTCAGTTATAAGCAAGCAATCCATCATTTTTGCATGAAATGAGAATAAACTAGTGCTCACTGACCGAATGCTCCTTTAATCAAAATCTCTTTTTCTCTCTGAAAGTGAGATGTCTTTTCTGTCTTTATTACTTGCAGTTAGAAGATCCTCTTCTAAATTCTTTTTAATTATGGTATCTTGTTTGTGGTAGACATTTTCTGATGTGGTACTGTCCACTGAGGGAGGGACACCCTTGTTCTCTTAAATAAAACCCTGACATATATGTAAATAAAATAAATACATGCACAGTCATAAACTGGAATACAGGAGAGTTTGACTTCTGTGATATGTGGAGAAACATAGGCTCACAAGGAGGTAGAAATAAGCAAAGACTTATGCCACCACCGTTAAAATGTGTTGTCTCAATCTTTGCTTCTGATTAACAGTTAAAATAATGCTGGACTACAATGATAAATACAATATTTTGAAAGGAAAGCAAACAAAAGGTACTGCTGGTAAATAAGTAAAAACTAATTTCCACCTATAAAACTCCTGCAACTTTGGAGTGACTACCTTACCATGAGTAAAGGCTTACAAAACATCAGACCGGAATGTGGCTTAGAAGCTGGTATTTTCAGCTCTCTTGATATGATCCTAAAAATAATATCTACTTTGTTTACCCCAGATAATGCTTCCAATTCTACAAATCTTGGTTTTCTTTTACCTGATCAATGACTATCACCTCATAAAACCCTAATATCTTCCAGTTAATGTTCCCAGCACTGGCTGGATCACGCTACAGAATTCTGCGTGCTCAGGAGACCTGCCAACTAGAGATAGTCCCAAGTGTCCCTCAGCAAGAGAAGCGCCACAGTTCTTTGTGCGTTTTGCTTAAGGTAGATTTGGCAGGTCAAGGTGGGTCTCAGAAACCTGTAAATGGGAAAAATAAACATGGTAGTGGAAGCCAGCCATAGGAAGCAAGAAGGGTTATTCCTCCATGAATTCTCCTTTATTTCCCTTGATTTGTTATCTCATTTGGAGTTTTTTATTCATTGCATGTAATCATGGTTTCTATACTGTTTTTTCTCTTGCATACACTCCTTACTGGTAAAGTTTTAGTTTTAGAGACAGAAAAGTAGAACATTTGACTTTATTTCCTGAATGTATAAAAACTGATTAGAAATCCAATGACACCTAAAGAGGAATTCTCACTGTCTTTAGCCAGCCCTGGCAATACCAAAACATGATCTTTTGAACACTCAGTTCATGTTTGCCATCACACCCAGGATCATATCCTCACTCACTCATGGCTTTGTTAGAATTGTCTGTGTATAGTGGAGCTCAACATAGGGTGTCACTGCAACAGAGCACAACAGAGGGCATTAAAGTACCCACAGTTGTCCCCTAGTAAAAAAATGTCCCTGTGAGAGGCCGCCCAGGTTTCTGACCAAAGAACTGAGGCATTACACATTGAGTTTAGCTGAATTGGTGCACTTGAAATCTCTTTCAGAGCTGTCCTTCCAAATTTTACTGACATGAACAGTAAGCTCAGAACCTGAATAACCTGATGACCGATAGCTGAATTTTACATTTATGATGGTTTTAGATTCTCCATAAAGTGCTTTTTCTATAAACATTGCCATAGATACAGCAATGCAGTTTTTCCAGAAGAAAAGCTAGAATTAACCTTAAAATGAAACACACACAAGGAAAGCAAAACTGAATATACAGGACCTGAACAAGCCATTACCTTCTATAAATGTGGATAAACTTCCATGTTTTTTAGTCTCATCTTACAAATAGGGTGGGCAACTATTTACAAAGATGTAACTGGTCATGAGAACAACTGAATTCCATTATATTTGAGTAATTCACATTCTTGTTGTAACTTCATTATCACTGGTACCTGCAGAAAGATCTCTTTCATCCTCCTCTACTTATGTAAAACTCTATGTATGGAAAAAAACAACTGGATAAGGGGTAGTAAGGAGAAGAACAAAATGCTCTGTTCCCTGGCAGGCTTGCAAATACTCCTGACATCTGCTGCATCCAAGAATGAAAGAGTGGTTAAAGTCCCTGACCCCTTCCAATCTCCACTTCTCCCTCCTGTTTCACCACTTATAGTGTGGGTCCCAAGTGCTTGCTAGCTTTATCAGTTTGAATACTTCAATCTTTTTTTTTTTCTGTTTATGAAATGTCCTAATTGGTGGGGGCCTTCATCCTTCCAATGACAAGACACATATGCAAAGTGGAGAAATCACAGCCACACTTTGGCATATGCAGAAACAAAGACTCACATGTACATTCTCTACCTGTCAATATACATGCATTTTTAATTTTGTTTAATCTTGTTGTATGTACATTGGATAGTGCTGTAAGAATGCAAGCAGTCATTTTAGATGTAGAGAAAAGATTATGTGAAAAATTATTGAAAGTGATTGTAAAGGGACAGTAGTGAGTAAAAGGACAAGGAGAAGAGAAAAGAGACAGCCTTGAAGAAGATGGGGGGATGTCCAGGAGAGATGAGAAAAGGACATTATCTCTTCATTGAGCTGGCTGCTTCATTAGGAGAAGCTGGAGAAATGCCACAGCATCCCAGAGCAACACACTTGCTTGAGGACCTCTTGGTTATAATGGTTTTCTTTAATTTTTCCCTTTACTCCCCCTTCCCACATCTATCTCCTTTAGATATTTTCTTTCAGCAAAGGAGCAGGCATATAATGTCAATTTTCACACCATTCTTCAGCTTTTTCTAAAGGCAGGAATCTCCAAGAAAGGGAATCTTATGTGCAGGCACAAACACAAATACATCTACCCTTTCCAGATAGAAAGCAGTAATTCCAGTTTCTAGCTTTACACACCCTAGCCACATCTCTGTGTCTTGTGCCTGAGTTCTGCCATTTCCATAGTTACTTTATTTGGGCTTCCACAAGACACATTATGAAATTCAGGACACTCAGGAAGCAAAAAGAAATTACACGTGTTTTTTCTTTCCTAAGGGCCCCTTGCTCAGGTTGTGCATCTTGTTTATACACACCCTATTTCACAATGAGCAAGCACTGCTGCTCAGCTAAGCCGATTAAATATTGATTGGCTTTTCTCTTCATCTATCCCTCCTCCCTCATCTGCCACATTCTACTCTTTTTTCCCCTTTCCCCTTCTCTTGTGCACTTGCCATAGGAAATAAAGAAAAAATAAAGAAAAAAAAAAAAAAAAAAGAAAAAAAAAAAAAAGGAAGGAAAGAAAAAAGCCAACAGAAAAAAAAAGGAAAAGATGCCTTTGGGATTCCTTAAGTGTGTTGGCAGGACTCCTTGTTTGTGATGCAGGTGTGCAGGAGACCTCCTCCATGTCGTCGCCACAGCAACCTGCCTGTCTAATCTGCTGAATATAAAAAAGAAATAGACAGAGAAAAGCCATCCACCCCCTTTTACTCCATCCATGAGCCCAACAGAAGGATATCGTTTCCAAGCATTCCTCATAATTCCCCAGCCATTGCCCAGGCAACAGCCATAAGGAGCTGGCAAGCCCTGTGGAGAGAAAGCAGTCCCTGTCTGGAATTCATTCCATCAGCAGCACCGAACACCTCCCACCCCCACCTCATGATTTTCTGTTCTTTGCCCTACACAAATGTTGCATGCACGTGCATGCACACACACACTTGCACATGCAGAGCTTAGACCCTTGCATGTCGCTCATACCTTCCTTCCTTTGTAGCAGGTCAGATCAGGAGCACATGCATTCCATCACCCTTGACTTCACGTGACCTCCTGTTCCCAGAATACACACAGGGAGAGGCCAACAGAATATTTCAAAGCTGTCATTGCCTGAATATTTATTCTAAAATGACCCCATGTCCCTTCTATTATGTCTCTTTTAATGATTCACTGTTACCAATTACAAGGTAAATGTTAGATCTAACTTTGTAAAGTTCAACCTTCCATAGGAAAAAATCTAACAAGTTTTACATTACACAGTATTGTTGAGCTCATATGGCTCAGCAGCCAGATACTGTAGTGATAGATACTTTAGATATGCCAGCTGGGAACTCAATATGAGCATTTGGGAGAGGTTATAAAAAGAGGGGGTTGGAAACCTTTGAAGGTATTTAAATCTCTAGTCACCTTTCAGATGGGCTGTTCTGCTAGAAGTGTGTTTATTGTCTAGAGAAAGAATTGGTGAGAGAATATGCCTTATCAAAGCTCATGGTTTAAAAAGCAGTCCCTCACAGTTTCAGTTATGACAGCTGTTTCTGGGATATGAAGAGGTTTTTCAGACTGTGGGCTCTCTATCCCCTGTATCCAGTGAAAGCTCTCATTTGTCTTCCCACCATCATGTTGATGCAGCTGGGTTTGACGCTGCTTACCTCAGCACTTTTTTTTTGTTAAAAGACAGAAGGCTTACTTGTGATCCCAGCCTTTTCCTATCATATGACACTCAGCTAGTGGTTTTGGTGACTTATTTACTGGCATTAACCCAGTAAAAACAAAAATGAACGTTCACAACTAATAAATCCTTGAGCCCAGATAGCTTCAGCTACATTAGTAGGATTACATCAAACTGTCCAGACTGATACCAGTGTTCCCTGGGAACCTGAAATCTAGCAAGTACAGTGGAGGTGTCTATTTAATCTTCACTTAAGCTGGTCTTTGATAATGTAGTGTACAGGACAGCTAGATGTACAGTCCTAGAAAAGGGTGTGGATAAAAAGAGAAGTCATCTTCTCCCCTCTTGCTTCTTGGATTTATATGGACACTACTAGTAAATGAAATAGTATAACAGTATAAACAGTCTGCAGAGCATAATAGCATCAGCTCTGCCAGAACTGGGAGACCAGAAAAGAATTTCCATCTTTCCCAACTGCAGAGAGGGACACCATTTTACTGCAGACAAAAGGTCGAAAATGTTTAGCTAATGCAAATCAGTGCTGTGCTCTACTGCATACAGGCTAAGGTCACTCCCCTCTGTAACATTATAGGAAGTAAAAGCATTCCTTCAGTGTGCTGATGATAACATTGTTTAGCATTGCATTCCTCTTTCTGATCACTGCAACTTCCTTACAGATCTGACATATAATATTTCCATCAGTGACAGGACTCTGCTCTCTAACCCTTTGACACTGCTCCCTGTAAAATCTTTCCACACTGCAGCTCAGGGGGGGCAATGTTGAGCAATTGTGCTTACTGCAAAGAGTATTAACTTGGAGGCATAACTCTTTGACAATGCATTGAACGGTCCAGAGTTTGGTAGTCTAGGATGTAGGACTCCATTAGCCAGGTGTTATTGTAAGACAAGGAATTAATTTCATTTCCTGAGAAAGTAACTACATGAAATGCATCAAACAGCCTAGCATTTTTGTTCTCCAGCAGGGTTTACTACTTCCTTCTTCTTCTGAGCAAAAATAACTAAGACTATGTGCTATTTGAGAACTGGCAAGTGAACTGTTCTCCATGCTTTATAAAGACAAACCAAAAACCCCCTCTTGCACAGAGACCTTCCTTACAGACTTAACATCTGCCTAGCAATGGACAAAGTCTGAACTTCAGTGCTGCTGCCACTGAAAGAAGAACATTTTTCTCTAGCAAAATGATTGGGAGAAGAAATGAGGGTACGCTTGGTCCTCAACTGTGTCTTCTAGAAAGCAGTGTGGGAGGTATGTAGATGAGGTTTCGTTGAAGGGGAAAGTACTGGAAGTACTCTAGCTCTGACATATGTTCTTAATGAAAAAATATTTGATAAATCAGGCATTCTGCCACCCTATGACATCCGTTTCCCAGAGGGAAACATGAAAGAGTTAACAAGAAAGAAGGTATGATGAAAAGAAAGAAGTTTCTGCTGTTAAGCTTGGCAATCAGGAGGCAGCAATTCAGTGTCAGTGGCTGCCACAGGCTGCGTGCATGACCCTGGCCACAACAAATTGCTTAATCTTGCATTGACTCCATTTCCCATCTGCAAAGTAGGAACAATTCTTTGTCAGAAATTTTTTTTTTTTTCTTTATTTTTGACCATAAATTTAGTCTTTTGTTTATTTAAATTTCAGGACAATGATTTGTGCTTAAGTGTCTACAACAATACATTACAGATTGGAATTCTAATTTCCTATGGGATATTTACATAGGAAAGATATTTAAAAATTTAAAATTAGGAAATCTGTGCAGCAGAAAATAGGTACTGTCCTGTAATTGAAAATACAGTATATTGAGAAAGACAGCTTTCTTCCATATGGTACAGTTAAAATCCTAACAACTTGTGTGGTTTCCAGGAATTTGGAAAATTGGTGTAAAGGTATGAATTAAGTTACTGAAAAAGCAGAACTCCAAAAATCTGAAACAAATCCATAGTAATTATAATAGTAATAGTAATTATAAATAATTACTGTTTAAATAAGCTTTTTCTTAAACTTCTTGAACTTACTTTCTTTTGCCTGTATAAGTTTCACTCAACATTTCATCTGTTTTTGGGATTCAGCTTCCTGGAAGTAAATCAGAGGTTTGTATTCTTTTAAACAGAGGAAAAATACTGATGTTTTAATAATCAAAGGAATAGAAAAATGTGTGCTTATCTCTGGAAATGACCTGCGTACAGGATGTTATACCAGCATGCCACTACACTCAGGTGCTCAAAACTGCATGTTCTTCAAAGGAGAAGTTCTTTTACTCTGGTGAGCACAGCCACTTTAGACAAGTAGTACAGTTGTCTAATGATAGAGAATGTTCTGGTAAAAGAATTGGGAAAAAACTAACCCCAAATTCTCTTTAACATATATGGTAGTGTGTAAATGTCAGCATATTTGCTGACTACTGCAGATATCCCTCTATCTGAAAAAAAATCAGGTCTCACATATTCAGTATCTGCCTCTGTTGTTTAAGTGCCAATTTATAGCTCTATTTTTCTGGGTATAACAGGCTTATACAGCTTTCACAAAGGAGAGACCTGGTTCTCCTGTATACTCCATTATGACCCATGACATGAAAGAACACAGATTCTGATTGCTTTTTATGAGGTAAAGAAGATGATGGTTTCTATTACACTGACAATACTCCATTCAGAAAAGCAGAAACTGCTATATTTTTCTTTCATCCAGCATTCACTTGTTGTCAATCATATTCTATTACATTTCTATACAGATTAATGTGGAGCCAGGGAATAAACCTGTTTAACAGCTATACATACCCTCATTAGGCAAAAAGTCCAGAGGCTGTAAGGTCAGGAGGGATCAATATGTTCATCCAGGCTGATCTCCATCCCAAACACACACCATTAGACTTCTCCAGAAGTCCTTGATTAATTGCAGCAGGTCATGTGCTTGAGCTGAGGATAGAGGATTATATAGATCAGTAAAGTAACTTCTCTCTAAAAAAACACATCTTCACAATCATCATTTAACTGGAATACCAACTCTAACCAACATATCAAACAGATATTTTTTTTTCATTGAAGGGAAGGAAAGAAGCTTACAGTACACTGGTACTGAATACACAATAACTCTTATAAAACATATCTGCTTTTCAAATTTTCTTCGGAAATGGACCTTCATTTTAATGACTGTTTTGTTCTCCTGTTTATTAGTCTCTTCTCCTGGAAGATAGTCCTCTTGACTTCTTGTCTCTTTATCTTTTGACTGTAGATTTAGTGGAGAATCTGGATGTAATATTTCCTACGTAAATATGGGATCTAATAAAGAGAAGCTTCACTCACGTCCAAGTTCAGTGATATATCAGAGGCCCAACTGAACCATGTAAACTATTTTATATATATATATCTCTACCTATATCTATATATCTATCTATATCTATCTATCTATCTATCTAATCTATCTATCTATAATACCATCTAGAATGCCTTTCTTTGGCTTAATCAGACCAGAAGGAAACTGTTTTATGATGAACTTTGGAGGTAATTCCTTGCACTTGGAGAAATATTTACAATATCCTGGTCTGCAGAATTTAAGTGACAAAAATCAAAAAGTAGTAAATTAAACTTTTCTGGTCCTTTTCTTCATAAAATATCCTAGGAAGAAATATGCTTTAAATCTAGGTGTACTAAAACCACCAGTCATTGAATCACTGCACCTAAATAAATCACTGCACCTAAATAAATCACTGCACCTAAATAAACACTGACAGTGTACTCAAAGGAGAACTATAATTCTGCACTGCAATCATTGGAGGTCAATGAAATGTCTGAATTGCCTGGAAGTTTTGTTTTCCGTCAGTCACGGGCAGACAGTGGTGCATTTCTATCCTTAAGTGCTTATTCAGCAAAAACATAGGTACAGGCAGCAAAAAAAGCATTTATAGAGACTGACAAATTGAAAAATATGAACATAATTAAACAAAAAACCCCCAAAACACTACTAGTTTATATATACAAACTCCCAAGCAATTTCTTAACAAAGTAAAATTATATACATAAGCAGAAAAGTCAGAATAGAAAATACATATTAATGCATGGCTAGTAACTATATAAATAACCAAATACTGATATAGTTAGTTTCTCAAAAGAAAATCATTCTCCAGTATGCAAAGTAAAAATAGAATTTATTCAATTTACTAAGGAAAGAGTAGAGATTTCTTTCTCATGTCAAATAAATAGAATAAATAAGGAACTCAATGCTGAGCTTTCATTTATTTTGTACTATTAAGTCTACAAAGATGGGACGGTGCAATACAGAGATAAAATCCTTTAGCTAATATCTAAGAGATACAGAAGAGCTCCCTAACATCTGTCCCACAACAATCCTATGTTAAGATGTACCTGCATTACATTTCGCAGTTACCTTTTGCTGTAGGATACAGAACATATTTGTAGTTAAGGAATGATTCAGACTTAAGGGGGATCACATGAAGTTCTTAGTCCAATGTCAAAGAATTCCTGTGCAGTGTTGGTTTTTTTTCTTTATCTCTTTGAATCCCACTTGTCTATTTGCACCAAGGGGGGATAACAGAGTTAGTATCCCACCCTGACTCTGTCTTTCTTAGACTATAAAGCCATCAGGAAGTTAATTTTACTGTTTGTATGGGAAATAAAAGAGGGTCCTTATCTTAATCAGGACTTCCAGACAAAAGAGTAGTTCATATTATCATATTATTGCCTTTACTAGTATGACTGCATGATTGGTTAGCTGGACACTACTGAACCATTAATTTGCCTGTGGAGACAAGTGCTTCTCCTCCCCACAACAATCTCTCTGACCTTATTAGAACAGGTTTTAAGCTCATTTGACCCTGTCCATATCAATGAGATCTCAAAGATCAACATGAGTCAAAGGCTGGAAAATCTATGAAACCTGTCAGCTATTTGCCAAGAAAGACAGTAAAAAGCATTGTAGACAATCCCTAAAAAGCTTCCTCAGTATTTTAACAGACAGTAGAGGTATACATTGAGATACACTTCCTCTAAAAAGCTGCATTAAATATGTTATCCCACATTTACCACTTTTGCTTTCCAGTCTCACCAAAGGAGAGGAAATGAACTGTAGAACTTAGAAGGTCTGCTTTTGAACCTGATCCATTAGAGTCAGTGTGGATTTTCCATGGGAGCAGATCAACATTAGTAAAAAAAATGCTAGGCTAACAAGATGGTGCAAATTTAGCATTCCACTCAACCTCTTCTCTATGAATAATGGACAACATAAGGTACACCATGTACTAGCCCTGAGGCCTAACTTTATGAAGTCAGCAGAAAGGTTGGACTTTGGACCTGTCTCTCAAAGGATTTGCAAAATAGAGAGTACAGCAGTAACTGCATTTAGGTCTGAAAAACCCCATTATCCATCTCAGCAGAGAAGAGCTGGGAGAAGGAAACTGAATCTTACTTCATCAACCCTAAACGAGATCTTTCTTAAACACAGCTCTGCAATAGTTTATAAAAGCAATCAGTATAAATTGTTTATTGGATTTAGAAACTGCCATAGTCCCCAGGTTAGCCAGTGTTTACAATTAAAAGATAAAGATAAGTCAGGAGTATGCACATTTTCACAAAAAGAAAGAGGAAAAAAAAGGAAAAGAAAAAAAAATTACATTTTTCCCATGAAAGGTAAAGACATTATTATACCCTGTTTTTCATCCTTGTCACTGAAAGTGCTTGCTAAGACACTCTACATCTGTCATTTTCAAAATGTAACTCTTTGCCAAGAGAAGTCATGCAAAGGCACCATGCAGATATTTTCTTCAGCATTAGAGTATGACTACTAAGTATTGAAATTTACCTCTAAAACATTAGGTTAAGACATATCCTTAAAGATTTTTATCTTTAGTATTTTTGACCACCATCCCATGTAGTAGCAATTATTTTTGAAAAGCTGACATACACAAGACATACGTTTTCCAAAATTAAACAATACAGTGCAATTGGATCACTGACTGATCAATTTTCTGTATACCTTTTCAGCAATGAAAGAGGGCAAAACATCTTAAAAGGCTAAATCATTCTTCTAAATGCCCTTTATTGCATTCAGTAATTTAAAAGAGAGGCTGGTATGGCTGCAAAAGTAATGAGTAGATCTAACTTAAGCAGTTTACAATTACTGTAAACCAGTGTCATACATTGCCTATTTTTGAGATATCTGCAAAACCAAGCATTTCCTCCTACCACCAGTGTGCAGAAAATATAAGGCAATGCAGGCACAGAAATGTTGTACTGAGAAGCAGAATTGCCTTTATGCATCACTGGGGAGTGGAGAAACTTTCATTTCAGTAGGGCTTTTATTACAATTTTTTTGAGCTGGTGCTAATTTCTTGCTGCGTGGACTACATATACCTGTGTATGCTTTTGGACTGAGTTTCACCAAAGATTCATGCTGAATAAATGAATACTTTCTTTAAAACTAAATATGAAATCATGATGTCTCAAAGCTTCTCCTGTGCTTCACCTTCTCATGCTAATAAGGCCATTATGTGGAGCCAGACGGGTTCCTGAAAGTACTAATGAATACTCCTATCACACCAAAGCACTCAGCTACTCAGCCTTTCAGGAAAGAAAAATACATATGCTTCCTCATACCTACTGTAATGCACTATGCTCTCTTGGTTTTCACTACACATAACCATGTGAAATTAATGGCACACGTGCTGGCCTAACATTCATTGTCATTCCAAATATCCTACAAGAGAGTAGTCTGACAAAAGGAATTTGTCTTTGATTGTAGTTCCTGTTGTATTTGCCCTGCAGCAAGGACTAATCTACTCTTTCTCTAACCAGAAGCATGGTAAAAAATATGAGAGGGGTACCGTCATAATATCTCTGGTCAGATCTCCTTTGCAATGTAAATATCACTCTAAAACACCAGCAGAATTTAGGCAGCATAACTTACCTTGCTTTCAACAGCTGCAGCCTGGAATCCTTTTAAAATCTTGTCCACTAATAGAAGGAGACAAGAAAAGTCATTTACTTCTGTTCACATATTGTCTTCTCCACTCCAGCAAAATGTCTTTTGCTTCAGCAAAACAAGCTAAGACATTAAATCTGTCACTTGTCTCAGATTCCCAAAGTGCATGTTCAACTAGTTTTCATTAAAAATAAACAAGGATACATATACATATAAACCCTCATTTAGCTAGCAATTGCAATCATTTGAGCAAAAGCGGAAAAGATACAAAATGTATAAGTAGTTAAGTTCTTTGGTATCATGAAAATTTTATTAGCAACAACATTTGGTCCTGTGCTCATAGCAGTTTCCTTAGGCACTGTAGAATGGAGTATAGTTCTCTCTATTGTGAACTGCATATGTGTTTCAAAGTTGGGTTCTCAGAGAGAAAATCTTTGTGTCTTGACCAGGGAAGGCAGGTTTGTTCTATTTATTAGAAACAGGAGGTGAAAACATTGCTGAGTTGTATTGATGAGAGGATCAAACCAAATAAGGGAGACCAAGTGAATGCTTGAATTCAAGCTAATAGATAAGGGCATTAAAGTTTCAGTTTTTCAAATATATGAGCCCCATCTGTAACAGAATCTTCAAAACATTATCTGGACATGACCCCAGACCCCAAAGCTGATGCAATTTCTGAAAGAAAACCTCAAATGTAATGTTCTCTCTTGTCCAGGCTTGGTGTAGAACATTTAATTTCAAAATAATTTTCCTTGAATTTGTTTTGAGCATGGTCTTTTTATTATTATGCAAAGGGAGTTTCTGTTCATAGCCAAGAAAGAAAGTTGTGCTAAGTTTTCTCTTCATTACTTTTCTTGCTCCTAGCTCTCTTTATTTTCTTTATGCTGAGTTATGTTTCTCATCAGTCACCAGAAGCAGCATTAAAATAATAAATCATTAAAAAGAAATCAGGTAAAATTATAAAACATTCTCTACTAAAATAGCCAACACCAGCAGGAGTGTTCATTAATTAGATGTAAATGCGGACAGTAGTAAATCACAGCAGAGAAAGAGAGGGAGAGAAAAATTAAATATTCTCACCTACACATTTTAATATAATATTTTACTAAACTAAATGGAGAGGTTCCATAGGCAAGTTTATATACACTTTTGATTTGTTTGATAGACTTTCTTGAATTATTATTGTTCTACGTATCTTTTCCTCTCATGCAAGTAACAATGCAAGAGAGGGAAAAACAAAAATATTGCTGTGATCCTATTGTTCCTTTAAAACAATTTACAAGTGAAATTGGAACATGTTTGCTTCCCAAAAGGTAGCAACATAATACTCCAGCTTCATCATATATTCCTTAGTTCTTGTAAAAAACTGTAGTAGCAAATTGGTAACATTTCCCATACTGGACAATTCACAGCCCATGGTTGTTTCTGAGAGTATGACAACCTTTGGAAAGAGGCTAAGCTTACTAAAATCAATATTTGGCAGGTTCTACAGGACTCATGTTTGGCAAGCAGAGTATAATAAGAATGGCATTATTTTTGGTCATATTTAAAAAATGTAATTCCCTGAAGACTAAAGTGAGCTGTGGGGAATGAGGCCTTGCATTAGTTCTTCCCTTTTTTGCAGAAGACCCAGTGTCTAAGAATGAGTTCCATTTAATTTGTGTAGTAGTAGCCCTTGTTTTGATTCTGGTTTTTCAGCTGTTTGCAAATTCCTGTGCTAGAAATGTGCCTGGAAAAAAACCAAAAGCTAACAAACAAACAACAAACAAACTAACAAACCCCAAATAAATTTAAATGGAATCTAAGAAAAGGAAATTGATTTCTTTTTCCTTCTTCTGCATCTACTTGTTGACAGAGCATGGGAAATCAAAAATTCCTTCATTTACAGTAAGCTCTACTTAGAAACAACTAAAAAATCAGTGTGTTATCAACATTGTTCCCACACTAAATCCAAAACACTGTACCAGCTTTTAAGAACATTAACTCTATCCCAGCTGAAAATTATCTTTTCCAGACAGACTCTTAAGGGTTATCTACAGGGGAGCAAGTTGTTTAGCTATTATTATTTGAATGGTTTTCAGCTCCACTGATGTCTACCAAGATTAACAAGACAGTTCAGCTAAAAATAGCCTTAAATACAAAGAGTGGGGGTGTGGAATCCAATATTTTTTTTAAAAGCTGAAGTGTCACGAACTGGCTTGCACTGTGAAAGTCTAAGACATAGAAAATTAAGGTTACAGCTATGTAAATTCAAACAATCATGGAAGATAAACAAAAGTCCAATAGGAAAAAGTAACAACCTTAACTTTGATTTTCTGGCTTCAGCCTAGTGCTCATAAACAGTAGAACTGTTACTGTTGTGGAACATAAAGGAATGGATACATTTTAGTATTCACCTTATAGTTCATATTCACATATAGTTCACACTGTAGGAAAGTTCTCAGTGGGTTTCAACTCGTTATGGCACACACAGTAAATATAGCCTCAACATAAATGTGTACTAGATCAAAATTTTCAGTAGCTCAGATGCACTCCTGCTAGGATACAGTCCTTCATAAAATCTTACATCCTCACTATCAGTATACCATTCTCACCTATAAAACTGAAGATAACTTATACTCACTGAAAGCTAAAAATAGTTCTCCCCCACACTTATATTTTCTATGGTTTCTGTTATTATTCGTGAAATATGCTGCCATGAAGGCTTTTGAAAAAATCGGTGAAATGACAAAGAAAAAAATGCAAGAGGTAACCATTTGTAAAGCTTGTTAACTGCAGAAACATGAAAGTTGACATTAGTTAGGTATGTCTATTTATTTATTTATTAGTTAAGTATGTTTCACAAATATACAAATCTCTGACAATGTAGATTAGTCAAAGATGAATGGCAAGACTGTGAACACAAATGCAGCTCCTGAGTGAATGGAGAGTGTCCTCAGATAGTGCTTCTTACTGTATAGACACATACTTTTTTACAAAATCTAGTTGGTTTCGGTGGTTTGCTTTACAGCACATTATTTTTCACACACCACTATAAAACCGGCAGGTATATCCTTCCCCTCAGAGTTTGAAGTTATAAACATTACACTGCCTATTCACTACAGCATGTAACCACTTCCACTAGTTAAGCCTGTGGAAGATTTGAGAAGTACTGAGTGTCTGTGTTGAATAACAACAATTTTATCTTTTTTCAAATGCCACAAATAGCAGCACTTCTAACAAAACCACGAATCCATCAGCCTCCAGTTTTCTGGGTATGCAGGGTGCATCACTCAGAAGGATGTAACCTGCTTCCAGCTGGTCTATGTTAGCCATGAGCATTCCACATCACAGCTTCTTCTGTGGCAGTTACTTATCACGTTAAAGATTGTTCTACCACGGTCTCTTTCTCTGCTTCATTTAACCACATCATAAATCTTCCTGTTCAAGGGCCACTTTGTATTCTGTTGCTAGTACTCACACACTGCCCTCCAGCTTGGATCAAAATCTTTATTTCAGCCACACAGGTGTTATTTTGCCCACTCCACACTCAACTCCCAGTAGGGTACCTCAGTCCATCTCCTGGGATATTTAGAGAGGGCTTCCTTCCAGAGTTGTGACTCCTGCTCTTCTCTTCCAGTTGCCTCTCCTTTTACTATCCTAGAGGGATTTCAAATACCTCTACCACTAACACTTCCACATGGAGTTATCACAGAATCCTGGATGGAGCCCAGAAGTCTACTGGAACTGTGTACACATGGGGAAAAACAAGAGCAGGACAGGTGATAAGCCATGGAACTGGCTTTTCTTCCTTTTTATTCAACTTTGGATCAAGAAAATTTCCACTAAAATCATTCTAGTTATTAAGTAAATCATACTTAACTCATGCCATACTGAGTTTTGGGAGAGGTCAATTTCTTGCATCCTTATTCCTGTATAGTTTTCATGACTGAATATTCATGCAGGCTGCATCAGACACTGTTCAATAGTAGTTTTCTCTGCCTGAAAGCTTTCTGTCATGATTTCTGCTCTTGATCATACGACAAAAAGTTGGCACTCTCCTGGATGAAATGTATATTAATTTCTGTACAGAAGATAAGAGAAAGGCAGCTAAGGGATAATTTATCACAGTAGATTAAAGCATAAGTATCAACTGACTAGTCTTTTAGACAGCTCTTACTCTTTTTCTTCTTTCCTTTTCTAAGTTTTTTCATCATACAAGTTCTCAGCTAAAATCCCTTCCAGAGTTTTCTAAAGGATTCAAGTACATACAGTGAACATTTACAACATGAAAAATAATGCTAAACATACTGCATTGTTTCATTTGTTCCAACAAACTATTCACTTCATCCTCTACCAGTCTCATTGATAAAATCTGTTTCTTCTACCTTATGAATCTACTTATGCTCACAATTTGTGTTCCCCCTGATTCCAACAATATTTCTTCTTTAAATTCCTAAGTACATTCAAAATGCAAATTCACCAGCTGTTTGAGAAACTTTATAGGATTTCTTCAAATAGATGCATGTTTTAAGGACATCAATGTTTCAAGAATGAATATGAGGATATAACAACTTGTGTTTCTAGAATAATCACTACATTGATTGTAGAACATTAAAAAATTCATGGTTTGGAGATTTTTTGTTGGAATGTGACACTAAGTTGGTTATTATATTATCAAGTGTGTAGCGCTTTTGTTACGAACTTCTTGTACATGCAAAAAGCATATTTTTTTCCTGAATCATAATTCATCCAAGTAAAACCGTTTTTCCAGCAGAACTCAGAAGATATTAATCTATTAGAGTAATTTCCCTTCTGAATTTTCTTCTTACTTTTTTACATTACACACTAGAAGGACCAGAGTTGTTGAAAAAGAACACTTCAAATCTTGGTGCATAAACAAACAAAATGGGCACTGTATTTTTCTGCTCTGTTGTGCTTGGGTAAAACTGATTTGGTTGAATTCAAGCATTCATTAACAAACTCTCTGTCAAACAGAGAGAAGGTGAGGAAAACTCAGCTTCCATCTCTGTGTACATTTAAGAGTACATTAAGGTCAATTTTTTGGTGATACTTTCATAGACAGTTTACTTGCCATCATCCAGATAATTATTCTCTCACAAGATGGTCATAGCTATCATTATAGTACCCATTCATAAGGTTTTTTTACATTCCCCAATCCCAAAATTGTCCATTACATAAAGTTGAAACAATTTGAGATATCTAAGCTACCTAAGTGGATTCTAAGGAGATTAGAAATCAATATGGTGCCCAGAACCACAGATCTCAGGGCTTCTGTCTCATAGTCCTCATGATCTAGTACAGGCTAAGGACTTGCCTAAGTGTGCTCTTGCTAATTTATAAATGGGGGCATTATAACTGTACAGTCTAAGCTACCTGTACAGGCTCACAAAGGATGTTTGCAGTATCATTAGGAATGGAACCCAGCTCTTGCAAACTGCATAAATATGTCTTAATTGCCAGAATCATCCTTATTTATGAGCCAATTAAAGTAGAAGGATCTAGATACAAACAAGCTTGTTCTGCTCTTAGACAAAAAAAGGTCTTCAGTAGCCTTTCCTTCACATAAAAATATCTATATATCTTTTAAATTTTGATTAACGCTCAAGACATGGCATTCTACATGCAAACCAGCAAGAATACAAGACCAGAGTAACAGCACCTTTCAGTACTGCTTTGTCCGTGTGGATGTCAGTCGGCAGCCAAATGCTACAAGCAGCAAATCCAAGTATGTGCATATGGGACTCCTAGATGCCCCTCCTGCCCCAGCATCAGTGTAAGCAGCAGATTTCAACAAGTTTCTAAGCTAGGCAGATCAAATTAATTCATAGTTATTTTTAAGGAGCTGATGTCCTAGGCCTTCATTCTCAAGTTTGGAAGATAAAATAAGACACCAAGCCTGACACATACACTTCAATATCTAAAACACAGTGTCTTGGAGAAGCAGATTACTTACATGTGCAAGTTTTTCATAGTACTAGAAGTGAAGAACAAAGTAGGAATTATAGAAGAGTTTACTACCCATGAGCAAACCACAAGAACAAAATTACAGGAGAGGCAGCATGAGAAGGTATCTCTCAGAACACATACACCATCTGTGTCCTGCAGAAGGAATAAGTTTATTTTCCAGCATGCTAAAGAACATATTTCTTCTGTTTTGGGTAACCATCTCAGACACTGACATAGATTTCCAAGGAAAAGGCTGAATCCACTTTTTAAAAAAATCTCACTTCTGAAATATTTTGTGTAATTATATATAGAAATGGAATTAGCATTTCTAAATACAGTGCTTCTGAAAACCATCTTGCTGAAAACTGACCTTGATATCATTAATTCTGGATAGTTTTTCAGCTGTGTAGGTTTTGTGAGGTTCACTATAGAGAAATAAAAGTGCAGAGGGAATTTCAGTCCAAAGCCCAGATTCTGCTCCTGTTTAATATGCAGGATGGTGCTTTTCTTCACAAGCAGCTCCCCTAATATTGAAAGTTAAAATCTGCCCAGAACTAATACACTGAAAAGAAAGTTGGAACCCAACATAATAGAAAGAGGAATGGCAAACATATGGGACAGGTGAAAGACAGAATTTAGACTGCAGCAATAAAACTGGAATTTTCCCTGAATTACAAACAATACTCCCTTAAGTTGTCATTTAGTTAAAGCATACTGACAGGTAGAATAAGCATCAGTACTAGACTGGAGTTCAGGAGGGGGCGTTTGCTTAACATGTCTAGCAGAGACTTTTAAAAGCAGTTTTAACACTGTGATATGCCAGAACCAGCAGCCAAATAGGTATCTTTATCCACAAACTTGTGCATATATTTTAGCAAGATCTATGGCTGGACTCTGTCCTGAAGAGAATATATCCTGAAAACTAAAAACCCAGAGCGCATCCCAGGAGTACAAGTATGTAAGTACAAGGCGGTAGGGATGGTAATTTCCAAATGGATTTGCATGTGTCCTCTAAGGGTTTCAGTAATTATCCACTCAAATTGGTAAAGTGTATTGATGGAGCATCACTTACATTGACACAAGTTGTAATCAGCATCCTGTTTTAAATGTAATGATGGCAAGAACCATTTGAAGACTTCATTTACTAGTTTACATCCACAGCTGTTGCAGGAAAGCATCAGCTAAAGGGCAGGTACGATTGTTCCCGTGTGCACAGAAATATTATTGAAATCAACAAAGAAATGGGAACTCACATCTTGCCTGGAAAACAAAATCACAGAGGCCAAAATCTCTGGCCTCCATGGCTTCTTATTGGAGTATTGTAAATACTCTGTTTGCTTGATTACACACCTTGTAGATCATGCAGTTAGGTAAACATGGTGTCTGTGGTTAACCTTAAGGAATGCATAATCAAATCCATCCAGAGACATATTCCCTGCCTGGTTTTTGAAACAGTAATTAGAACTGGAAAGAAGGTACTCTGGCTCATATGACCAAAAATGCAATACTGGTATGAGCATGTATACTTTGGTTTATTTCAAGCAACCTTTGGCTTTAGATGGAGATTTTCTGTTTTAGAGTTAAATCAAAAGAATATTAGAAAACTGTTAATTAGGAAGCCTGATAGCTCCTTAGCTCCATAACAACCTCTCCCATCACAAGAAATCATGTATAAGATCATAGGTATGAGTTCCATTGTCGGGCACAGGATATGCATACATACACTCATGTTATTCAGAGCACTACCTGGAGGGGATCATACCTTGATGTTGATGCAATTAGGATTGAACATAAGCTGAAGCAAATCTGCAGAACAGCAGCAGCAACTTAGCAATTCATCATTTTCTTGGTTTTCATTGTCTTGCGTTGTTCTGTGTCTTTTGCAAATTTTCAGTTGTATGATTTCTCAAAAAAAAAAACACAAAAAACAAACCAAACAAAAACAACAAAAAACCCAAACAAAACAAAAAGCAAACAAACAAATAAACAAGCAAACAAAAAACCCCAAAAAACACAAAAAAAACCCCAAACAAATAAATAGACAGGGTAGGAAATTTATTTATTTTTAAAATTCAAGATTTCATTTCAAGATTTTTACTCTGAGAAAAAAGTAATTTTCTAATACAAAAAACTGAAAATTAAGACTTTTATATCAGTATAGGTAAAGCTTCAAGAAAATAGCAAATACAACAATTCTTACTCTAAAGATCAGATGCTAAGGATTCAGAGGTCTGTAAAAAATACCAAACAGGTTTAATATATTTAATGTAGAGGAAAAATGTGGATTGCACTCTGCTGTAGGGAAAATTCAGTTTTCAAAGGTGAATTTAAAAATTTTTTTTCTCCTTCCACCTCCTCATTTCTGTTGCCACATAAATGCTTCCATCACTCTATCACTCCTACTTCTGTGTTACGTACAAGAAGCATTGTGAAACTTGTGTAGTTAATAAAGAAAACCTCTTCTGATGACAGTTTTAAAATGGTACTCTATGTTTTTGTCATGGTTTAGGTATGGTCTTCCCCAATTAAGTACTCCCACTAAAAAGAAAACCACAAACTGCTCCCTGCTGCCCTACCTCCCACCCTCCCCTCCTGTGAGAGAGACAAAAGGAAAAGATAAAGGTTGAGAGAAGGAACAATCTGCTGGGAACAGCAATGAGATAAGGCAACGAACAGTAACAGCAACAATATTATAACAGTGTATAAAGAGACTGTGCAAAAATACCCACCAAGCCTGACCCAATAGCAGCTCAACAATATACAATGATCGATGGGTTCTCTACCCCCCCACACTCTGTTCCACCCAGACCTATGCCCCTGTTCCCAAAAGCAAGAGACTGACTCCTGCCCTGGGTGGTAACATAGGTGGTATAGAATAACAACCCAGACATGCCCACGTGGCTCATGGCTCCACCCCTCACAGCTGCTGAGGACAATTAACTCTGTCCTGGCCAAAACCAGGACAACTTCTCATCAAAATCATATCTATGATCTTCAATTATTTCCAAAAGAAGCTGAAATCAGAACTTTGTCCAAGTTCTAAAAATAGCAATATTCAGGATACCCTTCCTCTATCACTTCAGTGTTTTCAGACCTGTAGAGGATTTCTGATCTGTTTATGCAATACCCGTAATAAAAGTAATTTCAAAACAAGGAAGTCCCAGCCAAGCTGACATCAGCTAAGGTATTGGGGAATTATAGCAATCTTGACAGTTCCCTTTTTTCTATCCGTTCATAGTCAATGAAGACTGACTCCAGCACACTAACTGGCTTACATTTTGTAAACTGAAGAGCTAAGAATGTTAGGAGGAAAAGAAGGGTTAAAAAAGAGGGTACATCCAATCTTTTTCATTTTGCAGAAAAAGCTCTTGCACCTTTACTGAGTAGTCAGAGACTTCTAGTTTAAAGAAAAATGTGTCATCTCTATCTTACACCAGACACAGCCCACACATGTGAGTCTTTTTCATTGCATTCTGCTGACAAAGGATTTGATAGATACTTATATGAATGTAACATCTATTGTCCTACAATAGAGCAGGAACCAGGAACAGAAGGTATAAAAAGAAAGATGTTGTCCATAACTTTGCTATCTTATTCAAATTATTTACTATATAAATTTTCTTAATCAAGGTATGAAACATAATTCCATACACAGAAAATATTCATCATGGCTATGTAAGACCAGCAGCCTGTGTTTCTGACATCTCAACATGCTTAATAACATCTCAGAGCAGTATTTTACTCAGAGGAATACAGTATATAAAAGAAACAGGAAGAAGGAGCTCTCACAGTCACCAAAGTAGCTCAAATCATCTAGTTTTTTACCTAGCTGCAGTACATCTAGCTACAAAACAATGGAACATAAAGGCCAGAATGTTATGGAGGAAAGAGAGGAGAGTTTAGAAAAAATATTTGGGCTGAAAACTATTGAGAACACAACATCTTAGAATTCTGGCAAGCTTTCACAGCTTACTTTTTTTCTACTCTAGGATCACGAGCAGATGTGAGCAAATGCTGGGTAAAAGACTGAGCTGCCACCTTAAATGGAAAGAAAAATGCAAAAACAACCTACTAAGCAGCACCCTGTAATACCAATACTGTGAGAACAGTTTTGAGCAATTGAAAGTTTTGGATAAATTTCAGGAGAGCTTCTTAAATTTCAAGTGTTTCTTTGAACAAAATATGGTTTATAGAACTTAAGGTACCCACCTTAAAAACTCATTTTCTGCGCTGAAAGACATTGTGCAATTACTAAGAGAGCAAAGCTTACAAAGTTAGCGCTCTGCAGTTATTCTTAAAATAACTGACACTCAATTGTTTTTCCTTCTTTGTCCAAATAAACTTTATAGATTAATCCAGAATAAATTTCTGCACCATCACTATCATTGTTCATGTTGTAGACTAAGTGAATCCACACAAGAAAATGGGTCCATAATAGGCGATTTTTTTCGAGCAAAGCACATTTAAGCTGTATCGAGAGTTCAGACAGTTGTGAAAGGGGAGGAAAACAGATCTACTTGTAACCATTCATACAGGAAGACACAGTTCCCGGACCCCTGTGGGAAGGCCAGCATTTTAGAAAAAGAACAAATGAAATTAATTTAGGCACTATATTCAATGGTAAGCACTAAGTTTCAAAAGACACTTCTGCTGACATAATTACTTAGTTCTCCTGCTCAGTACTGGATTTTCTCAGTCTGACAATTTTGTTATGGTATTTCTTTAATCTCTCCAGAGCCAGTTAAACTTAACATAACTTGCAATTTTCAGGACAGAATTGACTATAAACATAGCTGCCTATCTAAATGAATAGATCCAAAGAATCAGGGTATGTGGAGAAAGTGTGGTATGTATATGTACAGACATGTTGTAAAATTGCTTCATTTTACACTGACTGCTAGTTTATTTTTGATTCTCAGCTACCCAAGAAGTTTTGTTTGCAACTTTTCATATTCCAGTCATGCAGCAGCAACATTTTATGAAAAAATACCAAACTGAGAGTAAACCTAAATGCAAACCAGTTCCTCTAATTTGTAATATCAAACCTTTCATTTTTATTCAGTCTGCAGCTACCAGAACCAAGTGTATGTAAAAGTGAGTCTCTAACTTTTGTAACTGAAGAAAGAAGCTGAAAATATATTACAAGTATACTTCAACTCCTCAAAGACACCAAAAAAGATTTTAAAGCCTCAAATTACCCTTATGTTTTTTGGGGATGTCAAGGGAGTTTACCATCTGGGGTTTTTTAATTTGATGTTTGTGGTACTGCAAGTTTCTCATCATCTTCTGCAATTACAGTAAGTGCTATAAGTAAAAAGTTCAGTAAAAGGAGGAAGCAATGAGTTCTAAGCTGTTAAGCCCATACCAAGTCAAACACACCTGCACATACCTTCTGAATCAGTCTTGTCTCATGGCTAAGGGGAAGGGATAGAAATACTTTTTTATAACACAATTTGGCAACATCACAGGGATCTCAAGTCAGCTCTGAGCATGCTCTCACAATTGTCAGGGATGCTAGTTATCTGAAGTGTGCTGCAGGTTGGTGCAGCTCCCCAACAAGCAGGACTTCGACTGGAGTCAGGCAGCACTTACACAAGTGTCTCTTGAACCCTACTCTTTTTCCCAGGACACAGGAAGTCACAACAGTCCCCATGAAAGCGGTGCTGGTCGTGCTGCAATGGTCCAACAACAATATTCATGAATATCACCATACAATTCCCAGGGATGGGCATTACAATGCAATGAAATGCTGACAAAATGCACTTAAAATAACCTCTGAAGGATAGTCCCGAAAGCTTCACCACCAGAATGTTTCCCAAATCTAATCACTTCTGTAAACCTCCCTTTCTGATGAGAAGTCTAAAGAAGGAAGATGTTCAGAAGGAACTACAAGAATAATCACTCAGGAAAAGAAGTGTACTTTCATAGCTATTCAAGTGTCTTTGGTTCTTCTTAATGCAACATTTATCATCACAGGTAAGGTTTCACAAACCCTGAGATTAATAGTCTTAGGTATTTAGATTCTAGTCCCTATCCAAAGTTATTTACTGGCCTTCAACCAGATGTGTTTTTACCAAAGTTTTATTATCAATAAAATAGGAATAATTTGCTTAAAACTCAGGAGTATTTTGCTAGTGTTAATAGAAAATTTGAGAATCTAGAATAAAACAAATACTATGGAAAGTGTCATTTTACACTATACCCTAACCTTTCTGCTAGATGACACAGGGAGAGTGAGAGAAAAACTTTTAGGGGTCTTGCTTCCAGAGCAGAAAATTACAAATAATTCAGCTAGATTCCTGAGATAGCTCATAATTGTTTGGCATAAAAAATCAAGCCAAAGTTTATCAAATAGAATGAGAATCAGCATTACTTTCAGAAATTCCCTTGGTTGCTCTCTCAGATACTTCCCAATTTGTAAAAGTCCAGAGTCTGGGAGCACTTTCTATCCTAGTTTGGTGTCCATGAAGACAACATCTTATACATCTTAAACATCTTAAATGTCTCCATGCCATTGTACCTATTTTGCTATTAAAGATGTCTCATCGACACTGATAGAATTAATGAGCCAGAAAAGCACAAGCACAGATGCAAGAGAGAAATATGCAAACAAATCCATGTCAATTTCTTGTCTTCCTTTGTTAGACACTGTCAGTGTATCCACACAAGTGTTATTTTTTATGGCTCTCAGCTGTACCTCCAATATCCCCGTAGCCACAAAGTAGTGCAATTCACACATTTTTTGCAGCCTTAGAAAAAGAACTCTGAAATCTTTTTTCAAGAAGGTTAAAAGGAAATTTGTAAGCTAAAGGACCCTTTACCTGATCAGAAAAGCAGAGCTAGACAAAACATAAGAATAAAAAGAATAATAGGATACAGAAGTGGCTGTCTTTTAAAAAAGAGTCAACACAGAAGACAAGTAAAAGCAAGCTATTGCACAAATACCAGGGTCTGCAGTCACTGAATAGCTTCCAATATAATTTATGATGCCATATGATCTGTCCTTATAATCAACAGTGAAGACATGGGACTAGGGGAAAAAAAGGAAAGGTTTTAAATATGGTGGGTTTTTTTAAAAGAAAAAATAATCAATCGACAGAAAATCATAGTTTGTACAGGGAGAATATTATTATCCAAACAAGAAAAAGTTTCTGGAAAAAAATTAGTGCATAGAGATATTTTTTCCAGAAACTCTCACTTCATTATTCTCATAAAACCACTAAAAATTGTTGAATTATCTTCAGCCATTGTTAGTCTGTTTATTTCCAGCTGCAAACTGTATAGAAATGTACGGTGTTCAAAACTTGGAATTTATTAAAAAGTGGTTAACAGCAATGTGAATTTCAGCCAACTGAAAAAAAAAAATAAAAGGGACATTATTAAGCTAGAAAATATTGTTATTCTGACCTCTCTCAGCACCATAATTTCAATCTATTTACAGAAACCTTAAGGAGATATGAACTAAAAAGAATTGTGCCATGGTAATCCTGTCAACTATGCTAATCTGGAGAACAGAATTATATTGGGGAATATACACCTCTCAAGATTTTCAAATGGGCCTGAACATTCACCTCCTCCCCAAATTCTATTTTTTTTGGAGTGGGTGGTAGAGGGGAAGAAGAAGGAGGACAGAGAAAACCGGAACGGGGTAGGGAGGAGAAGTATAGAGATTAAAATCACTTACACTTTTGTTTAAATATACTGTGTGTGTGTTTAAATATACAGAGTATATATATACAGGGTACTTAATTTATAAGGGCACCGAAATTATAAATCAGCTTTACAGAGCCAAAACTGGTATAATATAAACTTCCAGTTTGTCAGTCTCTTCTTGGAACAGACTTTACATCAGAAATGTGTCAGTAAAGCTAAGACATTATGAAGATCTGGTTGTCTAAAATGCTCATTATGTTTATTATTGTACCTGTTTCTGCAAAGTAATGGGGACCTTCATTCCCCCATAAATCCTCCTTTTTTTCCTTATTTTCTGAGATTGTACTCAAAAACAACATGGTTTCTTGAATTTATCTTAGTCCCATAATTGCTTAGAATACTATTTTTTAATTTCAGAGATAAGTCAATGCTGTAATTAATTATATGCTATACACAGCAATTGTCTTAGATCTGTCTTCGAAAGCCAGGTGGAGTTTAAAACTAAGATCTAAGACTCCCTGAACTGCACCTCTTCCCCAAAGACATCTACATGCATGCATGATTTTTTCTTAGTACGGTTAACATACTGTGAACTCTAGACTATATCATAAATAAAAGTGAGAAAATGTAATTACTGTTACTCTGGGAACCATAACTTCAGCATTTTTGACTATGTGACTCAACTCATTAGCTGGGGTTATGGAAGTTTTTGTAACCTATGTACATTCTTGTACATATCAGGGGGCATGCTTCCATTGTAATGTTTTCAATCAATTTTTACAGAAGAAACCACAAAATATTTCCAGCTGAAATTTCTCTCTTACGTTTGTCCTTTCTTTTCCTTGCCGTGTCATTCTTTACTTTGTGAGGGTTTGTACTTCTTGTCTTACATCTTCTCTATTACACCTTTTTCTCTTTTTTCTGGCAAGTTTTTGCTCTCAGCTTAACCTGTCTGCAAATTTTCTCTCCCTCCCACCCATAATTTTCCTAATATCCTTTCTATCCTAATCTTTCCTTTCTACTCAGATCTCTTGAGGTTGTACTTAAAGTGCTCTTTTCAATGATGGTCTTCCGAGTACAAGAGACATGAACACTCTGGAGAAAGTCCAGCACATGATCAGAAAGATGATAAATGAAGTGGAGCATCTGTCATACAAGGAGAGACTTGATAATTAACTGCATTGCTCTTGGTTTCCTGTAGGTTCCTGTGGCCTTTTTTCACAGGCTTTGTGTGTGATTCTGTTCAGTCTGTCCCTCCTGAGAGACCCACGTATGGCCCACTGCTAAAAACTGAGGAGAAATCCACAGATTTCTGACTCATTTAAATTCAGGAGCATAAGCTGTAAGCTTGAAATGATGAAATTAATTAAATATAAAATAAACTGAAACCATCCCAGGTACACATATCTCTCAACTTAAGGGTTTAAGAGTTCAGTCAGGGTTTAGAAACAAGGAATGGAAATCTAATCTGAAAGCATTTTAGGACTTCAACTTTGTGGAAACATAACCAGAAGTTTCTGCCTTGGAGACAAGGGTGCAATTGGTATGCTTGTTATTGTGTACAGTCATTGTGGTAAGAAGCACTCAGCTGAAGGAGCAGGCTGTAATAGTGCTTTTTCGCTTTTAATCCTTTTATCCATGCACAGAATAATTTACATTGGCTGTCTCTGCCACCCTATCCAGAGCCAACTGGGACACACTTCAATATGTTTCAACCATTTAGGTGATCCTGATCTTCTGAGCTGGGGCCAGAACTCTGCAAGAAGACTCATTCTTCAGTGATCTGATCAAAAAAGGAAGCTCTGGAACACTGCCAGCAGAATCCAAACCCTAGAAAATTTTATACCCTCCTTCCTTGGTAGAAAAAGCCATATAGGTTCAGTTAACCTATCCCCTCAAAAACAAGCTTCTGCATTCAGTTTCATGCAGCTTTATTATTTAAGCAACTTTCTACAAGAAGCCCTTTAGCAGATCCTTTGGCCAATTCACCTGTTTGAAGGCTTATACTCATTGGATTATCTAGATAGCAATCTTACACCTTGAGATGCATTGTATCAGTACAATGAGTCACCAAAACCTTAGGCTCCAAAGAAATTGCTGAAAAAGATTATACATTTTCTAATCAATATATTGAGCAATAAATATGTAGTTCCACTGAACATACTTTTCAGTAGTACTTCCAGAGAGTGCACCATATAAAAACTAGGTCAGTTTCCCCTGGATCACTAAAATAAAAATAAAAATGATACTAATTGTATGGTTGAAAGATAATGTATATGGGTAAAAATTCATTTCATAGTGGACTACAAGATGCTGAAAATGAAAATAATTTCACAGAGCATGACTGATAAATAAAAAGGTAAGTATTTTCAGTGCTCTAATACAAGTATTAAAGTACTTCATTTCACATACATGCAACTTTTAAAATGTAAGTGATTAGCTTCATACAAAATATAGTGAAAGTAAGACTTTTTTGCTTTCACTCTATAAGTATTACGAAACAAAGTTTTAATTTAGCTTTAGAAAGACTATGTGCAACATATGTATGTATTTATATTTGCATTTCCTCTCAGTTTTAAACATAAACAGGAAAAGTTTTCTGAGCATGGGCTTCCTAGTATGTAAAAAAAGATGTTGCAGCATCAAAAGTTTTCATCGCCTGCTTTGTATCCACAGCTTCAGGTATGATGCCAACAGCCATAATGTAAGATTTGTCACTTGGCCTTGTCTGTGACTCTAAGATGACAGTAGGTCATTACCACATAGCCATACCACTCATCAGGTGACTGGGAGACACTAATTGAGTCAGCTTTGTTGTAGGATATTAAGGCAGTTAAAGCAGGTGTCAGTCCACTAAGAAATGGAATAGAAACAGAATTTATACACTAAGAAACTGAAAAAGACTGTTTCTGGGGTGGACTCCCTTTGTCTAAGGGGTGGTGGAGAAGGCTGCCATACAATAATTGTGTCTCACACTACATAGTTGCAGGCATAGTGGTTTTACAATATATAATGTTATTAGGGTTGGACTCTGATATGGTAAATTATGGGGAAAATCATGGATTAGTCACAGTAAAAATGTCAAAAGCAATAGGAATCACAGTTTAAAAACCTAGATATAGTTGTATACATGAAACATGTTTGAGGTCAAATTACCATTTTAGACCACCTGCAGTTCCAATCTTTATTTATTTATGCAACATAATTTATGGGACTATATTGATAAATAGAAGACAATACCTTATGCTGAAAATTTGCAATGTCAAATACCAATCTTGTCACAGGACTTTGTTCAGCTATAAGAGGCCTGAAAGATAAGAACATTTTTCCTAGATCCCTCCAACTCTCACATGTTCCAAAGCTGGATATCCAGACCCTTGCAGTTGAATCCTTGATATTGTTCTAGGGGTGCAAAAAGGACAGGAATGTAGCACAATTGCAACATGGGCAGGAATCAGGCTGGCTTTTCTAATCCCATAACAAAAGCAGAAACAGGAATAGCCAGGCAGGGATTTTAGCAGTCCATATCGTGGTTACCCCTAAGGCTCATGTTGGTCGTACATTAAACACAATATAAAATCCAGAATCAAGTTGGGGCAAAACCACTTGTACTACCATCTGCAGGGACTCAGACCCAGAGAGCACTGAAAACAGAGCTAGAGATACACAGCTACTCTTTGAAAGATGAGCTACTAGTTGAGGGAGCCCATCAGTCATGCATGTCATCTCCAACAGTGTTTTGCCAGGGGTGTTTAACGGATAAACTAAAAGTTGTTGCCACTAGGAATCTATCTTCCTCGTGTTTTCTAAGTTCTGCTGTAGGCTATCATTTAGTGAATAAAAAACATCACTAATACAGCTTTTGGAGGTAGGAGGACAGTTGAATAGGTGAATCTTGTGTAAGATTTCACACTGCTACACTCTGTGTAAGATTCTCCCAGCTCTTTCTCCCTTTGCCTTACACTGATCACTGTGAAATCTCTGTGATTGGGAGAGTATGTGCTAAAAGAGGCATATACTTTGTGAAATACCCATATAATTGATAACTTGAGAACTACAATTTGAGTGGCATCATATGGGAATGTCAAGGTTATGACAGGCCATTCTTGGGATGGGAATACTAATGATAAAACTTTTTACTAAAGTGGTAGTGTTAGTAATAGTGCTACTAGTGGTAGTATTAGAATCAGTTTAAAGCGTTCTCCTTGCTTGAGACAAGTGAAAATGGATGAACAGAGAACCTGAAACAATTAAATAGTTTTATAAAAAATCTAATGTTTTATTAATTTTAATTTGCTGCAAAGCCATTTTTTATTCATCCTCATAAGAAAAATATCTGAGGGGTTAGGAGTTATCATGATTTTAAAAAATAACTTTGAAAAGGAAAATTAGTAAAAGACACTGCAATTACAGTAAGTTCTTTAGACAATAATATCTCTCTTGCTCATTAAAACACCTAGATTTTGGATTATTAGCAAAAATAAATTGCTTATTGAAACCTACTAATTCTTTTCTGTGAAAAGAACTTCTTACATTGTTGCCACAAGAGTAAAAGGAACTTTTCTCAATATTTTTTAGGGCTGATAATTCCAGACTTTCAAAGATTGTAGACTTATTGCAGAGAAGCCACAAGAATTTTAAGAACAATGAATTTACAAGTGTATTTCTTACCTGGATTTTGACTTTATATTACTCATGATAGAACCATATGGATATTTCATTATAAGTAGTAGGGATTCATTATCTAGTGAAAGTTTGATTGTTACACCACTAAAGGATTTATGACTAGTGGCAAAAAAACCCATGATGAATTTTCTGCAAGTGACAAATTTTAAAAACACTACAGAGTGAGCAACTGAAAAGAAGGAGGAATAAAGCAAAGTTCCTTGTTATTTCTGGAAAGAATGTACACCCTCTCTATCTTGCCATAGTAAAGCCTGCAAGGTGCATGACATTATATGTTCCGAATTAGCACTGTGTCTTTTCTTCCCAACTGATGCTCAAAAAGGCCTTGCTTTTGTTTTACAGTTGTTAGACTGCAGAAGGTCTTTACTCTAGCAATGACAAAAGATTAAAATAGAAATAAACATATACTGCTACTACGACTACTAGCCATAACTTAAAAAGTGCCTTTCCACGAGGGCTAAGGTGACATTACCCAGCCAGCTGGACTTCAAGAAACCTCTGAAGCTCAAAGAAGAGCCAATTTCCACATCTCCAACTCTCCCGTGTGTTCTCTGTAGAAAGGTCCACTGAATCACATTGAAAGACAACAGGGAATTGAGAAAAATGTACATACACAATGGCTGGGAGAACTTTTAATTTTAAGTTGGTTAGAAATAACACATGTGAATCTATTATTCTTTTCTTCTTCTAGCCACTGGGAGCCATGCAGGCCACAGGAAGTCTTCACATGAATTAAAATAAGAGAACCTCAGCATCTTTCTGTTTTTCATATACATAGTCCTAGAATTCTGGTTTCTGTTAAAGTGTTCTCCTTTTAAAAGGAAACATCACATTATAAAATTGAAATGCTTCTTATTTAAGTGTTTGTTACAATTTTCATTTTGGTTTGGATTCGAAAGGTTTGAGGAAGTTACCTACAAGTATATTCTGATTTAGTTTGCTTGTTTTGCTAGCCATCACACTGTTTAAAGGGTAAAAGAAAAAAAGATNTGGGTTTTTCCTAAGCCGTGTTTATGCTAAGTCAAGGACTTTTCCTTGTCTCGTGCTCTGCCAGTGAGGAGGTGAGCAGAAGGAACTGTGAGGGAGCATAGCTGGTACAGGTTACCCAAACAGTCCAAAACGATATTCCACATCATAGAACGTCATGCCTAGCATATAAATTGGGGGAAGTTACCAAGAAGGAGCAGATCTGGGGTCAGGAAGGGGGTTCTGCCATCAGTCAGTGGTTGTATCAGTGAGCAATTGTATTGTGCATCGCCTGTTTTTTCCCTTTTTATTATCTTTTTTTTTTTTTTTACCATTATTATTGTGTTTTACTTTATTTTCAATTGTTAAAGTATTCTTACTTCAACCTACAAGTTTTACTTTGATTCTTCTCCCCGTTCCACTGGGTTGGAGTAGGGTAAGAGAAGAGAGGTTGAGCAAGTGACTATGTGGTGTTTCAACTCCACCTGGACTTAAAATGACAAAACCCACATATCCATATGCTTCTCTTGAAGTAAATTCTACCCAGTAAAGTCAGGATAAAACTGGAATACAGAATTCAGCATTTGCCAAAGGGTTTTAATGTCATATAAGGAACAATTGAGGTCAAAGAATAAAGACAAGCAGACCAGATAGATAGATTAGAAAATGCCATGAGAGAAGAAAGCAACCAACGCAGGTGTCAATATAGTTTCAACTGGTCATCCAGCAGAATTCACAAGAATAAGAAGAGGGAATCTTTCTCCATGTTGCCACTCAGAGACAAAATTTCATTCCAAACCAAATTGCTGTTTTAAATAAAAAATCTATTTTCTCATCAAGATTAATATATTAATATCAAGTTGTTAAAAAAATTCTAATAAAAACATTTTGGAAATCCGCTGTGGTCCCTAGGGTTGCCTGAAGCATTCTATTCCAGGATGCTTCAGGAGTGCTGATCAGCTGCAAGTCTGTGATGAGAGAGGAAACTTTTGACATGACTGTATGTACCACAAGACTTTCTCACTAAAGAAGCTGTTCAAGAATGTGGTGTATTATAAAAGGAATACTGCAAGGACTGTGAAATCCAATTTTTCATTAAGGGCTTTCAGTGGGAGTTTTACTTAAAAGATTATGTAAGATTTCTAGATTGAAGACAATTGTGTCTGTTGATTTTGATACAAAAATGTGAAGTTATATTTAACAAGCATCTTTACTGGCAGTCATAATGCTATTTGGTAATTTAAGGGAGTATGTCTGGAGCTATGAAACATCATGTCAAAGTCCAAGGTACTGTAAAACAGTGAATAAGAAACATTACTGCATTTGTTCTTTATTAAACAATAGTCGGGAACATTGTGATTTAATTTTTCTACCTCTAAATGCTGAGTAAATGTAATCTCTTTTATAGACAAATTATATAGTTTTGATGTTTATCTTAATGCATCTGTACAAGCTAGGTTTCTAAGCCAGAAAAAAAAAAAAAAAAAAAACAAGCTGAAAAGTTTGAAAGCAGAAAGTTGCTTGAGATTTTTCCTACTTTCTGCTTCTGAAGTCTCACAATATGAAGAGAACCAAGCTTAGCTGCAAGTACTTTCACACTGTGAATTAAAATCCAAAGCAAATGACAGATTAAAAATCATGGAATATTCCTACTCTATTTTCAAGCTAGCCCAAAATTCTCAGTCAAAACCCAGGATCTTTCAACCCAACAGATATCTTTATGGATGATCTAAATGATGGGATTGAATCTATCATTAGTAAATTTGCATATGACACCAAATTGGAGGGAAGTGTTGATCAGCTGGATGATAGGAGTGCTCTGCAGAGGAATCTGGACAGGCTGGCTTGATGGGTAAAGTCCAACAATATGAGGTTTAACAAGGCCAAGTGCTGCGTCCTACTCTTTGGCAACAACCACCCCAGGCAGTGCCACAGGCCTGGGGCAGTGACTGGACAGCGGCCAGGCAGAAATGGACCTGAAGGTACAGACTGACAGTGGCTGAACACAAGCCAGCAGTGCCCAGGTGGCCAAGAAGACCAATGGCATCCTGGCTTGTACCAGCAGCAGTGTAGTCAGCAGGAGCAGGGCAGGGATTGCCCCCTGTGCTTGGCACAGGTTAGGCCACACCTTGAGTGCTGTGTCCAGCGCTGAGCCCCTCAGTTTAGGAAGGACATTGAGGTGCTGGAGTGTGTCCAGAGAACAGCAATGGAGCTGATGAAGGGTTTGGAGTACAAGTCCTGTGAGGAGCAGCTGAGGGAGCTGGGGGTGTTTATCCTGGAGGAGGCTCAGGGGAGACCTCATCCCTCTCTACAACTGCCTGAAAGGAGGCTGTGGCCACATGAGGGTCAGTCTCTCCTCCCAGGCAGCCAGCAACAGGACAAGAGGGCACAGCCTTAAGCTGTGCCAGGGGAGGTTTAGGCTAGATATTGGGAAGAAATTCTTCACAGAAGGAGTGATTAGGCATTGGAATGGGCTGTCCAGGGATGTGCTGGAGTTGCTGTCCCTGAAGATGTTAAAGATTGGATGTGACACTCAGTGCCGTGGTCCAACTGACACCCTGGTATTTGGTTATATGTGGGACTCAATGACCTCAAAGTTCTTTTCCAGCAAGTTGATTATGTGATTCTGTGACAGGAGGGAAAAAACTTCTCAGACCTGCATTAACGTCAGAGGTTTTAATAGAGACTGTGGTCGTGCATCCACCTTCCCCTCTCTTTCTTGGGCAGCTCTACCGTCTCCTCAGGAATTCTTGATAGGCCTCACACTTAAATAATGGCTCCTGAGTGGTTAAGCTCCCCTTGAGATTATCATAAACATGGTCTGTATCCAGGGACAAATAACAACTAGAAGGCACCTGGGAACCCTAGCCTGGGAAGTGGGAAACTATCAACAATTATTAAATATAGACAGGAAAATCTGTGAAATTTTTCTTATGGAGTATCCTTGGTACAGACTTAAGTTACAACCAGATCATCTGGTATCCTGGCTTCAGCTGGCATAGAACTAAATTTTGTTTTTCTTAGTAGCTGGTGAAGTGCTGTGTTTTGGATTTAGTATGAGAATAATATTGATAACACACTGATGTTTAAGTTGTTGCAAAGCAGTTCTTATCTATACCAAGGACTTTTTGGCCTCCTGTACTCTTCCAGAGAGCAGATGCACAAAAAGTCTGGGTGCCCTGTTAGCCAAGCAGTCTTTGCAAAAGCAGAACCTGGTGCTCCATCTTCAGATGAAAGACACAATCCAACAGCATCACATCAAGGGAAACCTGTTACAGTAAATTTATCACAAATTGCAATTATGTCTCTGTCTTTAAATCTCATTGCCCACTTTCTTGGGAAGCTACTAATAACAGTGGTATAAAACACAGAATTAGAGCATGGCAGATTTGTCCTGCATTATAAAAGGAGTAATCCCAAGGCCTCTGCCCAATACTTTTCTTAATAACAATTAACAACATGTTAGGAATAGAGAAAGAGGTTTTGTACTTAGGTATGTGTAAAAAACTGTCAGTGTCAGTTAACAAAGTAGGGAAACCAGCTCTGCCAGTGCAGGTAGTAGAGGACAGAACCATACCACTGCCTCACTCTTCTAATCAATAAAATATGAGTTTTTTAAAAAGTCTAATTTAAATCTTCCTACATTTAGCCATGAGGTCTGGTTTAGTTTGTTTCTGAATGATAATAAAAGAGTTTTTACTTTGCCTTTTTTTTCTTACAGCATAAACTCTAGCAGTTTTTAAAAGCTCCAGAAACATATAGAAGAAAAGCTGAAGAAAAGTACAACTTCCCATTCAGCTTGATGTCACACAATCCCAACATTTTGTGAAAAAATAAAAGGATGTATACAAATTAACTATGATAATCTGTATGACCTGGGCAATGTTTGAAAGTTTTGAATTTACCTTTCATTAAGATCACCTTTTTACACATAGCAACCCTTTGTCTTGACAGATATACTTCCCTACCCTTCTTCCTCCCCAGTCACCAGCAGGATACTTCTTATCTTTTTCTTAATTTTCCTATTAGACAGTAGGAGTGTTGAATATTCTAGAAGAAAAACAAGAGAAGAAAATAAGAGTGGGTTTGATTTTATGCCAACTAAAACTGAAAGCAGATTATCCTGTCCTATCAATCTGATGTCTGTGTTATGGTATTCCATCATGACATCACACCAGAAGAGTTTGTGAAGTGTCTGCTGAGTGGATGAAGAGTGTTGAAAGAAGGGCAAATGAGCCAGAGCAGCTTCCCTTCTCTGACTATTCCTAGAACCCAGAACCAGGTGACAGTGTAACATCATATCATCTTCCCTCGCAGCATGAGTAACTCTGTAGCTCTTACTACCTTCTCTAAGAATGAATTAATTCATTATTCTACCACTTAAGATTATCACCTATGAAAACTGACATTTAAAAATTTCTGGATTTTTTCTTACAAAATATTTTTTTACTGATATGCAGCTGTTGTGTAGTCAATCATATATATATTCTATTTTCTACCTAAAAGCATGAGATGGGTCTGGAGTTACTTCAGTGGAATAAAAATCATTTAGTGCAGAATAAAAGGTAACTCGCTCTTCCTCATATGAATTTCACCAGTAACCCCAGTTCATGATTACATTACATTATGTCACAATTGAGAAAAAAACTTGCTTTCAGAGGGAAAGGGCAGAACAATTTTCTGCTGCTTCTCTCCAAGAAGTCTTTATTTCCTACTCTCTTCTAAGTCTGCAAACATCTTTTGTAGCCCCCATCCTCCAGTTTTGCCAAAATAATCTATGCTGACAGATCCCAAGCTAAACAGATGTTTATTGGTCAGGTGTGGCCTTAAAAGATAAAATGCAAAATATATTTCATTTCTGCCTTTTTTTTTCTGTTCAGCAGTGAAGCCCACAAACCTGCTTTTTAACATATTTTGTTAATGGAACCCTGAAATATAGACTTTAGGGTCCTTGAGTATAAAGAGAATATATACATTTTCAATGGCAAAACATTTCAGGTAGACTTCAACAGAGAAAGCTATTTGAAAGACATTTGTATTAACAGTCAGCTTCAAAGTTAAATTGAGTATTTCCACTAACACTGAGTGGTCTGACTCATTGTCCCATTGTGTTCTGATTTGAGTTTGCTGGTGGTTAGGTCAGAGACTTGTTGCAGAGATATTTGACATTTTACACTCAGGAATACTCCTCCATCAAGTGTCTGTGTGCTGGTAAATACTAGAGAATCTGGAATTTAGGATTCTTCTCCCACCTTTGTGAGTGATCTGATGGGTTTACTCCAAGCAGTTTGCCTACCAATATCCATTGCTGTGCAATTTGAGGCTGATGATATTTTGCAAAATACTGTCAGACTTACTGATAAAAATTACTTACAAAAAACTGAGGTTTTTGCTTATAGTAGAAGTTATTTTCAGTAATATGTCCTAGTATTTGCTGCTTAAAAGTATCTTATTTTTACAGATTCCTCTTTCCATGAACCTTTTTACCTCCTGTTGCTATAGACAGCACCTTTTTAATTTTGGTAGTTCTTGTAAGTATCAGATATAATGACTTTTAGTCAACTTGACCCATTCTTTCTGTGAAATTTTCTTTTCATGTGGAAAAGAAAAATCAGTGGTTTTGTTTTTTTTTTTTAATTAACTGCAATATTGCATGACTAACATAAGACTTGGAGGTAAGTTTGTTAAACTGAAAACTTGTGCCTTTTTTTTTTTTTCAGTTGATTTAATTCTGTGTAAATCTTAAGTGACTATTTAGGTTGACAACAAAATTTAAGACTGGAATCTGTCCATACTGAAGTCACTAGAGGATTTCTATAGTGACTGAATTCACTAGGGATTATTCTATTGGCAGTATGAATCTCACAGTCATATTTTGTCTGAGAATCTTGGGTATTCAGATTTCACAGACATAAAATTTCCTTCTGTTTTCTGCTCAGTTTTTCCATTTTTGTAGCTGCTGCATCCTATCTTTTTCTATCCTGCACTACTCTGAGGAGCAAAGCCAGGAAAAGAACAAACTCTGTTTTCTTATCTCCAAAAAGTTTTCTGTGATGAAAATGACTGATATTCTGGTATGGTAACTGAACAGGCGTGTCTGTCTTTTGAGATAAGGATGGTTTCTTGTGGGACTTACAAATCCATGCTCACACTGGCAAGAGATCATCAAGGTTTCTGTGCTCACAAAAGTCCCTAAATTACTTCAAATGACCAAAGCAGATTGTACACCATTATCATGAACATATATTTTGTTCAAACAGAAAGAGTAAGTCTTCTGGGCACCACTGTAACACACTAAAAAAGAAAGATGAGGTAGAACTGTAATCCTATGCCTTGTGTCATCACACAAACTAGGATCAGTTCTGTTTTCTTCTAGTGATGCTAGACATCAATGAAAATCTCCATGAAGATGTAAGTTCCTTGAACAGAACATCACACTGTGATTTGCTTGTCAAAAACTGAGGTAAAAATTGGTAAAGCATTTTTAACATAGCAGAATTCTTTCCCCTCAAAAGTTAAATCTTCCTGGACATTCCTAGTGTAATGACATTAATCAGTGCTCAAGAATGATTAATTTGTTTCATTAATGTTAACATCTCCAAGTATTCTACTGGCAAGCTGTCCACTGTCCTGGTGAGCTTCAGGAAGAAGATGTTCCTCTGCATATCTGCCTTTAATCAGTGTCCTGTACTTCCACTTACAACCTTGTCACTTGTGAATTTTATCTGTTTGAATTTTCTGATATGTGTGTGTAAATATCACTTTTTAATAAATTACTACAACAAACATGTAGAGGACATATGAGAAAACATACTTAAAACTGGTTGGCACCTCCTTAAAATTCAAATACAGCACCAATTTATTAAAAACAACTCCTCCAGAATGTGGCCATAAGGAAATAGTTTGTACAATCTGTTCATCTGCATAATTAGTAATTGAGGACCTGAGAACAGTTGGAACATTGCTGTGGGCAAGTCAGGTCAGATCACTGATAATGTAAATAACAAAGATTCAGATTTCCAAAAACTACAAACATCAGAATGAAGCTAACAACAACTCTAAAAAGAACATAGAAAACAAAAAGAAAGACAGATAATGCAGGAAGCCATGAAGGACCATAAGACTACTGGAAAAAAATAATGACCAGTGTGATATAGATTTCATCTAAGGCTTAAAAGAAATATGAAAATAGTACAAGATGGGTGAGGGGATAGGGGAAGGGGGGTGGGGGAAGAAGATACATGGGAAAAAACAGTAACTTATTTTGCTTATTATTTGCTTAACGGTACAAGTATATGAATATGTGTGCCAGACACACATACACATGTATTGCACTTCAGAATTAGAAAAATTTTAAAACCTGATTATTACTAATTATACTAATGTAGTAGTATGACTAAAAACTTCAGGAGCAAAACATTTTGTAGCAAGAATGAAATACTTTGCTTTCACCAGATCATGGTGAAAAAACTTGGGGCATAGAAATCACTGCAAAGTCACATGTTCTGTTTTGGGAAATGAAGAGTTATACAGGTAAGGAAGTGATGCATTAGTCAGCTGCAGTTTCATTTTTTCCCGTGATTTAGTTTACTGCATTTTCATTGGACACATGAATCAGGACACCAAAAAAAGGTAAGTTCTCCTTGCAGGCTCTAAACCTTTCACACAATGGCTTCAGTTTTTTTATGCACAGTACAAAAGCATTATCCAAATTAACTGGTTCTCAACATATAATTTATGGGTATTTATTTATTTATTTATTTCACTCTCCTGGCAAATCACAAGTAAAAATGACACAGAAGTCTGATTATTTTTATTGGCAGAAGGAGAGTTTTGCATAGGATCACATGATTACTTTTTTTGTTAAATACAAAAAGTAGTCTATCTGAGTATTCACCAATGTTTGATTAATATAAATCCTTGAGGACTCAAAATGTCAAAAAAGTAAAAGGGTACTCTAGGTTGCATTTACAAAAATCAAGATTGATTCACGTCACACTCAGGTGACATAAAAAGTAATATCTGAAGGAACCACTATGCTTGAAATTCTGTCCCTTTCAGGAACATTATGTTATTTGCAATTGGATTATCAGAGCGTTTGGGACGGTAATGCCTTTGTCCTTTGGGTGGGTAAGGTAAAATCTTAAGGTAAAGGATTAACTGAGAAACAAAAAATGTCAGAAAGAAGAATATAAAAATGACAACATTGAAACCTGTTGCAGAGGATATAAATATCATTGATTAAATAGTTATTACAAAGGACATTGTTTTTATTTTCATTACATTTAATAATCCTAAAATATATGCCTACTAACATAAAATACTATCTGGTAGGATATGCAAAAATCTGTTTATCTTCATTCTCTCAAACCCAAACTCCCCAGTTTGCTAGCCCAGTCTTTTGGTCAGAGTCTAGAAATAGGCATATAAAGACTGTGGAAATGGCTGAACATGGAGAACCATACAGCCCACTAAGGAAGCTCAGAAAGGAGGAAGTCTTGAAATTCTTTCTAATGGAGGAAAAATAAATTACCAGTAATGCTGAGAGAAAAAAAAAATATGGGCACCAATGTTTTTTTCCAGTCCTCTCTGTCCTGCAAAATTTGCTTAACACGGGTGGGCTACTGGATTCCCCCATTTTGAGTTAAGGAGCAATTATAGACTCCAGTTTGAAACACAGATTAAATGAACCATCTAGATGCACATTACTTTTGAAACAAGAAAACTTGATATGGATCTAGATGCATATTACTTTTGAAACAAGAAAACTTGATATGGATGATACAATTTTTTGCTATTGATAAGTGGAAATAATGAAGTAGCGGACATCCCTCTTGCACTTACTTCAAATCAACCCATTAAAGGGTTATTAACCCTTGAAAAGGCTGTTATTGTTATTATTGCTATTATTACTATTATTATTAAAAGGTTAATTATTAAAAAGGTATTATTAGAAGGTTGGTGTTATTATTGTTATTATTATTATTATTATTATTGCTATTATTATTAACCATTTAAAAGGATATTAACTCTTTAATTGATTTATCCAATGAGGGTCTCCTAGTCCCTCAAGATCCACAGCTCATTCTGTTGAAGGAAAAGAGTTGAAAACATTTAAAAGGTCAATAATCCAAACCCTAATGACAAATTAAAATATTTATGTTGGCCTCACCTGACTTTTGAAGCATAAGACCTTTCAAAGCAGTCTACCTTTTCAATATCATCCATTTCACTCTCGTAAGACTTTTTTAGCATTGTTTCATACCAGTACAGTTTTAGATACACCAACCAAGTCCATATATTTATTTTCATCTCTCCACCACACCAGTGTGATATGATCTCTGATGATGCATGGTGTCATACTTTAAGCTCTGCTGGCAGCTACTCACTACAAAGCTGCTCATTCACAACTTCCCCCTCAACCTGGTGGAACAGGGAGGAGAATCAAAAGTGGAACCTGTAGGTTGAGATGAAGTCAATTTAATAAATAAAACAAAGTAAAGTGTAGTAATAATAGTAAATAATAACAATAATGATACTAAAAAAGGAAAAACAAGTGATTCACAAAACAATTGCTCTTCGTCCACTGGCCAATGACAGATGCCATCCTCAAACCCTAAGCAACCTCTCTTCTGTGTAACTCCCAGAATTTACATATTGGGCATGATGTTCTAGAGTGTGGAATATTCCTTTGGTCACTTTTAATCACCTTTCCTGTCTGCATTTCCTCACAGGTTTCTTTTTTCTACCTCCACATTAGCAGAGCATAAGACACAAAATAGCCTTTGACTTAGGATAAACACAACTTAACAACCAAAACATCAATGTGATATCAACATTATTCTCACACTCAAACCAAACCGCAGGACTCCCCCAACTACTGAGATGGAATTAACTCAATCCCAGATGAAACCAGGACACTTGACCAACTTGATAACCCTCTATCATGAAACAACCATTTGATAGATGAGGAGAGGGCAGTGGATGTTATCGATGAGGACTTCCGTCATGTTTTTGACACTGTTTCTCATGAGAGCCTTGTAGATAAACTCCTGATGTATAAGCTGGATGAGTAGGCAGTGATGTGGATTGAAAACCGTCTGAATGTCCTTTCCGTCATTCTCCTCCTCAATAACCTGATGATCATTACTGTGCTAAAAACCTTAAGAAATATCCTAAACAATTTGCTTATCAATACAAGCCTTTATAATGGGGATATGTGTATATTTATATATGTATATGCAAAAGGCTAATAGTACTGGTTTTGTAGTTCTGATATTCTAGGATTTAAATGGGCAGGATTTTTAGAAGGATAATGTCTTTCACTGGATCAACAGTTTTAGTTGGGGAACACTGGTAAATGCTTGTGTTTGTTCTCTCTCTGCTTTGCAACAATAGTGTGTATTAGATCAATGCTCACACGGTCGTTGTCTGTTACTACTGGCACTGGGACTCAGGTTCCTCCTCTAATCATGATCAATTAAAAACACATTTTGGTTGCTTTACATTGCTCCTTCTGTAATTCGTTGTGGGGAAAAACATCCTGACAGTGGTCCCTCTAGCAAAGGGCGTACTCACAGTACGTGTTACTTAGAAATTTCCTACTCATGGTTGTCCACAATTCTTCTCAATAATTTTTCAGACATACTGCTCTTTTCTGAAAATTGAATTGCAGAGTGCACCTCATCTCACAACTCATGCAGTAGGATCAGGACAGCAGCAAATGCTGTAACTGTTGGCCAGTGTTTTATATCACCAGCAACTGTAAGAGAAGTGGCCCTTTGTTACTGTCCGTGTACCTCCATTGGTGATCAATGACTGCGTCTACTGGGAGTGCAAGTAACCTAACTTTGAGTAATTTTTAGAACAGACATGGCTAAAAGTCTCCTGTGAGTGTGTGTGGTGGTCAGTGGGAACAAAGTTGGCAGCCAATAACTAGAAGTGAACCCCAGGACGTAGATCTGAGTTTGATCTGAGTTTGATCCTGTTTAACTTCTTCATTAATGTAATGGATGATGGGAAAAAGTGTACCCTAAACAAGTTTGTTGATGACGCAAACCCAGACAGATTGGTTGATACACCAGCAGCTCACCCTGCCTCCCTGTCCATTGCCAGAGGGATCTTGACAGAGTGGAGAAATAAACCAACAGATTTTTCATGTAGTGCAACAAGGACAAAATCAAAATATTGCACTGGGGAAAGAACCATCAAATGCATCCATATATCCTGAGGGTCATCTAGGACAAAAATAACAGCTTGGCAGAAAATTATCTGCTGCTGTTCTAATGTGTCCAAATTCAAAACTGGACTTACCATTAGGTCTATGAGATCTTGCCTCTTTTATCTCAACAAAATTTTTAGAACTGTCATAAGTGCAGAATTGTTGCTTTGAGACAAGTTTCTTGGAAGTCACATTCCTTCAACAAGTGGAAAAATGGCCACCTGTGACATGTCAGAAACTCTCTTCATTTTCTAGGAATATAACATATAGCCAGAAAGGGCACTCACTGCTAATCATCTTATAACAAAAATTATGTAACAGTTTTTCAAAGCACTCAGTTTACAAGAAAAATAGTTCCTAAAATACCCAAAGTATGTCATGTCCCATCTATTCTTCAGAAGGCAAAACCATATGTAGCTGTGGATGCTTTTTTCTCATAGTGCAACTGATACAAAATACCTGTGTTCTGTCTCTGTACTGAATTGTGTAACTTTTAAATAAATGAATACTAATGAAAATCAATGCGTGTTTACAATTTTTACCCATTTCTGTTAAATCTTTCCAAGATTATGAATCTCAAATCTATTCCTGGGTACCCAGGGATAGTCTATGCTTCCTTGAATACTATGTGCTGGTTAATTAGATTTACACTGAACTCAGTACTTATTCATGGACACAGTCTTCTGTCTGGTTTTGGTTTTGGAGATTGTTTGTTTACTATAAGTGTGCCAGATCCATTCATCTGTGATCAAGAAAAAGCACCTCTCTGGATGGAACAAGATGATGGTACACATGAAGACTCACAGGCATGAATAATACAGTGTGGAGACTGTGGACTACCTTACCCTTGATTCACAACATACAACTGCTGAGTCCAAGCACAAGCAGGTCAGGAAGAAAATAAGAATATGGGACTCCTATACCTTAGAGAACTCCTGTTTTCAGCCACCACATTTGATTTTCCCAAATAAATGTAAATTACCACTCCAAAATAATGGAAAGGGATTTCCTTAGCAGAGATAGCGGATAAATGCAACTACAAGCTTCTACTGGTTTGGAAATGCAATCAGAATCCTGTTTCAAAAGAAAGTTAAATTTACCTTAAGGATGAAAGTGTTTGGAATAGACTAAGTGGACTAGGTCAGCTGGTCTTGTACTGTATGTAATACAGATATTGGGAAGAGAGAGGAGCAGGTAGGGTTGGAAATGCTAGAGATACCTGGCATTCTACTTAATGGAGAGGAAAATTTTGTCATGTATGTCAGCCAATGCCTTCTGAACTCAATGCAAACTTGAGGTCTTGATCACCTATTATTGTTAAAGATCCACTGGCATCTTTTCTGGGAGTGGAGAATGTTAGCTCCGGTGTCTTGGGCAATTTTCAACTACAGTAATTATACTCTGCCAACAAAATTTCCCTTGGAACTGCAGTTGAAGCAGATATTTTTTATTTCCTCCTCCAAAATACCAGTGTTTTGCCTTTTGTGGAATGGAGGAGCTGCAGTATTCTGGTTGTTGAATTGATTCTTTAAGTGTGTACATCTGGCAACACACTTGGAGTCCTTTCTGGAACAGAAGGCATTTTGTAAGTATAGAGTAGTCTTAAGAAAGTAGCCCAAGATGAGATGTTATATACCAAACCTCTGACTCATTTCTTGCTCCCTCAGTTTGAGTAGGCCAGCCCTCGAATCAGATTAGTATGAAAACATATTTTGGCCCTGAACAGTTAGCACAATGTCTACAAAAAGTTACAGGTTTGGGCTTGTTTATTTTTTTCCATCTGTGACATAGGATACTACTTATCACTTGGTAAAAAAATACGTTAATTCAATACACCTCTCTGCCTTCCTTCTGCTTCTCACACTACTTATTAAATCAGACTGACCTCCTTGACTTAAGAAACAACCTTGGTGGGTGGCAATTTTTAAAGTAGCTTAATACAAAACACACAACATAACTATGAGAAATTCTCTGGTTACAGTGTTTGGCAATTGATGATTTGAATCAGTCCCAAAGCCAAGCCACTGAAAAAATCCTCCCACTCCAAGGGCTTTGCAAGGTGACAATGCCTCCTTTAAGAAACATAAACTTTACTCACATGATTTAGCTTGCCAATTGTTCTCATCTGGTAAATCACATATTCTTCAAATGTGTTTTGGGACAAGCAGAGGGAGGAGGTGCTAAAAGTTAAACTGCAGCTGATGAGGGAAGCACCGGCTCTTTGAACCCAAAGGTTGAGCACACAATTGAGTAAATATCCTTTCAATATTTTGCTCATTTCAACAAGCAGCAACAGGAAAAATCATTTTCCAGCCAGTCAGCACATTTCAACATCATTACTTTCTATATCAGATTTGTTTCCATTCAAAAATGCATCAGGAGACAAAGCAGGAAGAGTTAAATATCTTTATTGGAATCTGAGGTCTGTAAGGAGGTGAAATTAGATTAGATCCATGGAAAGGGGGAGAGTTTACATTACCAGAGGGGCCCTACCTGTCTCTTGGCTTGACAATGAACAATGCCTTTAGCATATGGCATTACAATGGATTAGTGATCAAGTGCAATTAATCCTAATACATCCTCTCTTCAACCTCTGTGGCTTCTTAGTTGGGCAAAAAAAATCTTCTGTCCCCAAAGTGTCAGGTGAAACTCTCATTTGAGAGAGTTACCGTGTGGAGCTGTGCCTCCATCTGGTGACTCTCTTTTGTGATATTCAAACAGAAGGTGTTTTAATGAGGCTTTTATAGCAGGCACCACCTGCCACTGATCTTCTTTAAAAAGTTGTAATTGAGGGTTGGTTTTACAGTATGGCTTGAATCTTAACCCTGGGAATTCTTCATGAGATGCAGATCTGCGAGTGATGTTGTAATTCTAAAATACTATTTTGGCTTTTGTTTTAGTGAATTGGTTAGAGAAAATTGTGGTTTGGCTAACTGCAACCAGTTACATAGCGGCTTCTCCCTTTTCAGATGGATTAATAGAATGTCATCTCAAAATTAAGTATCTAAGCTGATGGTGACCATATGTCTCCATTCAAATCCTTGTATGTTAGTGATACAGCTAAACTACAGGCAGTTCCTAGGACAAAATGGTTTCAGCACTACTAATAAGGGTAGGGTGGGAGACAAGCATGGAATTAAGAAAACTTCCACAACTAAGAGAATAATGCATGAACTTCAACAAATCTTACAACAATCACTGTGACAGTAACAACAGGACAGCAGCCCTGTGATATTTGAACTTGAGTTTTAAGGTCAGTTTAAACTATGGAGTTAAAAGAATGAGAAACTTTTACTCCAAAGTAAAGTAAAAAGTAACTATTTTCTGCCTCATGGTGTCTTCAAGTCATACCCTGGGTATAACTTGGCCTGAAGGGTGCCACCATCTTTCCTACCATGCCCTCAGGAATGAAGACGATGATGGTCCTGGCTTCTCCTGACAGAACTCCTTCACACTTTCACTACCCAACTAAATTGTCTTCACATGTTGGCACAGCTCACCACTCCTCAGATTCACACAGTGTGAGCTGACTGGGAACCATGCACACAACAAGCAGCTCTTTTCAGAGCTTCAAAATTCAGCAAAATCGAAGCCAATTTTTTCTTCAAGCCTCCACTGGCCCTTCCACAGAGACTGTTTCCAGGCCTAATGCTCATGATAGAAAAAAGTGCTTTCCTTCATAAATCTTTCCCCTCTGATACATGTTCTTTTGGGAAGAATCAGGGGCCAGGAAGTAAAGTCAGCAGACTGACTTTTCAGGCAAAATATGTTTCACCAAAGTAATAAGTAACTGAAACAGGAGCTAGAAGCAGAAAATACCACATAATCTTAGCTGTGGAAATAATGAGTGCCTACATATTCGTGCATGTCACAACTTTGCTGTCTTCAGATGATGCTCTGCAAAAACAGAATGGGAAAGGAATTAAGGCATAGACTGAGGGAAGAATGAGCTGCCTGTCCTGCGCTCTCTGCTCTTTAACAGTCAGTGTCCAACAGCCAATAGCAGTCATCATCAAATTGCAGGTCAGAAAACAAAATTTAGCAGAGTCTTTGTTCTACATTTCACAAAAGGCATGCCTTGCTATAAAAATAACAAGTCTTCAGATGTGACTTCATTACCCCTAACATGGGATAGTAGATAACTCTTTCCCAAGCCAGTGTAACATTTAAATTTCTTCTAGAAAACAAATGCAAAAATTACTTTTAATAAGACTCGCTTCTGTATTATGTTGCTCAAAAAGCAAGAATTTGCACAGCTTTAGTGCTGGATTTAGTCCTCAACCTTCATTAACAGGAAGTTAGCCAAGTACACCATGGAGCAAAGCAAATTACTTTCACAAGGCTTGTAATATGTCATTCATTAAGATGACTCTCTTGGCGTCCAGTGTGGGTATCCGCTTGCTCTACTGTAGAGCCTGTGGGACTATGAAAGATGCCAAACCACTAAAAGAGCTGAGCATTAGAAGACAGTGTGGTCACAGGGCTAATGCCAGCATCAGAGGCATGTACCAACCAAAATGCAGATGTGACTCTGGCTATGTAACTCAGCATGTGGGCCTTTCAGATTAAATGAGCTGAAAAATTTCAAAGTTTCATCCTCTAGCTCGTGTTCATATGCCTAAGTAGCCCTTCAATTCACTGTTGCTCAATATAGTCTTTTAATTTTCTTTTCCCTTCATATTCATCTATTTTCTCAAACTTCCTTTAAGCAGGCTGATTTTCAATGGCTAATTTTAATTCCAAAAATGTTGTATTAAAAATAATCTCCTATTTATATGAGAGAATATTCTTACACACTGAAAGCTGAAAATATATAGATATGGCCAACAATGCTTTAACTTTTTTAACATTGTTTAACTCCAGACAACAATTAGCTACTATGGAGGCCCTTTCTCACCACCCCTGCTCTGTCCCCTGCCTGATGAGACGTAGAACCAGAAAGGAAAAGTAAACCTTATGGGTTGAGATAAGAGCAACTTAATAACTGGTAAAAAAATACAACAATATTAATAATAGTTATAATTACGTGGAGAGGGAGGGAGAGTGATTCAAAAGGAGAGTAATGCAAGAGGAATAAGTGATGTACAATGCAATTTCTCACCACCTGCTGGTTGATGCCCAGCCCATGTCCCAGGAGCAGTCATTTCCCTTCCATATAACTCCCGCAGTTTATACACTGAACATGATGTTCTATGTTACGGAAGATTCCAGCTCACCTGACCTTTTTCCCTTACAGTTTTCTATGCAGCTCCTCACCAGCAGCTCATGAGACACCAAAAAGTCATTGGCTTCAGGTAAACACTACTTAGCAACCATCAAAACATCTACATCTTTAACTACATTAAAGTAGTTTTCAAAAATCCTAGGTTGAACAGTTTTTGCCAAGTTATATAAATATAGGTATTTAGACTTATTTAAGCTGGGTGAGGAGACAGGAGAGAAGGATTTTATTAATGCAGTGTAACAAGCTCATCAGCTTTATTTCTTAGGATGCACTAAAAAGTGTTAATCCTGTTCTTTGACTGAATTAACACACCTACATCTCACTCATCAGTTACCTCTTATGTAAATTCAGAATCTGATTTCTGTAAGTATCTCTGTTATATATCTACATGTACCCTGAAACCCAGCTGTATAAAAGTGAACGCAGACATTTTGTTGACTTTGCATTGACAAGCTTACTTTTCATTCTTGGACAGCTTATAAAGAAACAGTTCCAGAGCATAGCATTTGATGATACATATCAGAGCAGAAGTAGAGCTAAGCTTTCACGGGATGAGTCACAAAGACTACACAAAATGCACTACCTGGTAAGTTATATTTGCAAAATAACCTCGTGGTGTCCTGTGTTTGCAACCTAACAACAGTAAGCTGGGAAAAAGACTTCAAAACTGGAAACTGAGATGGTTTTGAAGCCTAACTAGAATTATTTCCATGGAACACCTGTGAGCACCTAAACTCTGCATCTCAGAATATGTGTCCCTTTCTTCCACCTGCCTACACACAAGCTTTCAGTCCTGACCCCTTCCCTGCAGCCTGGTACCCAGTGCCACAGGCTGAAGGCCCTGAGTTTTGCAGTTCAGGAACCTATGTGTTTTGTTTGATGCCAGCTATTTCATTATGAGGGTTATAAGCTGCTATAACTATAAATGCTGCCAGTCTTGCCAGCTCCCACAGTTTTATTTTGAATGTTGCAATTTGTGTTTTTAATTAAAGTTTCGGGGTACTACAATTCCCAACTTTCAGTGTCCTGGTTTTCCTTTATTTAAAAAGTCAGTCACTGTTTATTTGTGTTAATGAAGCCAAATTTGAGGTGTTTTCCTTCATTGCAACTTCATAAATGACAATAGGATTACCTTCACAGAAACAGTGACCAGCTCCCTCTATTTTCAGATTCAGCATGACCAGGATGAACGGAAGATGTCCACAGAAGAGCAATCATCCACTTCCTCACATGAAGCCCAATAAGAGGCAGATGATGCAAACAGCTGGCAAGAGTCTTGAAGCAGAGAACAAAAAATTTGGAGGTGGTTTAAAATAGGGGGTAGACAGAAGGACATCAAAGAGAGCAGCATGAACACTGTCTGTATATGTTCACATTACACAAATAAGGTTCTAATAAAAGGCCTAAACTCTACTGCACTCCAGAGTTCGAGCTCCTACATTTTCCTGCACCTTGACTTTTGTATAAATTTGTTAAAGCTTGATAGTGCTGTTCCTCTGTTATTGACAGGAATGGAAGCCCAAAACAAAGTTATCTGTGAATATCTCCCAGGACCCACCAATGAATCTGGCAAGTAGTCACACGAGCTGGAATCACACTCTTGCACTTGCAGACTCTCCAGATGTACTCAAAGACTTCTCCCACCACCCTTTTTCTGCATTCAGAAGGGACAAAGACAATGGGCTTAGTGGGTCAAATTCAACTTTCACCTTAATTTCTGTTTGAAATATAAGGAACGTTTGAGAAAAACAGTCCCCTCTGTCCAGGAAAATAGTCTAGGTGTGCTCCAGAGCATCTGCCATTTCTGGTACAATTCCTTTCTATATCTGGAACTTAAATCTTTGTATGAAATGGTGTCAAATGTTTTACATCTGGCCATTTCAAACAGACCATTGAATTGTTTTCTTTTGCATCCTACCCTCTTTATTGTGTTCCAAAATAAATCTGTTACCTTTTCCTTTCATGCTCATGTTTCAGAACAGGGTATTCTCCAGTTGGTTATTTATATCTCCCCCATATAGCTCAGAGGAGAATTTTCCTGTAGTCAAGTGATAAAGTTGCATTTCTTATTCCTGTAGCAAGTGTTCAGCATCAACATGAAGTTGAGAACGTAATTCCCAGGACTGTCACAGAACTGTTTGGTGTGGTTACTGCATACAGTGCAACTGGAAACAGTTTACCTATGCTTGAGTCCTGGAACTGTGGTTGGACTCAAATTCTTCAAAATTTAACTGAAATTCTTTACATTACATCCACAATATCCCACACATATTATACTTTACTGCTCATGTCCAACACTGAACAGCTCCAAACCCCAACAGGAGAGACCAAACTCATATGACACAGGGCTCCTTCCTAACAAGGAGCACTCAGTCACTGCAAATAAGTATCTCCTCAAACCTGTCATGTAACATTTTTGGTATCTGGGGGTAGGAGAGAAGGAAAGGCCTGGGGACTCTTTGTTTGCTTGGGGGAACTTTTTGAAATGGAAGAGGAAGGGAAGGGTTCTCATCCTTTGCAGGGTGCTTGAAGATACAGTCTAAAAGAGGAAACTGAGGAATCCCCTCAATGGGATCTCTGAGACTATCTACACACTGGGAGCTAGAATGACCCCCATGCAGAGGGTGGGCACCATGTGTCTGAGCTCATTTAGTTCCAGTTAAGCTCTTGAAATAATGTTTCTGTGGTAATTCAGTGCTGCACAAATGCTCTGACATTCACCTTTTTTTTTGAGTGCTGACACATCAGTGAGAAAAATAACATGTGACTCACCATAAGAAATTAGCTGTTGAGCAAGGCCACTTGGTAAGCATATCAATAAAGCACAGTATGGGTTAGGGGGAAAAAATGTCTTCTCCAGCTTTGCAATTCCTCCTCCCTTTTTTCTTTTTTTAATAGAAGTTTCATCTATTCTTGTCTCACCATGAAGAAAAGCTTTGATACAATAAGGAAGAAATCCTTACTGAAAACCATGTATAAAATCTGTTTGAACAGGTTTCAGAAGAAACATATCCTGTTTTTTCTTTCACTAGATAGGAAAATTAAACAAGTTATGGTATTCAGGTCACTTTCATGGAGCATAAAACTATAATGGCTGTGATAAATGTGTCATTATTTCTACATTAATGCATGGCAAATTCTCCCCACCTTAGCCATCACATGTGTCTTATCACCAAAATGTCTAACTGCCCACTGCTTTTATTACAACTGCCCTGCTACTTTCTCAATGTAGACAAAACTGATGGGAGGAGAGGGGATGCCACCAAGGTGGTAGGACTGGAATCCTTGTTTGACAAGGAGAATCTGTAGAACCAGGGCTGGTTAAGCTGGGAGAAGGGACAGGTTCAGGGACACCCCACAAGATACCTGGCATTGGTAAGAGGGGATGGAGAAGATGCAGCCAGCCTTCAGTGTTGCTTGGTGGGAGAAGTAGAGGCAGCAGCACAAGCTGAAACAGGCAGGGATCAGGACGGAGATAAAAGAAACCCTTTCCCCATGAGTATAGATGAGACACCAGCCCACAGTTGTTGAACTGTCTCCATCACTGGGAACATTTCACACCCTGACTGGGAGTACCCCTGAGCAGCCTAGTTTGAGCCCACAGCTGAGGCTGTTCTGGGCAGAGGCTGGGTCTGGAGACCTCCCCTTCTTCCAGAATCCATTGTCCCCTTCGTTCTGTGCACTGTTCTCCTCATCAGATTTCAAGGAATGGAAGCACAGGGAAACAGGGTGATTCATCCTTTGATTCAAGTTTACACAGAAAGTCAATGGCTAAGCAAGGAATTTAGTTCCAGTCTCCCTCAAATCATTAACTTTTGGATTCCACTCAACCCAGGGATGCCGGTTTCAAGACTCTAAAACATAAACATTGATGAAGTTATATCGAATGCAGTGATGTCAGGTCCTAAAAGAGAAGAAATCACTTCTGCCCTTAGTCCGCCATCATTTATGTTGTCCTTGAAATCAAATTTTCTGGGAAAGAATAAGTAAAGGTAGCAACTGATTATTCAAAAGGCAAAGAAATTGGTGTGAGGAGCACTCCTGCTGGACTCCATTTGCATCTACAACATGTCTGACTGGAGTTATTTGGAAGAGGAAGGGCTGCTGCATGTAGAATTTAAATTTTGGGTCTGATTAACATAGTCTTCTGCAAGAAACAAAGGCTAGACCCTGTACTCCTGCACTATAGATTTACTACCTTGGCTATGTAAGTTGAACTGAAGAGCACCAGACTGAAAAGCTATAGCATTTAGCTTTTACATGTGACTTACCAACTGGATTCAATTTGATTAGAAATGGGACTGGATGAAACAGAGCACAGAGTTTAAAATCTTGCAACACAAAACTCCCAAAACTTTTGATACTTAAATGAAAGTGCAGGGATTAAAAATTACAGGGGGAGATAGAAATGGGGGAAAGACACCTTAAGAGGAGACTTTGGAGCTGTGACAGATGTGGTTGATGTAAATGGAGATGACACTGCAGAGAATGTGATCCAAGGACCATGCCCACAGTGAGCAGGGCCTTAACAAGAAATCGCTTACCTCCTGCTCATAACTCTGGAACAAGGTAATATTAAAGAATGACTAGGCAAAACTTGAGAAAAAAACAAATCTTATGTCTTGACTGAGATTTCTATGAACTGAAAGTCTGAAGAACTAACATTTACTCAAATGCCAATGAGGAAACAAGATAAAAAATTAGTGCATCAGTTTGTTTCACACAGGCACTTCCCTCTAATGTTGAATCATAGGCTTTCAAAAAGTGTGTTAACATCTTGGATGCATATGCAGAATTCAGAAGATAATGCCTGTACAGCTAGTGGGTTTTGGAGATCAAATGATAGAGTAAGGTTATTTTTCTTAGGAATCTTGTAATTAGTGCTGCTGTACAGCTGATTTAATTTTCTGTTGACACTCATTTTTTCGAATGTTGTTGTTTTGTTTCAGCTAGTCGTCAAACTTATTGAAAAGATAATGTTGGCATATTCTATTCAGCAAACAGTTGGACCAACATTCCCAAAAAACATATTTTGTTGTTTAGATTAGTTCCAGAGTTATGTTTAAGTAATTGCCGGTTTGTGCCCTGCTCTTTTGGCTTTCTTAGTGATGTGAATAAAATGTTTCACAAGTCCTTCACTTCTGACACATCAACTAGCATCATGTGACAATATACCCAGTTGCTTACGGCTCTGTGGCTTGTCAAACTGTCAGAATTTTGTATTTTTTTGTAATGGATTGGCCTACATGGCACCAGGTCTGCCACCATCAGACAGAGTTTATCCTTGTCAAAGGGGTAAGAGGACTTTGCTCACAACTGTATTGACAGAGCTTTAAATAACACTTGAAGGGGAAAGGGTATACCAATCAGGTTTGCCCGTGGCAAGCCATGGGATGGTGCACCAAGGTTAGAGGGAAAGATATTAGTGAGGGGCCTCAGCCTGTTGGTCTGACGTGTGCTGAGAACACTGGAGTACCCTTGAAGTCTTACAGGGCTCCAGAGGTAATAGAAGGCAACAAGGGAACTCCAGGAAAATATCTCAAAAGAAATTAAGGGATGCTTCTCTAAGAAGGCAAAACGACAACCTAGTTCATGCATTTCTACACCAATGCATGCAGCCTGGGCAGCAAACAGGAGCTGGAAGCCACCGTGGTGCTAGAAAGCTATGAAATAGTTGCCATTACTGCAGCTTGTTAGGGTGAATGCAATGACTGGAGTGCATTTATCAATGGTGACAGGCCATTCAGAAGCCACAGGCAAGGAAGAGAAGGAGGGGTTTCCCCTCTATGTCAAGAAGTGGATTGAGTATGCAGAGTTGTCTCTGAAGAACAGCTGTAAGCAGGTTGAAATTTTGTGGGTAAGAACTCAAGACCAAGGCAACAGACAGATCCTTTGGGTGGTGTCTACTGCACGTCCATGATCAAGGGGAACCTATTGGTGAAGCCTTCTTGACCCAGCTACAAGAAGGATCACACTTGCAGGCTTCTGTCCTGCTGGGGGACTTCAACCACCCCAACATCTACTCGGAAAGTAATACAGTGAACTGTAGGCAATCCAGGAGACTGCTGGAATACATGAAGAATAACTTCTTAAGTCAGGCAATAGATAGCCCTACCTGAAGGAATGCCACACTGGACCTGATCATCATCAGTGAAATCAGATGCATTAAGATTGGAGGCAGCTTGTACTGTAGTGATCACACACTGGTGGAGTTCACAGTCCTAAGAAACATGGGTCAGGCAAGTAAAATCAGGACCCTGACCGTTAGGAAAGAAAACTTTCAGCTCTTCAAAGAGGTAATTACAGGGACCCTCTGGGAGCTGCCCTCAGGGACAGGGCAGCAGAACAGATCTGGTATATTGTTAAGGACATTTGCCACAGAGGACAAGAGCTCTTGATCCCCATGTGTAATAAGAAAACAAGGACAGGTTTCTTAATATGACTTGTGGAGACAGGAAAAACAGTAATGGCTTTAAATTATAGGAGGGTAGATTCAAATTAGGGAGAAGGAAGAAATTTTTTGTGATGAGGACAGTGAAACACTGGAACAGGTTACTCAGGCAAGCTGATAGGTGTCACATCACTCAACACATTCAAGACTAGGTTGGATGGGGCTCTGAGCAATCTCACTGGTGGATGGTATCCCTGCTCATTGTAGGAAGGTTGGAACAAGGTAATCTCTAAAGTACCCTTCCAATATAAAAACTTATATGATTCTATGAAAATAATTAGAATATAAAACAATTTTCATTTCAAAACACATATCAAAACACATATCATCTTAGTCTTTTACTGAAGAATGTGTAACTGTATTCATTTTTAGCTAAAACGTACTTGTGGCAACCGCATAACTTAATTCCCTAGTGCTGCTTTCAAATTTTGTCCTCCATTTGAGGGTATAATTAGTCTTTATTAAATACTATAGTAAATGGCAATCTTTTCACCTGTCTTTAAATTATGTCCCCCTGAACAGATGCAAAGGATAAAGGTTACATGGAGAACATAGTTGGCCATCTCTCCCCTCTCTGCCCCCTACACCTCACCTTACCCACAAATGTCAGTGCATTGTTAATCTCAGATTCAGGGACTGCTTGGAAAAGAAGATTCCAACAAAGATGCTGGCATTTTTTGAGCTTTAAACTTCCATTTGGCTGTGATCCACTGGCCTTAGGATAGGAGATTATATTTTACATTTATTATCAGCCACCAGTCTTATCAGACTCTGGCTTTTTTAAACCAGAATCTGTGTGCTAAAATTTAATGAACAAAAGTGCTTCTATGAACTACTGGTATGTGTAGTCAGAGATGTAATTCTCTTTATTCAAGACAGTGCAAGAGAATAGATCCCACTGTATTTAACAACTTAGTCTAGCAAATGTATAACAACATTTCTGATTCATTTTCCATGAGAACTGTAAATAAACAGAAGTGGATTAGCCACAGTATATTAAAGCTTTTTGGAATTGTGCAGAATTCAGTATTAAATGGAGTTGTAGTGCACTTCAAGGGATGTTGATATGAAATTTTACAACTGGGAAATATTTTTAAAGACATATAAAACTAATAACGCATTGTACCTCCTTGTCACATAATAATCACTAAAAAGACATGCCTGTTTCGGGAAGACAGCACTGCAAAGCTACCAGTTGTGCATATAAAAGTATCTCTTTTCATAGAAATAATAATTGCTAGCATTATACTAATAATTCCGAAAGAACCAAATCCTGAAAACAGTCAATGTTACACTTTGAACCAATGGAGTAACTGAAGGAGTATCTGAAACATATTCTGGAGCTCATCTCTTTATATAGGACTGCTGAAATTTGTTAAGAACATATGTTAGCCATATTGAAGGAGGCATGGATAAACTTTATTTCAAGGTTTGATGTCTCTCAGATTTGCTGAATTACTTACGTGCTTTTAGGTTGAGTGCAGGTTAAAAAAAGAGTAAAAAATGAACAGCAAAAGTAAAAGTTGTCCCCCACAAGCTCAATATCAGATTCCATTATAAATCCTGTTGTTAACTGGTTCATTACAGTGGCTAAAAAAGCTGGGTTGATAAAGAAGCTACCAGGTGTAATCTGAAAAACAAGCACTGTTTCTTTGCAGAGTTAAAAATATTGTGGCCAAACTTTTTTTATGTGCAAGCTATTGCTCTATCCAGTTTTAACTAATCTCTTACTTCTTTATACATCCCTAGTAAAATATTACTATGAAACTATTCATCCAAATGTTATTTATCTTTAAAATGCTTTTAAAATATATCAATAAATCTAATTTTAGAAAGAAGATGCAGTTAGCAATTTACTGAATTGTTGAAATCAAAGAAGTCAGTAGTTAGCTCAGAAATTCTATAAGCCTTCCTGTTTCTTATCGAAGGGTATGAATTGATTTCTTTTCCTATAACTGGTGCGGTTCCTTTTCTTCCATGGTACCCCAGAAATCCAAGAATAAAATAAAATTAAGACTTTAAACAAATAAGCATGCTGCATACTTTCAGCCTCTTGTTACACTAGCAAGAACCCAAAATGGTTTTCAATGAAGTGGGCTTCTGGTCTTGACTCCCAGCTTTCATCTAACTGAATAAAAATGAATTATATGAATAAATTAAAAAGAAATGCAGTTTTTGTTGCTGATGATCCGATTTTATTATTAGATGCTTTTCATAACAAAATGATGCGCATTATACTTTAAACATTTCATGGGTACTCAGTATGCACTCCAGTACCAAAATGGTTAGAGGCTAGAATTATTGTGCAGTAAATTTGTGAACAGATTCTATGGTAATGTTTAGTTTTGAGCCTGATGGTGAGCAAAACCCCAGGAATTATTGCTTTATAATTTGTGTCATGTTGCCAAATTAACTTGCAGGTTGTGGTAATACTTTCTTTTTATCAGTAAATATTACCTTCATAGCATAAAATGCATCACAGTCATTCCTATTACAGGTGGAATAAGATGGAAAAATAATGTAATTTATTTATTACAGTTTCCTAAGGGGGAAAAAAATAGCTATGTATAACTTGGCTACACTAGTGATATAACAACTCAAATTTTCAGAATTTAATTTTCAAGTACTTCGGTAAAGATCAGAACATCATCACTGTGTTAATGAGTGCTTCCCACTCTCTACTACTGGTATCTGCTCAGCTTAACTGCGAGATTTTTGCCAAAGACAGAAAGCAGACCTAGAGACATTAATTTTGCAGTTTACAGAAGAGTTCATACCTTCACATACACTTCAGATTTACTTCCTTACATTTTTTTCATGACTAAGCTGCATTTCTTTTCATGAAAAGCTCACTTTTCTATCTATTGAATGGAAAAAAACATTCTTGAGATAATCTCTACATCTTTGAATTAAATAAAGACAAAGTGAGAGCCAACCATATTTTATTTACTAACAAAGTACAGGAGTTTCTTAACTAATTTGTTGTTCTTAATATGCATGCAGAGCATCTCTACTCAAATAAATTCTGACATGACATACTTACAATTCTATTTCCCCTGTCTTGAGCTTAAAGCCCTGATCCACAAATACTACTTCATGATCCCTTCATGATGAAGATGGCAAAGAACAGGAGAATTTTTCAGTAAAATAGTTTCCTTTTGTAGGTTCCTATCTTATTGATGGCTGTTTATATCAAAAGATGTTTAGAAAGTACATAACAGGTATATACACAATGCAAGGGTAGGTACCATCCCACTGTGCAATATACAGTATGGGAGGCATTAACAAAATTCCTTTGTGCATTGCCTGAACAGCTCTGTGAAATACTCAACTTGTGTCATCCTTAAACCTCTTCCTGCCATCAGACACACCCAACAGATAGTAACCACATCTGACCCTCAAAATCCTGGCTGCCTTATTGTAGCCATGACTACAGTATAGCCAAAGATTTTTAACTGAAAGAATGGCATTATTTTGGCAATTTTTTAGTCAGAAGTCTCATTTAAGTGAGATGAGAGCAGAAAAATTATTTAAGTTCAACAATGCATCAGACATTTATATGCCCTTGAAGATAAGTAGAGGTTAAGTGATGCTGTTTGGCAGCATTTAATTTTATATAAGGCATTGGGAAGGATATAGTTTTTTATTTCACTCCTAATATTGTTCCACTTTTGCAAGTAAGGCACTACTGATATCACAGGCAAGATATATTCAGGGTATGTTATTCCCACAGACAAAATCACATACACAAGTGTGGTCTCCATGGTGTAGAGTCATGCAAGGACTCTATACAGATACACTTAGGAACAGAGCTGAAATTCCTTAACAAACTAATATAATGCAATAGACTGCTGAATATACTTTTAACATGTCAGAAGTCAATGACAAACTTCCTAAAATCTAAAAGAAAATAAAAGAGTAGCCATTATGCCTTCTCCTTTACATACTCAAGTTTCAACACATGTACTTTTCTTCAAAGATCTGTTTCAAGTTGTGCAGGTGTGACTCAGAGCATAGACATCTGTGACTCATAGCACAAAACAGAGGGGAAATCTATGAAGATCTGGCAGATTATATCAGATGCTGGCAAGAAACAACCATTTGCACCTCTGCCTAAAGCTTCACAAACTGAGAATATGCAGCTCAGAGACCAGTAAATTTTTTCAGCTGCACATTCTTAGCTCTGCAGTCTACAGCAACATGGTGAACACAGGCTAGATGCACAGAGTTCCCCTAAGAAGACTTACATGTAATGTACAGTATGGTCTTCATTTTCTGTTCTATGCATTCTCTGTGACAAAAGATTCTCTTTGGTATTTAACCAAAAGAATGTCAATACTTAATGTTATCAAAGACAATTAAAAAAAGTATGTAAGCACAGACTCACTATTATCTTTTCTAGAAGTTATACAACATCACATAGGAAGAACCAAATCTTGCTTCTACACCCAGAAATATTTTCATACGTACATAAAGCAAATTAATTTCCAATTCACTTAAGTATCATACAGACTAAAGTGGGCAGGTTCTGAATTCCCCCCTTAAAAAGGCTAATTTCACTGAAAGTAGTTCCAGAAAACTACAAATCACCCTTGCCTATGAAGATACTTCAATATATTCGTGATTGTGGGCATAAATATTGACTGCAGCCTTCCAAAAGCATTCCATTAACCTTCATGGATAAATCCCATCAAACATTTCATGCTCTTCAGCCTCTAAATTGCTGTCACAAAACACAAACCCATAGGTGCTTGTGGTTGAAGTCTTTGCCTTCAATTATTGACCAGTTTCCAAAGTATTAACTTTCCCTGAGATGCCTTCATTAGGTTTGCATATAAACATAATCTCCCACTGATAGCTGGTATAGAGAAAAATTAGAATTGGGGTTTTTATTAAACCAGAAAAAGTGAATATACAACTTTTTAAAAATTCTATTAACTGTAAAATGCTACTCAACAGTATATTAACAACATTGAATACAACAGGTATTAACAATATTGACAACTAGCACATTTATTTTCCTCCTAGAAAGACAACACAAAAAACACTGGAAGGGTGATGAAGCTACATTCATCAAGGTGTTAACAGCTGTTGTGCTGTCTAGCAAATAGTGCCAATTTCAGAAAAGATAATGAAAGTGCTTATAAATTGAAATATTAATAATTTTAATTACTGGAGTTCATTGTACTCCTTAAAGCCAAGTAAAACTGTCTTTAATGATACTCCATAGCTTTTTATTATATTTTCACTCTTACATCAACATTCATAGGATTAAAGAATAAAAATCTTACTCTGATTATTGTAGACAAGTGACAAATTTGTCACTTTGTGGTAGAAACAGCTAGAAAAACCCCAAACACATGGCTTGTTTACATGTGTTTGTGCAAGTTTCACTAATCTGTCTTACTTTTATGTAGAAATCTGCGGCAGTATGTCTAACAGATTCCAGGGAAGAATAAACAGACACCCCATCAGAAAGAAAGAGGTCACAATGTTCTTGAGTTTTTGTTGTGTCTGGCTAAAATTCAAGAAGGCATAGCAAGCTTTCCTATCCCTTTAGAACTTACTGTCCACATGCCTGCCTCTGCTCTTTGCAAATTGCTCTCATATCCATATGTTAAAGCATCCACAGGGTCATTTATATTTTCCTACATCAAAGTGGAGAGTTCAACCAGCAGCAACTGATGGTTACTAGCGGTAGAGTAGCTGGTCTGCACTAAAACAGATTGCCAGTTGGATGGATGCTCATCTGTAGTAACATCCAGAGTCGCTTTGGCTTTGTTCCAGTTCTTACTTCTTCAGACTCTCTTTTATTACAATGATTGCAGATGATCTGCAAGCAATTCCTTTAAATAGGATGCAAATTGAAACAACAGTGTTTTGGAACTATCTTCAAAGCTAAGCAGGTGCTTATGAACTTTTCCTGGGCCAAGTCCAGTGTGGTCAGTTACTTTTCAAGTTCACTGGAGAACAATGTAATTTTTCACAGAAGTAGATCCACTAAGAAAGTAAAAGCATAAAGGACATAATTTGGAAATTTGCTGTGAATTGCACCTCCATATCAGCTTTGCTACCTAGAGAAGAAAGTCAGTTATCACAACAGTCATTATATATCTCATCAGGCTGTTTTTTAATATGTGGAACCAGTCTAAATATTCTTGAGGTGGTAACCTTCCCCAGACTATGATGTGACACTTATGAGGCAACATTTATTCAAAACTACATCCTGCTTAGCCTCTCAAAGGGTTCTAAGGCCAACAAAATCTCCGTTTCTGCTATGCTACAGACAGTATTCATACTGGACATTTGGAGCGCAGTTTGAATCGGCTTTGAAATCCTTTCTTATTTCTCAGAGTCTATCTTTTATAATTTTAGCAGCAGACACACATTACAAGAAATCCTGTTAGCAAATGATAAGGTTGCCACTGTTTTAAACAGTATGTCTGTGTTAACATTTATGAGGGGTGTACTGGTTCATAAGCAGAAAAGTCTACCCCTGTAGCCTTCTTCATCTCAAGAATGAACCTTGTCTCATATCAACTTATACTTGAAATATTTCTGCTATCACTTGGAAGTCAGTTGAAAACTTCCAAAGCAGAAATCTTTCTACAATATATTTCACCCTTTATTAAAAAGCTCTAGCTAGAGGCACTATAACAGAGTTTTTAATGGTTACTGTGTTTACATGGTCATATTAATCCACAGTGGTTTGGAGTATAAGCTTTTCCTACAATTTGGTTTTTGTCAGTGTAAAGAAATCAGCATTGTCATGGAGTCTTCATATCTTCTGTCAGTGCAGAAGCAAAAGTGTCTGTGGACTCAGAAAACTGCATCACCATCACAGAATAAGCAGCAATGCAAGATTCAGCGCCCATATTGCACCCTCCTTTGATGTTGATTACATTCTCAAAAGGGACGGATGTGTCTTTTCTTGAAACCAGATATCGTATCTGTTGAAAACATAGCTATGGCCAGAAAGAATAGTAGCTACACAAAATGGCATCTTAAAATTCAACAAGCCTTTGCATAGAAAACATTCTGACCTAAAACTGATTTATTATCTTACCATTATGAACTGATACTGCCTTTTCTTTATTGTACTTCTGTTAGCTCTGTGACACTAATCTTACTATGAGAGTGTAGCATAGTCTAGCTAAGACATAATGGATAAAATATTCGCACTTTAGCTTTAGCTGTAGACTGCTTAGTATCTGGGCTATAGAACTACACTAGAAAAGATTAAGGTTGGCTTTTAGAGAACTGCATGACTTTCCAAAGCATGAATGTTGGAGAATTCCAGATTTAGGATTTCTGTAATTTCGTAATTTGGGACTCTGTAGTTTTTAATTTTTTATTTTTTTAATTGATCAGTATATTTAATCTTGAAGTTGCTGGAAAATTTTCTTTCAATAGAAATTTACCAATTAACTACTGCAAAGCATATAGTACATATATACATGTAGTATATATCTATTTTCAGCATTCCTGATATTTTATCTTCCTGATGAAGATGCAGAACATTGCATGCAAGTCTCAGCAAGTCAGAACTGATACAGTGTAAGCACTTTCCTCTTCTACTGAGTCACCTTTGGTGAAAATCTGAGATTCCTCAGATAAAGCCTTCAGGTATTCTGTAAATTACTAAAATAGTTAGTCATTCTTGTAATTCTTGACCCTATACATACTTCTGCTTCCCAGCGAGTAAAGGAGACCATGAAACTTTTGCTTATGAGTAAGAAAACTGTATATAAAAGGCAACCTTAAACTTCATCCCATGTCAGAAATGGAGGGACTTTAAAACTTTATGTAAGAAAGCAGAAACAGCAAGAAGCAGGAAAAATTCCAGAAGAATAACCAGCTTTGAGTGAAACTACTTTATATACTGATTTTCTGAATGGAGTTGAATGGATTTTTAATACAATGTCTATAAAATGCCACCTTAAATTATAAAAATGAACACTCTTATTAGCCTGAACTTATATAGGCTGTGATTTTAATTCTAATGACAAGCTGTGTTTCATCTTAACATGTCAAATTCACCTTTAGATATACCAAAAATACACAACTGCCATATAGAAAAAAGAGGCAAACATTTTGTGTGTGGTAACATTGATTTTATTACGATAAGTGAAAGCTCTCCCTACTGCTGACCTGATGCCCAAGTACCACAGTAATATTTACACTTGGTAGCAGCTAGAGCCAAGTGAATTTTCAAGAGTTTTCTGCATCAGCATTGGCCCACATGACCCAGTGAAACATTTTCTGTTTAGACCATGGCCTGGTTTTATTTCCCAAGAAACTCAGAAAGAATGGGTTTTATCAAGATAATGGGATACAAAATGTCACAACTGTGGGTACATGTCTCCACAAAAAAAGTTTTAATTTGATACATAAATAACCGCAAATTTGCATACTCATAGAATCATAGAATCAGATAACCATAAAACAGTTTGGGCTGGAAGGGACTGGCCATAAAGATCATACAGTTCCAACCTCCCTTTCATGGATTGGGACACCTTCCTCATCTCCACTTCCAAATAAAAATGAGCCAAAGATGAGACTAATTGAAAGTTTTCACCACAAAATACCTTTTGTCTCTGCAAAGCCATGAGACTTGAAAGTTGTCACCTATATGCAAATGAAGACTTTTGTCTTTTCATAGCTTGAAGAACACAACCCCGTTCTTAAGGGCAGAATGAGTCCAGAAAGACTGCAAAAATGGTTTGTCCTTTTGTTCCTTTCTTTCCTCTTTCTTTTTCATTAAAGAAACAGAAGAATTTGCACTATGTGTTTTCAGAAAATGTTTCATTTTTATTTTATTTAATACTTCTATCTGCCAGTGGTAGAGTTAAAAAGTTCAACACAGATCTGCAATTCAGTAGCAAATTAAATAACAGTTGATTAAATGAGAATACAAAAATTAGGGATTAAGGTAGATCTTTTGTCAATGTCTTTCCAAACTTTATAAAATACTACAGGAGAAGTCTTAGGGGTTTCTCAGTCTGGAATAAAGTTTTGGTGCATGTGACTTTCTTTACTTTGAGACCCTGAACAAAAGATTGGCTATGAAGAGTTCATGGTGCATTCAAAGCTTTAATGACTTTCTGTCTAAAACTGCATCTGTTTCAAGAGAGTGACATTCTCATTGCACTGTTTATTTTAATTCTGTAATGCCACTATGTGCATAAATTTAGCATATATAGAGTCAAATGTGTCCCCCCTTTGGCATTGCACTATTAAGAACGTGTCTCTGAGCCTTCCGTTAGATTTGAGTCTTAAACGTTCCCTGTTATTAAGGAAGGGGGAAAAAAGTCTGAAAATTCATTCCAGAAAAGAAAATTCTTCAGAATATTTTGTGCATTCTTCAAGTAAAAAAGTATTTCTAGTCTTTTTACAGGTTTTGTCTAAGATAATATTAATAACAGTATTTATACATTTTCTTCTTCTTTATTTTTTAAAATAACTTGTACCTACAAAAAGGGTGGAAAAATTCTCCCTGCAAAACTTTTTAAGTAGGCCTTCTGCGAAAATTATAGATGTTTTTTGAACTAAACCTAGATAGTTCTGCACAGCTCTGGATCTTTCATCACTGCTGTACTCAGACTTCAAGCTCTGATGCTGTCAAATATACTTTATACACACAGCACGTGCTTCACTATAAAACAAAGCCATCAGCTTCCAGCAGAGAGCTCAGAAAATTGTCTATATGTGTAATTAAATTTTTTGCCTGTTACTATGCCTTTTAGAAACTCTGGGTTTGGGAATCATGCTGTAAAAAAACACAAAAGGTAAAATGATTTCTTGATTTGTGAATGTCTAAACTGCATAAGCATTTTATAAAAGAAATAGAGAAAAAAAGTAAAGAGAAACCCATGAACTTCCTTAGTACCGTGTAACTGGAACATAGACTCTGCCATATGAGCCTCACTGGGGAAATTTAAAGAAGGAGTTCTAGCAATGTAACGTGATTTGGCATGAGCTGAATTTGAATGTGGTTGTGAGGTCTCCATAAGCAACATATGCTTTCACTAAGCTGCAGTATTCCTTCCTTCCTTAGCCCAAACTTTAAAATTATTACTTTATTTTAAAGAAAATTATATAGTTCTGCACCAAACCAAAGTTGTTAGTTTTTGATAAAACTATCCTATTATGAAATTACAGTTCATCCAAAGAGAGAAGAAGTGAATATTTAATTCTGACCGTTTTAGGGGACAAAACCAAAAAGAAATAAAAGTGGAGAGAAGGAGGGGGGAGAGAATGAAGGAGGAAGGAGAGGGAGGGAGATGTCTGCTTATGATTATGAAATGAACTTTGAACTTTTTCTATTCCTGCAGCCAGGAATTTCTGATTTTTTTTCATACCTTATTAGAGTGAAAATTTGAAATATATGTTGAACATAGAAAATTTTACTTACAGGATTATGGAAAATTATACATTAAAATGAAAAACAAATACCTTCCAGACACAACTGGAGATTAAAACGTGTCTAAAAACAAAATTGCCAATCTGGAATTTGGAAACAAAGAACATTTTTTAAGTTCTTTTGCTTCCCACTCAATGAGTGGGATGACAGTGCTGCCTAGGAAAGTTCTGACATGCCCTCAAATTCTTCTCCATACTTTTACTTCCTGTATTCTTTGTCATGTGAAAGCTGACAAATTTTCCTTTTCAAATTAGATTAATTTAGCCATCATAATAATATCACCCTCACATTTCTTGTATTGTTATTAATACCACCCCAGAAGCATGCCAGGACAGGAAAGCCATCACTAGCACACAAGCTCCCAGAGTTATCACAAGACTAAAAGAACAAGAACTTCTGAGGCTTCTTTGCAGAAGGAAGTCAATGCTAAACTAAAGGAGAAAGACTAGAGGTTTACCAGGATGTTCACCTTATTTTCAAGTTACATTTCAGAAATCCGTGTTACTGGGCTTATATTGCCATGCAGAACCAGAGCCCCAGTGTAAGGGTACGGCCCTAGTCTGACACAGGTGCGCTCTGCTCTTGCTCTTGTGGCACAAAACAAGACCCTGAAGGCAAGCAGTGCTTCTCCATGAAGGACACCCTAACTCTGGAGGAAGGACTGCCTCCCAGTCTTCCCTCTGTCCCAGGTGAGATATGTCTCATGTAACACCTTCAGATCTTCTCCCATGGTGCCTTTAGGCTGTAATTCAGGGTGCATCTGCAAACTGCAGCCAACCTACCTTTGAGAAAATGAAAAGAAGCTAAGGTTGGGAAGGAAGGAGGAGGAGGAAATCTTTTAAAAAAACCTAAAAAAAACCACCAACAAACCTGATATGAAAATTGACATCCCTTAATACCAAACAATAGAAAAAAAGCCACCACAAAGAGACAAAAATAAAGAAAAAAGAAAAAGAACCGCAAAAACAAAAGAGAATCCCTGATGATCCCAAAGAATCCCTGATGGCTGGGTTTGATTCGCTGGCTAGACTTACACTGCAGCTTGTTTTGAACTGACAGAAAATACCTGACAAAATCTTACACCCAACAAGTGCAAGACAAATGAGAGAAAACATATTGTTGAAAATTATGGTAAATTGTGTCCCCTGCAGAGCGACCAGAAGTACTGGCTCATAAATTTACACTGTTAGGAGCACCTAGCTTCTATCAGTTTTTATGACGTTTAAATCAGTCTTCGGGTATGGAGCAACAGGATTGTACCAGATCTGGGAATAGAAATGGAGGATATTTTTCTCATGGAATGTGTTTCAGTTTCCTGGTTTGGCCAAGGAAAAATTGTTTGAAAATGACATCTTTTTAAGCACAGCAATTCCAATAGTCATTTCTTGAATTACCTCACCACTACACTTTCCAGTGGACTCCCAGCCCTTACCTTGATTATCATTCGGAAACATCACTGTGAAACCCCATCATATGTGAACCTCATGAAATTCAACAAGGACCAGCACAAGGTCCTGCACCTTTGCCTGGCCAATCACCCAGATATTGGGAGGTGAATGGACTGGAAACAGCCCTGCGAAGAAGCACTTGGCAATACAGGCAGGTGAAAAATTAAATATCACCTGGCAGTGGGCACTTACAGCCCAGGAAACCAACCCTATCTATCCTGGGCTGCATCAAAAGAAGCCAGCAGGTTGAGGGAGGTGTTTCTGCCCCTATAGTTTGCTCATGTAGGCACACCTCAGCCACTGTGTCCCGCTCTGGGGTCCTGGAACATGGTCCATGTCCAGAGGAGGGCCAAAAACTTATCAGAGGGCTGGAACAGTTCCATCATGAAAGGCTGAGAGCGCTTGGGTTGCTCAGGCTGGAGAAGATGCCTCACTGATGTCATCTGGTACTTAAAAGGGGCCTATAAAAAAGAGAGATGACTACTTTTTATATATGTAGATAGTGATAGGAGAAGGGGGAACAGTTTCAAGCTAGAAGAGAAGTTTAAATTAGGCTAGGAAGGAATTCTTTATTGTGAGGGTGGTGAGGCAGTGGCACAGGTTGCCCAGAGAAGCTGTGAATGCCCAGTTCTGGAAATGTTCAAGGCCAGGCTGGATGGGGCTTGGAGAAACCTGGTCTAGTGGACGGTGCCCAGGGCAATTGGGTTTGGAGTGGAAGATCTTTGAAGGTCCCTTACAACCCAAATAATTATATGATTGCATGATACTAAATAACAGGGAACTGAAAGTGTTAATGTCAACATTGAAAAATCGACATTTTAAGCTTCTTCAGCACAAAATGCCCAACTGGAACACAACATGCTCATAAAAGGCATGAAAGGCAGTTCAGCTTGTCTTTTGACCAAGACACCATGGCCTAAAGATGAATAAATGATTTACGCTAATTTATATTTATAACTAGGCAAGCAGGAATATAAATCTGCCTATCAGAAACATCTCAAACACTGAGAAATTTCAAACCTTCTACTAAACCCAGCCTCACCTATTCCTTATAGCAAGTAAAATCTAAGCATCCCAAGTGCTGAGGAAGTTCTGATTTCAAAGCCAGCAGCTTACATTCTTTACCATTTATAATGAATACACATAGTCCTTTACCTCCACGCATAATCACTTAAAAGCAAAAATAATTTAGGCAGATACCAAAAAACTCACATTCATTAACAAATAAGAAATAATACACTAATTAAATGCCAGAAATCACCAAAAAACTGTAGGAGTGAAAAAGCACAATCTAACCAACCTTTAGGGCATAATTTATGTCTCTTACATGTATGTCTGATGCCTCAGTAAACAAATGCTTTGCATGGAACACTGGTGATAAAAAGAGGCAAATAATATCTTATTAAAGTTCTAGTATTCAAAAATATATCCTCAAAACCGGTATTTGTGTTTCTGAACTATTCTTACTAAATTGGCCTGTAGATATAGCAGATGTATTTAAATAGATTATCTGCACTGAAATTCTCTTTCAATAAGATAATGTAGGGAAGATAGTGCCAATGTATTTCTAAACTGTTTGGATTTTTCTTCAGTTCTTGCCATATCCTGCTTATTGGTCTGGGATGTTATCAAATGGTCAGAATAACTCAAATACAACTAAACACCAGAACTTTTTCTGTAGCTTCCTTAATAAATATGACTGCAGGTTAAAATAAAACAACAACAAACAAACAAAACCAAAACCCAAAGAAGGTAAAATTATGGCAGACAAGTGTCTTGAATTTGCTTCATTCCTGAAACTGTTCAGAAGTTCTTCTCTGTGAAAAATATAGCTCCTGCAACTCTGTCAAACTCAGTAACAGGGGATGATGTCTGGCACAGTAAACACTAGAAATTTGCAGTGGAGTAACATTATTTAAAAGAATTTTGTGTATTGGGTTTTTTTCTCTGTTGCTTTCAATGTTCTTAAGTAACTCTTCTTGACTTATTACTCATTTTCTTTTCCTGCTAACAAATTTCTTACTACAAATTCATGGAAAATTGTCAAGCCCTACTTATATTTTCTTACTTTATAATCAATCAATAACAATATATGAACAGAGTATTAATGAACTGGTCAAATGATCAGAGACTAGAATTAATGATATTATGAAAAAATAATTAGACACTGTTTTAACACAGGATTGCTGTATGACCCCCCCAACTAAATTACTTTCTCCAGCTGTAAAATAAATTAATGTTATCTGTACAGCATTACAATACTATGAAGATGAATTCAATTACTTGGCAAAAGGTTTCACAATTTTCAGAGTAAAATTTCTGAAGAAACATTACAAAAATTAGTTCTGCAAAAGCCAGTGGAAAAAAACCATAATATCACAAAATATTTACTTTGATACTTAGCTAATACAAAAAAATTATCTGCTATTATTTTTGAAAGTTATTGAAGAAATTTTCACCTGTATTTCTCAAATACTCTGCCATTAGTATACTGAAGTTTCACATTTATTTCTGAAAGAGTTCTAGTAGCATTCATACCAAAGTTTAAGAAATAAAATTAAAAGGGCGTGCCTTTCTTATTAACCTGAAATAATTTAACAATTTTCTCTAGGGTATTTTTATTACTCTTTCTTAATTACTAAGACTGCTTGCTAATTTCATCTACTTTTCACATTTTTGCTTCTGGCAGAGCTTTTATTATATAAAAGAGCATTTTTATTGGGTTTTGGTTTTTATCATTTAGCAGAAAGCCAAAACAAAGTAGCTGGAAATAGTTTTGAGTGGAATTTTGGCAGTGGAAAAGAGAGATGAGTACAGTGTCTGCCTGAATAATAGAGTTTTTCTTATTCTATCAAAAGGTTTTTTCTTGTGTTGGCAAAAAAGTCCCAACACACTAATTCTTTATTCTGTTCTGTAATTTCTCAGCATGATGACTGGGTTACCTTGCATAACAATAACAACTCTTTGCTGAAATTTCATGTGTTCTTACAAGATCCAGCGTGACAAAATATTCTAGTTTCAGCTAGGAGGGAGTTAATTTTTTCTCAGTAGCTGTTACAGTGCTGTGTTTTGGATTCAGAATGAGAATAGTATCAGTAACGCACTGATGTTTTGGTTTTCAGCTAAGTTGCGTTTATCTTAAATCAAGGACTTTTCCTTGTCTCATGCTGTGCCAGTAAGGAGGTAAGCAAAATAAAGTGCGAGGGAGCAGAGCCAGGATAGGTTACCTGTACAGTCCAAAAACATATTCCACACCACAAAATACCATGCCCAGTACATAACTGGGGGGAGTTACCTGGAAGGGGCCAATCTGAATTTGGGAAGGGGGGTCTGGCATCAATGGGTAGTGAGCAATTAATTTTGCACCACTTATTTTTTCCCCTTATTATTATCATTTACCATTATTACCGTACTTTTACTTTTTCCAATTATTAAACCGCTCTTATCTCAGTCTACAGGTTTGACTTTGATCTTCCTCCCCATTCCACCAGGTTGAAGTAAGGAGAGAAGAGGGTTGAGCAAGCAGCCTGATTTACAGCTGGGCTTAAGCCACAACATGCTTCAGAGGTTAATCACTATATCATTTAAATGATTCAGGTTTTTTTTGTTGCTCATATAATAAAAGATCAATAAGACATAAGAAAAGAAAACATATGAAGATATCCCTTACCTGATAAAGGACTATGCAGAGGTAATTTGATTTGTTAGTACTACTCACATTCATTGACATACTTGTTTATTTTGATTCATATATTTTTGGTATACTACACTAATAGGGTAATACTATAATTGAAATTAATCCATGCTGAGATTTTCAATGCATATACAATGAGAAAATTCTTAAAAATATTAAGGAGTGTTAAGGCTTTTAGGATTCCTTATTTTTGTGTTGTTCAGCAACTCAATTAAATGACAAATTTAATTTCCATCACAACAGACTTTATGAGGTCAGAAAGTCAAACTGCATTCAGGGCTTTGCAATACCTCTTCCTTTAATAGGTACTATCAGATCAAACTGAACTGGTAAACCAATAATGAAAGAAGCAGTGCAGAATCAATTTCCCATTTCCACGCTCTGTTTCTTGATTGCAGTAGGTCTTCAAGTGCTGGTCTAAAAAGAGCAGTACTTACATATTTTGGCATAGCCAAACAGGACATCAGTGTTGGCATAGATATTGTATTCAATCATGATCCCATTGTTTTACTGTTTCTACCAAAATTGAAGCTTGAACTGGTAATCAAAGAAGGGAAAAGAGATTTCTAAGCACAAAGATGTTTAGATTAAGATGCTAGGCTTTATATTCCATTTTTAAACTCTATCCACATTTTAATTGAAAAAAAATAATGTTCACCCAGTTAATATTACTGCTGACCACTTAGCATGCCAATGGATGGGAAAAGGAAACCCAATCTCCAACCTGAAACTACTCACAGCCACAATGAATGGTTAAATAGTAGAACTCAGGCAACAGAAGGACACCAAAGTAAGCTGCTGACTGATTTCTCTCTCTTTCTGTCTTGTTCTACTCCACTCCTCAACTTTTTTTAAAGTTTGGGCCAAGCTGCAGGTATCTAAACTTAGCTGCTGTACTTCATTCCAACAGAAGAAATCAAGCATGAATCACAGCCCTTCCTCCCCCTGAGCACTGCCAGTAGATCTGAGGCTTCTGTTCAGATCCAAGACTTTGTCTTTCTCCTTCTACTGCCATGTAAAATACATTTGGTAATACTTAATTAAGGTTCTTGTTCAGATTATATGGTCTCAAGGCTAAGAACAAGACTGTAGCTACCCAACTCCCAGTGGCACAGTTAAAGATACAAATATCCAACTGGGAACATAACCCTTCATTTAGATTTAATATGGAGAGTTATTGTGAATTAAATAACTATTAAGTGATTATTAAACCTTACCTAGAGATTAACAATCATTATTAATTTCATAGCTATTAACCCTCTCTAATTGTGTCCTTTGTAATCAGTTGGCATTTACTCATTAGCGTTATAGAGAGCTGTTGTAGCTTTGAATGTAATGTCGTTGCTTTATCCTATTACAGATATTTTAATACCTTTTAGTTATCTGTATTATGAGAAATAGCCACCTTAATTAATTAGCATTTTACATACTTCTGAGAACAAAACTTCAAAATTCCACCTAATGGGCACAATAGAGTGTGAAATCAAGCAACAAGAATCATTTGGGGCCTGTTTTATTCTTTTCCTCATGTGGGAAAAGACTTTAGAAACAGAAGATCACATTTAACTGTGTAAAATACTGAAGCAGGCAATATTGGACACAATATCTGGTGTTTCAAAATTTAATGTTGCATACTTGATTCTGAAGAGCACATGTGTTGGGTACTACAAGCAATCAGTGTGAGTGCAGTATAAAACGTGATGAGTAGAGCAGGAAAGAAAACAATCTGATCCCACAGTCATGAAAGTCTGTGGTGTAGTCACTGAGTGCTGCTGTCTGAAAGAAGAAGCAATGCTCAAACAAGGGTCACTAAATTTACTTCACCAGTTGATCATCTCCCATGACCTCCTCCTCACCCAGATCAGCTTGCTATCTAGCTGTGCCATATCCATTTTTCCCTGGTTTTTTTTAGCAGCTTAAGGCTTGACAGTAGTTTCTCAATATGTAGTGGTCATTGTTTCAATATACGATTGCTCACATAGAGGATTCATCTCAATTTGTGTTGGTCATGATAGTTTTAAACTTTGTAATATAGATGTATGATAAAAGATCATGTGATTTGAAATTCCTTTTTTTTTTCTATTTCCTTTCTGGTTCCATCTGCATATATGTAACTATGCTGTCCCATACAATATCAGTATTTTCAGCTTGTCTAACAGCTTGATGGGAATATTCAAATCTGGCTGCAAAACCATTCAAGTGCAAGGGAAAGAAGGAAAGCAGGCAAGAACATACATAACACGTCACTGAACGAGACAGCACAGAGGCATGTAAAGTCACTCCTCTTGAGTTTAAATCGGAGCATAGGAGACTTCTCTCAGATCATGATTAGAACATTAGATCACAATCAAAACATGGTTATGTTTCTGTCCTTCACATGGTACACACATACAGGGATTCTTCATAGTACAACCACAGCAACAGTTGTCCCGGGGAGGAGGTGGAACATCACTTGAGTGCAAATGGGCTATTCCACATCTATTCCTCTCATACTGTAGAGATGTTATAAATCCTTGACAAAGAGAATTTGATGGTCCAGGCAATCTTCACCACATGGTAAAAGTCCAGCTGTTCCTAGTAGACGCCCTACAGGTCTGCTATTAAAGGCACAGCCCTTTCACTAGGCACTCATGTAGAACATCTTATCTATAGAGATCAAGAGAGAATTTCTTGTCATACTAGATTAACAAGGACTAACAAGTCGGTTTTTTTCAGGGGGTTTTAAAACCTTACTTCACCATGTGGAGTTTGGTTCATCTCCTGAGATTGGACTAACATTTCTCATACACAGCACACTGCAAAGCCTAGAACTTCAGGTGTCAGCAGTACCATGGTCCTTCCAGTTCCTTTTCTGGATGCCCTTGCTGCTTTCAGACTGCAGAAATGTTTAAACTCTCTGACAGCTTTGGAGCTGTGTATAAGGAAAGCTAAGTGATGTTTTAATGGCCTGTGATGTACGAAAGGTGAGATGGGGTGATATGATGGTCCTCCCTGGCCTATTTAATAAGACTCAGGAAAACAAATTTCAGAAGCATACCTTCAGGGATATTTTTGCTCCCTTTTATTGCTAATTTGGCAATATTTCTGTGTTCCAGTCAACTATAGGTATGTTAGAGTGATGAAAGATTGCCCCTGGCTCACCCCTAAATGGGCTGAATGCAGCCATGTGGCACTAGTTCAAGCAAGAACGTTTCCATCCTGTTTCTGCTATCTGCTATTAAAAATTGTTTTCCTGTGTAGCTAGTAGGAATGTAAGTGTCTGCAAGCAAGCTGTACCAGCCCAACCATTTTGTACAAACTAATGAAATTACATCACTGGGCAATGACAGACCCAGCCCTCACAGAGACCATATTAAACCCTGAAGCAGTTCAACTCCTCTCTCACAACTGTCTCAGACTACGGGTAGTGACAGTTTGAAAGATTTAGAGGGTGGAAAATGCCTCTGTTTTTACTTGGCACTGAAAAAAATGACACCAATTATATTTTAAAAAAAGAAGAAAATTGTCTAAGACTAAAAACCGAAAGTTCTATTTTCTCATTTGTAAAGACTTTCCATGCAAATTAACTGACTGATTAACAGGCATCATTAAATTACGGTATTTAGAAAGATGTAATATACTCAAGTGTTGACTTGTTCTCCTCTCAGGACTAAGGATATGAAACACATTTGTAACTCCATAAAGATGCTTCTAAAAAAAAAAAAAAATCACAAAGAACACATGGCTGCTTCCTCTGTGAAGTAGCTGGTATGTCTCCAGTGACTTCAACAGAGCAGGCGTGATTTGTGCCAGCTGAGGTTGAGGTTCTGGCCCACAGTATCCATTTTTCCTCACCAAAAGAAGCTTCTCTTGCCTGACTTCATACATGCAAAAATATTCAGCCTGTAATCAAATGATGGTAAAAAGCACTAGGACTACTAAATATGAAAAGAAACACTTTCAGTAATCATCACGGGAGCATATCTAAAGATCACGCATGCATACATGTGACCATGAAAACCTACTTGTGTCTTCCTGAGCAGTTAAGGGAATATGGCCCAGCAGGGAAGGGTCGTCCTGGTTAAAACCGAGCACGGGTTGAATTAGCCAAGGACAAGAAACGTTTTTGAAAGAAATCTCTCACACTTGGAAATTTAGTCTCTAATAGACTGAAAACCTGATATCTCTCATTGCACTATATACTAATTTTCGACAGACAAAAAATCCTCAGAACTCATCAATAGCTCACAGTGTATCTTAAAGATCGTTGTGAGGTTAACACATAAAATAGACCACCTACGTAGGAAAACTGCCATGTGCCTTAAAAATTTACTTTGTCAAAGAAGGAAAAAGGAATTGTATTAATGAGGTTGTTTTCAGTTGTCTTTCGTTTCTTATTTTACACAGGAGAAAGGAAAATATTTCTTCAGTTCAGGGCATCTGAATCATATTTCCAATGGGACAGGCACTTTTAGGACAGTAAGTTCTGAGGTATAAATAACCTTCAGTGAATTGATTCACAATTATTTAATTCTTACATATGTGGAAACATTCAGCTTCCAAAAGCTGTGCTCAAGTTCAGGGAGGTATTACATTTGAGTTTAAATTAAAGGTATTTTGGCAAATGGCAGCTCAAAAATACTGATTGAACAGTACAGTACATCACATATTGATGAGAAACTCAGCTGTATCAATAATGCACATTTATTCTAGGTTTCTGCATACAGTTGGTATCCTTGGTCTATAAATTGCACAAGATGCTCTCAGTGTAGTGAAAATTTAGTCTAACTGTCAAACACTGTTAAAAAGGGAGGATAGGGAATAGGAGAGAACAACCCTTCAGAGTCGAGGACATGTATTAATTCTCTTCTTAGAAGATACTTTAAATGGACGTAGTAGCATTCTTTTTGTTTGTTTATTTCAGCTCTGGTGCTAAACATGAATTATAGGTTCATTTTTTTTCTGCAAGCTTTCATTAAGGTTATTCTAGGTATCACAACCAGGAAAATGCAAAGTATCACATTTACTACAGTTCAGTTCTATACTTTTTTATTTGATGGGTGAAGACCTTTAGTATACCTAGGATAATTTTTTAAAACTGCATTACTGTACAGGTGTCCTGGAGTAATGTGCCCATGAAGATGTGATGACCAAGACCACAGTTATACAATCTCTTCCATGCAAACTACACATGCATAGATGATCCTCAGAGAGCCCCAGAAAAGGAAGTCTATTGGTTTAGCATTTTGACATCCCAGCCTTATGCCTTTATTCTAGATGTGTGTGAGGCAGTTTAGTTATGGTCTTGGAGATGCTGTTGGTTTTATGAACAGAAAGGGACACAATGCCATTATAACAAAACAAAACCCTCAGACTGTGCCTTTCTAGTTCTCTAGCCTTAAATAATTTTGTTGGCTACTTAGGTCTTGAAGCATTTCACAGTGGCCTATTACTGAAAAAACAATGCAAGTTAAATCTGCTTTAAATGGAGAAAACTTGACTATCAAGCACTGATCATAATAAATATTTTAAAATATATACACAAAGAAAACCAGTCTTCTGGTCAAGACTGGCTCTCAATTTGTATCATGAATGATTTTCAACAAAAGAGCAGTGAAGCTGACTATTAAGAGTAGAAGGCAATATAAATCTTTTGGGGTATCAGAAGAGCCATAAGCACTATCTGCACATTTTGGATTTCCAGCACACTTTCAAGACTGCAGAAAACTAACAATATGAAAATAATGGAATGTTTTTTCTGTTGCTGTGTTTCTTGCATCAAGAACTATGTCCTCATATATGTTACTGCACTAAGCAATCATCCTGTTTCTTCATATGGCAACTGGTAATGACAGCAATAAGAAATTCAACATAAAAAGCATGAAAAAGAAACTGGATTCAGCTCCCAAACATTTCTGAAGATGGAAGAACAACTTATACAGAGAGAATTAAATATAGTGCTCCTCCTTTCACTATCAGCAATAAATCACCGAAGGGTTTTAATCACTGTAAGTCATGTCTGGATGCTGCGCCATTGCTCAGAACTTAGGCTGGTCTTGCCTCCGCTTCCAGTGTTTCACAGTACTGTCAGTGGCTCATGCTCTGTCATATTTCTGCATTCAATGGAAGCAAGGAGAATAAAAGACATAGTGATGACCATCACCTTCTAGCAGCCAATTATGTTCATTATTATTTTCCTTGGTTTTTTATGTGCAGAGGATGATCTCTAATACATGGTCATCATGCAAATAATAACAAAGTACAAGTGAAACACTGCACTGATCATGTGAGTCCAGAAATAATAGGTGTGCTTAGAGAAAATGTCCTGTTGAAAAGCGTAAGTTATTCATTCACAGAAAATGGAAGGAGGGAATTGTTACTGTTTAGTAGCTCCTCTTTTTCAAACAGTTCTTCAGCCTTGGAACAATGCAGTTGATATCGGTCATGCCAACTACAGTGTCAGAAAACTGTTGCTGCTGACCTAGATCAAGTGATTTGAACACCATAAATCCATCTAGACATCACTTTTTAATTTTTTATGTTAAAACCTGACGTATTTCTGTACTATTGATTGTGTGTTGCAGATCATGAGTGATAAATGTTCATCACGATTGCAGAAAATTAAAGATTATTGGCACAATTTCAAATAAAGTATAGAATTCCCATAGTTTAAGTCTACTTCTTTTTATGTTACTAAACCTTTTTTTATTAAAACATCACCAAGTTTTTAATTCAGAACCTACATAATAAACTTGCAGAATTTAAAGGTTATTGGCTAAGGATGTGGTTTATCATGAGTAAAAGGACATATTTTATAAAATTTAATAGGAGTTTCTCTCTTTCACATATCAAATTTTCCTCTCATAACTACTATTATTTGCATTCAAAAGTGAAAATAGATACATTTAAATGTAGTCTGGGGTTATTCAGAGGCCAGCAAAGGAAAAATATTGAACTCAAGGAATAAGAGGCTGAAAAATTCCAGCAATCATAGCAATAAAAATACCTCCTCTATTGCTATCCCTTTCTTTTATTTTTATAATTTAACCTTAGTATTGGGGAATTTGTCTTACACCAAAATCATGGTCAATAAAACTGTGAGTCCATCTACAGTGGAAAAAGGGGTTTTGTGAAATATTTCCAAGTAAAAGCCTTTAAATGTGGGTTTCTTTAAATATGTCTAATTAATGACATATTTCAAGTGGCAATCTAGAAGCTTATCATAGGCATGTTTGGTATGGAGATGCCTGCTTATTTCATGTAGATAGAAAGGTTTTGCCACAAGTTTTTACCTAGAAAATTTTTACCACTTTATTTTTGTGCCAGAAGACTAAAGAAACTTTTGACTATGAGTATTTGACTGAAAAAATTAAAGAACTTAGGATATTGTCCATCCATCTCAAAATTACCAGGTCTCATTCTGACCTGAATTGAATTGCAGTTTCAGATAACGTTAGATGGGAGGACAGCAGCTGCATATTGATTACTCTAGCCTAAAGCTTACAACCCTGGTAGATACAGAAGCCCCTTCAAAACAATAAATGTCAAAAAAAATTCCACTGATAGAATCATCCTCACCGTCAGTTGTTAAAAACCAATAATATGTATTCCTGAGCTCATCTCAGAGCTCAGTTTGATGATAGCAGATTCATTAAAAAGATTATGAAGAACAAGCACAGACAGGTGACAAGTGAGAAAACAGTTTCATTGCAAAGCCTGACATAAACAGGAATGATTGAGCATTTTTATAGCTTTTTCATATTTAGATGTTAATGCTGCTTCAACACCTGGAGAAACTGAGACTCATGATTAGATAAGCTGACAAGTTAAAAGAAGCAGCAACAAAATTAGGGTGAAAAAAGAATAAATAAGAAGCAGTCAAGACAAAGTTCAGCTTCCTCCCCCAGAACCTTAAACCTTTTGGGCACATACCATTGGATTTGGGGAACTCACCTTGGGGAAAGATTTATGGAGAATGGCTGCAAAAGTGCAAATAAGACCCCTCCGAAATAATAAGTGACTATTTTGGCACAGGTTTCCTTTCCTCTTCTCCTTAATTACATCCATCACTCTATCCTCTTCTTATTTTATCTTTCACTTTTTTCCCCTTCCTTTCATCCCATTTCCTTTAATTGGTCTTCATCACCTCACTACATTTCCCCCCCATCAACACACCAGTGTCATCCGCTGTTGCACTGTTCATGTTGTTTATTGCCATTGAGCTTATTGTCTGTCTTGTTTGTCTCTATTATATTCAACAAATAATTCAGATGAATTCTGAGATACTTTTTTTTAAAGCATCTAGGTCCTAGCATTATCAACATAATTCATTACATTAAAGTAAGGAGCCAGCAGTCAAGATAAGAAATCTCTACTCCCAGTCTTCTGTTGAAATGATGCTGTTTTGCTGCTGCAGTATAAACAGGTAGCTACAGCATCTAACTTAGTCCATCTGCACTAAAAACCTGTTGTTTACCTATGATTGTGCATTTTGCTTTGTTGTCAGAAACATAACTGTACATACTCTGAGCTGGCATAGCTGATGAGTCTACGTAATTCCATTTCCTTCACTTGGTTAAATAGCATAAAACTCAAATCCTTTGCCATGACAAAATAATACACAGTGACACCATGTGAGAATCTAACCCATATACTTTAAATAATTATTATCCTCCTATCATCCATCACTAACTACAATTAAAAGTAATAACTTCAAGAAATAAAGTGAACAAAATTTTGCTAATGTAAAGGGGAAAATTCTTAATTTCTGTTTGCAGCCTTCTAAAGATATGTCTAAATGCATGATTTTAAGTGCTTAGAAATAACTGTTAAACACAACCAAGAAGGGAAAATATATGTGCCTTGTAATAAAAATAAATCAATTAATGCTCCTGTTTCCTTCAGTTTTACCTATAGGCTATGTACTTCCCATGGAACCAGGCCACCCATTGAAGCAATCCAGCCCAGTATGGCATCTATTTGTTCAAAATCCCCCAAGAATAAAACGCCTCTAAATCTCAACAAGTGTGAAGAGGCATAATTATTTGTACCCATGTAATTTACAAATTTTCTATGCAACCTTAAAAAAAATTATGGTTTGTTTTGCTTCTGCTTTTCCTCTCCAAACTTTTGATGTTAGATTAAATATGACAATCCTTATCAGTCAGCAAAATGAAACAAACTCACTTAAAAGCCTCAGGGGTAAGGGATTTCTTTAATCACATTCACGCAAATTATGAGGATTTCAGATAGATGAGGTAATATAGTTGAGTATTAACGGTTGTAATTTAACAGCTCATGAGGCAAAAAAATCAAACAAAGCCAAGAACACAGGTTATGTCCCCTTTGTTACATAAGGGATAAGTGCACATCATCAAAATATATTTGCATATCAGGTCTCTCATTCAGGGAGTCCAAGGTGGCTCTTGGTAAGGATGTCTTTCTGAGAGTGTGTCTAACCTAGTTTACAAATTAACTCAGAGCAAATTGTGATCTTGTCAAATTTCTTAAATTGCAGAAGATTGTCTAATTGTGTGTCATGAGCTGAACCCAGCACTCCAGGTGTGGCCTCACCAGTGCTGAGAGGAGAATCACCTCCACCTGTAACTCGCTGGAAGTACTACAGCACAAGATCCCATTTGTTGCCCTTGCTGCAATGGCACATTTCTGGCTCCACCAGGACCCCCATGCTCTTTTCTGCAAATCTGCTCTCCAGTTGAGTTGTCCTCAGCATGCAGTGGTGCATGGGATTGTTCCTCACCAAATGCAGGATCCTGCACTTCTCCTTGTTGAACTTCATGAACTTCAAGTTGAACTTCCATCTTCAATTCCTTCAATTAACCCTTATTTCTTCAATATGTATTGCTATTAGTATATTGGTGTGGTGTCTTTTTACTTCTTTAATTCATAGTATATAACATGAATTCTTGAAAGTGTCTAATCATTCTTCCATGGTCAACTAAAAAATTAAGGAACATGTCTTCCAAATTAATTTAAAATTAATTTAAAATCTTGCATCACTTTATGGAAGCTTAATGGCTCAACTGTGAATTCAGAATCATCTTTACTTCCATGGTCGCTGCAATACCCTTCTCACAATGAAATTCCATCCTGATGGTGATTGCATTTTAGTGATGACTGTAGGGAATCAGTTTATCTCCTAAAGCAGGATGAGGATTTGAAAAGCCTGTTTGATTACTCCTGAAAAATGTCATTAAGCAAATTAAGTTGAAATAATGAGGCTCTCTGTGGAAAGTGTATCTGCCATTTCCAGTTTTTTTCATAAAACATATTAGCATTATCACTCAAATCAAAGGTGAATTGAATCTAAGGGCATCTACAGAATGCCACATGGAACAGAAACATCCAGTGGCAAGGACAGAGGAAACCAAAATTGTTTTCTGAAAATCTTTGGAATTGCCCAAGAATTTCATCCATGAAGAAGAAGAAACAGAAGACAAGTAGATACTGTCCTTTTAGACAAGAAGACAGACTTTTGTTAAGGTCATTTGTTATGATGACCCTACACAACAAGACTGCTGCTCAGAACCTACTTGTGAAAACTGATAAAGCAGGTCATGCTTATTTTGCTTTTATACTAGACTTGAGTATGCACTCAGTTCTACAGCACAAAAAAATAAAATATGAACTAGTGTATCTCAGTATCATTTAATTTACAACAATTAATAACACAGGCCACTCAGATGACAATTACTCCCAGAGGTATAGAATCACTCAATTAAGAAGAAACAGACGCAAAAAACAAGATTGTAACAAAAAGAATAAATTAAAGAATAAAGAAAGAAGTTCTGTTAGCCATTCATAAAATGCAGTATCATAGATTGTAGCATAACTAGGAGAGAAGTGACATTTATGGTCCACTGATGACTGCTAGAGAAGAGAAAGACAATCCATGGCCAACAACAAATATCCTATACCTTTTCATATTCTGAAGAACTAGTCTGCAAGTCTGAATCCCAAGAGTCAAAGCTTGAACTAACAGCATGAGATTAGTGAAAGAAATGAAAGCTGAATTAATAATTTTCTAGGCAATTAATTAGCAGAGCATAAAAAATGATGCAAACTCATTTTTCCACTTTATACTAAACAAATTATCAGCATGAAATCACATAAGTGAATGTTTTAATTTTATTCCTTTCTTGCAAAAGCAATTAGGACTTAGAAAATTCTAAGAACAATTTCAAAAAAACCCGTGATTTCATCAGGTGAGCTTTTACAACTTCATATCTGCAATCAGCTGTTTTATATTCCAATACTCCAATATGACAGTTACTGAAGTTGATTAATATTCATCCAAGAGATAGAAAACTCTTTTGGAAGAAGTGACTCGCTCTCCCACAAAATCTTCTCACAGGCTTATTGCTTTTTACTGTGTCATAAACACACATTTGGTCGACTTAATCACCTTGGAAACAGAAATTTTATTAACTCAGAGTAACATCATGCAAACGTGGCTTTCCACAGTGCATTGGTAAGTCTTTTTTGCCTTGCCTAGTGCTGCAGAAAGGTAACTTGTCAGTGTCATTCAAGAGCACCAATCTCTGCATTGCATTCCCAACTCCTGTTTCCCATTTCGGAAGTGGTATTTCCTCTCAGAACAGTATTCTACACCTCACCATCAGCCCACAGCTCTTCTCCAACTTCCTGGTGTAGGTAGAAAGGATGTTTCTTACAACCTAAGACTTTAGCAATGAAGTTAAATCTCAAATCTAAATTGAACAGTGGCTTTCCACAGGAGCCAAACTCTTTATTAAGAGAATATCGTGTATTTCTGACTGCTTCAGGTGCTGCAGCAGTCATTGAAATATATTTAAGTGGTTAAAAATCATGGTGAAAATATACCCCATAGTTCCTGAAATTAGGAGGATTTATAACACTTAATTTATCTTTGTGGCAACTGGTTTCCCTTGACGAGAAGAAAATCTGTATTTGACTGGTACCTCCCTCTGTGCCACACATCTAGAAAACTCTCAGAATCACATCAGGGTGTTTGATATGATCAGCTATGGTATGTAGATCAGTATGGCCGTTAAAGTTCAAGCACTTCTTTGTTAGAAGGATTAAATAATTACCATGATGCAACTGGTGATGGTCGTCTAGTTCACTTTTCAGATTTCCTCCAAAAGGAATTGCTGTAAAGATCATGGAGAAACACTGGGATGTTTAGGGTGGAGGCCATATCCTCAGACCCAAAGAGACCGATAGCAGAAGCAACAGTGCTGTGCTATCAGGAGTGGAGCATTGCTGTGGGAACATTAGCAGTCTTGGGTGTTAATTCAGGTTAGATGTGCATACCAAAAATCAGATTAACAGTGTAGTAAATGTCTACACTCACAGTTGATTCCCAGATTGTTTGGTTTAGGGGTTTTCTTACTGATCCACTAATGACATCTTATTAATGGCACAGTAACATTAAATTAATTGATCAGACAGTACTCAGACCCCTGGGAAGGGGTTTCAGCAGAGCCTTTGAACTTCCCAGAGATATTACAATGCAAGCACAGATTGAGCCTGCCATAGCATTCTCACTTCTTGAGGAGTAGAGAACAGTCAAGGTACACTGAAAAACACGTTTTTTAACTTAGGAAGTAGAGTCACTTCAAAGTGTGACAGTATTGCTGCAGATATTGGTAGAACCCCAGCATGAACTGTCATGAAATAATTTGTCATTTCCATCTAGTTAGCCTACAGCACATCACAAAAAACAGCAGCAGCACAAAACACATGTTGCTATCCACCAAGAAGAGGTCAATGGATGCACCTGGTTTGCTGCAGTTTGATATCCTTAAGGCATTTCAACAAACCAGGGTGGGGAGACAGGATGGGGAGAATATTACAGCTGCCAGACCACAAGATGAGGCAGAGTTGATACCAGTATGTGATAGATCTAAGTGTTTATTTATACATCATTCAAGCATTCCAGGAGATGTGCTGACATCTTTCAAGATGAGAGCATGCCAGCTGGCCTAGTTTGGGATCAGTGTTATAAGGGGAACTAACTAAAAGTGTTTCATTCTACTCAGAATTCAAATATCTCCAAATTTGTTCATCTTCCACATCAGAACAAAGTTAATAAATCACTATAACTGCAATGGAAGGTAAAAAATCTCAAGCATTTGTCTTCCATTATAAATAACCCTGATATGGTGGTAATGTAATGTATAGAAGCCAAATGTGGTTGAGAATTTAAACAACTTATTTCAACAACTTCTGTCACAAGAAAAAGTTCTGATGTTAAGGAAGTAGGGGTTGGGGGGGTTTATTTCATTTTCAAGTGTAGAACAGTTGCAAAAAACAAAATAAAATCTAAGCAACTGACCTTGCATTATAGTTTATTAAACACAAACACAGTGAAGGGCTTTGTCTCACACAGGATTCAGGGCATCTCTTTAGAAACTGATTAAATCTGGCTTCACCTGTTTGAAGGCTGATTGATTTAGCCAAATGAATTAAGTGCAATGAGCATTAAGTAATACTTTTCCGGCTTCAAACTGAGCCTTAACTATGTATTTTGCTAACAACCTTCAGTAAAAGCATATATGCATGCTTATTTAAAAGAGAAATTTTCATAATCCAGAAAAACATCTTTTAAGCAAAATAGGTTAAGAACATAAAATGTAGCATAGAAAAATGAAAATATGATATTTTGACATACATATTGGGTCCTAAATAAAGCCTTCCTTTCTTCTTTTAAGTGTTCCAATTTTAAGGTAATCTATTAACAGCTATTTAACAGCTATATGGCTCTGTTGTCTGTCTTCATATTTGAGGGTAACAGAGGAACTACATAAACTATGTAATCATCCCTCTCTTCAACAGCTTGTTGACAAAATGGAATACACCAGTGTATTCATAAACCTGTCCAGAAACTGTGTTTTCCATGCTTTACCAACATGGCATTTACCAGGCATGAAAAATACCTCCAAGGCAGTAGCAAACAGATAAGCACCAAAAACAGTTCAAACATCTTCAGCCTTCCCAATTCCACTCTTAAGAAATAAAGAAAAAAACCCCAAACTTTTCAGGGTTTTCTGAAAGGCTGTTTGTTGTGAAACACAAGCTGATGACATCTCCTTTCTAGAAAGAGCCTGGCAACATGAGCAACAGAAGAGGATTTAAAGCTCATTACTTGTTATTATCTTAAGACACGTCAAAAGGCCCACTTTGGAGGTTGAAGATTGCAGTGTAACATCACAGAAAAAGGATAAAACCAGCTTTTTGTTAGCATATAAAGTAGTCAAGAGTGAAAACACTTCCCTAGGAAGATATCCAGAATGAACCAACATATTGATGACATCTACACTGTAGGAAACTTGTCGTTCAGCTATGGACGGTTAGGACAGACAGTGAGGAGAGATCTCTGTACTCAGGTTTTAGATCATGAGGTTTATTGTGGAGAGCATGGGTGAAAGAGACCTGCCAGGAGCTGCCAGACGTAGCTCAAAGCAGGTCAGAGAAGTAAGAGAGCATGCAAGAGAGAAGCAAAAAGTGTGTCGTGACTGTTTACAATACAATAAATCATCTTCTGTGTTGAATATTCTAATTTCCATTAACCAATCTAGAATAAGCTACAAATCTTACAACATTTGCCTACAGCCTATAAGAATCATTGCATTAACATATGGTGTTATATTTTAAACCCTAAACCTTACTTTTTTGGACCCTCTGATAAATTAGCAGGGTCTTCTCTGACCCTTGGACCTCTCTACAAGCAGAGGCTATTGTTTAATCAAAGGGGGATTACCTTCAGCTGACCATACTATTGTTTTCCAGTTGTTCACTAACTGGAGTTGGGTATCTCAAAGCTTATCTTCATTTCAATCTCACTTATAGTTTCCATATTCTCAGCATCTTTTGCCAGGTAATCATATTTATAAGGCTTCCCTATACCATCTTCCCCAACACTACATTGTAGATACAAACTGGGTTATGTAAACCAAACAGCAGGTGTAATGTTTTGTTAGCAAGTCTTTTCAGTAGACAGTATTTCAAACACATGAAGAAAGTTTCAGAATTTGGTTTGAGACTTTTTTTATTTTTGTAATGTTCAGTACATTAAACTATTTGAAGTGGTCAGGGAGGACTCTGACCTACCTAAAATTCACACTTACATCATTGTCAGATGTAACTTTCAGCTTTCATTTAGACCATGGAAAAGAGATTTGTATCCCTAGAAACATTCACAACCGCAGACTAGTTTAAGTTTTTAAGATAAAATTGTAAGAGACAGCATGATCATGGTAATGTCAGGCTTTCATTCATCTAGATGGGCTGAATGGCTCTAGCAGATGCCAACACGCCAAATTTTGTTTCCTGAATTACACCCTTACCATGTGAAATCCTGTCATTAAAAACATCCGTCCTCAAAACCTCCATATTAAGTCAGCCAAGCAGGAAAGAAACTAAAAAGGAGGAATATATACATCTTGCTTGTCCAGCTTTGAGGCACTGTTAGCAGGTGTGCCAGCTCAAAAGCTATTCCCAGGAGACTGGTGGGGTTTTGGCCCCATTAACCACTCAGGTTTCCCAGCAGACCCACCTACTCTTTTTCTTTTTTAAAAATATCCACTCCACATACACATATTTTATGAGCAATAAGAAAGTGATTTTTCTGTGTTAAAAAAATAAACGGAACCCCATGAAACAGAGTTGAAGTACATGTTTTAAATGAATATTCCTTTTTTAAATTAATTAACAAGAGTAATTAATTACTTAATTACTCTTGTTATTTGGTTTGTGTAAACAGTTCTCCAGGTGGGTTCACAGAAATAAAGACCAAAGAATATGCATGTTGGTTTTGTCATTTTTCTAGTCAATGTCTGTGACAGTATAAGACTGTGTCTAGAAGAAAAACAGATAAAAAAACCCACATGGTTGACTTTAGGCACAAGAAGTTCTTACCCAGCAGTAAAAAGCAAGCTATCTGAGGGAAAAATTCTTTACCTTATAAAAAGTGCACCAATATAGTATTATTGAAGTGCCTCAACAAAGTGCATTTCTTCCAGCTAAAGGTTTTAGTGAGAATGGCATGTTCTGAAAGAATCCAGCTTGGAATAGCTAAAGAAATATTTTTTAAATTTGCTTAATATTTTAAAAATGTGCTTAATATCAAAGAACCAGGCTCTGGACACTTAAAGAGACACTGACCTCCAGTGTCTCAGAGTGGTCAAATGCACCCTTGTTTTCTTCATCTAAGGTGCAAAATTAGAAGAAACCTTGGTGTTTTAAGTCAGGGTGAATACCAGAAACAGCAAGAGGCAGCTGTCAAACCCAACAGGTTCCAAGGTGAAAGTATGACATGGCAAAGCTCTGCCTATCCTGGGATTTTATCATACCTGGACATTAAAATGATGAGGCATATGTTCCCCATTATTTAGGACTGCATTATTGCAAATTTTCATTCTCATATTTTTTGCAAAATTTTGTTAACAGATAGGTAGTCCTCATATCCATCAAAATCAGAATTCTTTTACCTCTCAGTAGGATGTGGAACAGACTGCCATACATCCTGGTCCTGCAAAGCACATGTAAAAGTTTATTGGAACACCTAAGGTTTAGCAGTTCCATTGCTGTGTAAATGTTATTTATTATAAAGTTCTTCCATTGACACAATGAGACTGTTCTTTTTTCTCCTCTTCTCAGATTCACAACAGTGTTATTAACTCTGAGAATGAATCAGAGAAAAAAAAATACCCGTTGCTAATTTGTGTACTTACATGTGCCATTAAATTTGCCTGCTTACAGGAGTAATATTGCCTACTTTTCCTGCACATCAAATGACAGAAAAACAAACTTGGAATGAGCCCAACCCCCAAAATTGGATCCAAACCTACATCAAACATCTCTAAAATGGGGAGTTATTTATAGCAAGAGTGGTGGTTTGGGTACATGTCTAACCCAAACCTCAAACTGAACTTTGGTTTTGAGTCAAAGTGTTAAAACTATAGGTTCCTTCTGATTCTTTCCTAGTGATCTGGCTCATTACTTGTCTGAGGTACAAATTACTCAAGCAGGAATTGTCTGGCAATTTGTCCACTGAATAGTGACTAAATCCTGTCTGCAAAGACATAACATTAGAGCTGGTACTATAAAGTTTGCATTCATAGATAAGGCATTTACAGTTGGAGGTGGCCCACGTTGTGAATTCTTTAAGAGGCCCTTAATACCACAAGCTACTTTTTCCCTTCCAGGGCCCTTATTATTCCTTTTTTTTTTTCCATCTCAGACTGCAGTTTGAAACTTGATACTGTTTCATGAGATGGGGGCTGGTGTGGAGTAAGAGGAAAAGGAAGAGAGGAATTTTTAATGCCAACAGAAGAAACACAGCAGTAACACTCCAGAAGTATGTTCTATTGTAACTAATAACATGAAGTCACAACAACACGTAGATACCATTTGCAGATGACACTTGTTACAGTAAAACCTCAGCATTGCTCCCCTCTGCATTTACTGATTAGGGAGATTGTTTCAGACTGTCTTTCCTGGTTCCAAGTACTCACCCTCCCTTGGGTTTGTAGCATTCTTTCTTTTAACTGCCTTACAGTCTCTATAAGCCATGGGCAAGACTCCCAAAGGCAAATAAATTCAATGCACTTCTTCTCCCTCTCTGTTCACCTTCCCTCTCCCTTGTCACTTTCACATGCCACTTGTACTTTTGTCACAGCTCTGGGATAAGGCCTGACACTGTGATTCACCTCCTTGTCTCTGTGCGCACACCCCAGCCAGGTCCCAATACCTTGAAACAGAAACCAGGAAATCTACATTAGAAGCAAGCCACAGCCTGATTTCTGAACAGCATTACCAAGCCCCACAGAAGACCTCAGAGATAGCCTGTGCAAAGTTTCAACACAGGAAATATCCTGCCCGCCTATGCATTGCCTAGCAGTATGGCCTGATCCTCACTGCAGTCTCTTGATTTTATGGCCATACCGCTAAAAACACTGAGCCATGCACTGAGATCTATTAGGAAATCAAATCACCTTCATTTTTCTTGCTTTCTCTCCCCTCTCCCTGCTCCCCTCCACACTCCTTTTTTTTTTCCAAGGCAGCAAACATGACGATTTCTTTCCCTCACCTCTAATTGTCAGGACATTTACTGTTGAGCAGTTGTTCCACTTCCAGCAATTCTTACATGAAAACCACTTTTCTAGTGGAAATCTGGATTAGAAGATAACTTCTGGCAGCACTGCCCACCTGTTTTCTTAAACACTCTTCTACGAACAGTTCAAACATTGATTATGCCCCTATGATGTTGGTGCTAGACAAAGAACTAAGAATTTTATTGAAGAAATGAAAATACAGAAATGGGGAAAGTATTTTGAGTGGAGTACAGAAATTCAAGTGTCTTTGAGACATCTTAATGCAAGGCTTGTCACAGAGCTGGGAACACAGTATGAGCAACCTATGCCTGTGTTACCTTCATAATAAACCCCTGTGGAAGGCATAGGAGGCTGTTTTCACTATAACCCTTCAATAGTTAATTACCATTTCCATGGACAGTGTTAAGTTTCCCATGAGACAGTGAATGTATGCTACAGATGAAGTGTGCCAACCGCTGTTTGAAATTTAGGACAAAATCCTGGGAGGGATTTTAAAGGGAGCTTGTGTTCATTTCCAATTTATACAACAGCCTTGCAAGAAGCGATGGAATTTGGGACCATCCAGGGTAAAAGTGGTATCTGTCTGAAAGCTAGTGTTCTGTTTTTTGAAAGCTGGTTGCACCCATTGTTGTGATGTGCAACATAGCTCATAAAACTTATGAACCATGCTGGATGCTGTGACCTGACTGCCATTTGTTCAGCTTCATTGGAGAAGTAATTAAAAATAACTGTGTTCTTGGAAAGGCAACACTTTTAATCCAGCAGGTGGATTGAAGGCCAGACTGAACTTACAGTGGATAATGCACATTCCATGAATGTGCATTAAAATTTGTGCATTTGACATTAAAAAAACAAACAAAAAAAAACCCACAAAAAAGCCCAAATCAAACAAAAATAAACAGTTTGGGAAGAAAAGTAGACCCCAAAATCCATGATGAAATGCTGCTGCAATTTACTGTGTCTCTCTTCTCTCAATTAAAGACAGAAGGCCTGTGGTGGGCAGTAGGTTGGTTTTGTTTATTTCTCAGTTTGCCTTGTGTTCCTTTTAGAAGAATTCAGGTGACCTCCCCCAGAGAGTGGCAGGGAGGATTCTGGGGGCTGCAGGGGAAAGGCTCATGCCCTGGGAAAGGCTGAATGAGCAGCCACGCAAGTCAGATATGGTAGAAGGAATGTGCTCATGACCAGAGGAGGCTGCAGTGCCACCCAGACTCTGAAGATTACAAAAAAACAATTCACAACAAAAATGGAACCTACATTTTAGACCACAGTGGGAAGTGGAAAACCTTTGTATAAACAATATTTTCAAAAATAAGCCTGTTCTGTCTCTCTGTAATTTTGTGTTTCTCTTTCAAAAGTTTAATGTGCCACTGGTTCATCTAATAAAATCTAGATGATGATGACGATGATAATGATGATAGTATTAGTATTAGTATTAGTATTAGTAGTATTTTCTCACATTGGGAGACTGACTCAGCATATTTGTATCAAACCTCTGTTTAGTTTAGCTCCTGTAATATATCAAGGATTCAGATCTTATTCACTAACTCCTCTCACAAGAATTTTTAGAGACCAGGGACAGGCATTTTCTCTTACTGGAGCTGTGGCTTGACAGTTAAAATTCTAGAAGAAGCACAGTCAAGCAATGGTAAAGCAATTTCATTACTCAAGAGAGCTGAAGTCGTTCACAGAATAAAGCATAAATCCTACAAGTATTTTAAGCAGTGAGTGATCACTTAACACTACAAAGGATCAGACAAACCAAGAAAGGACCTGCCATCTCATTTTGCAAAAAAGAGTTCCAGCAAAGAAAAGTATAGTAGAAAGATGACTATCTATTCAGAGCTAGCCTAGACGGATGTATTTGATGTTTTTAATTTCAAGTTCTGCCTGATTTTTTATTTAACTCCTGGAGTGAGAACTAAGAAGACAACATAAACAAATGGGTTTTATAGGAAGCTATATATAACACTTATGAGTGAGATTTGTCAAACAGAGGGTGTAAAGAGAAGAAAATATATGGCAGTAGCAGATGTAGGTGAAAGGTTAAAGAACACTGTGTGGAGGAACCAGGGCTGCAACAACTACTGGAATAACTAGAGTTAACCAATTTAAGACAGTCATCTGTCTGAGGCCAAAGCTTATGGAAGGCCAGCAGTGTTTTGGCACTGAATATTCTTTAAATAATTGCAAAATATTACTAAAAAGAAAGGCTTTAGGATCTCCACATAATAGGAAGAATATTAAGCAAATACAGGTTCACATGTTATTGCAAACAGCAAAAGCTGACACCATAACCAGCACATGAAAAGAAATGCAAAACTTGTAACATTTTGCAAGCATCAGCAAAGTGAACAAACAGAATGAAAGCATCACTAGCTAAATATTTTGAAGGAATGATGGATGTTGTAGAAGAAGTCATCATTTGAAATATCATTCTATGTGAAAATTCTGTGCATTAGTTTTCAGCTGGATACGAGGATGTAATGAATAGCATGAAAAAGGTTTTGTTATAAAAGAAAGAAAACTACTTACATTAGAGAACAGAATGTGAGAAGAAGGAAAAGTAACTACATTGTTAGAAGCTGATGTCAGTTACCAAACTTGCATTTAGACACAAGGGACAGAGCACGCAGAACACATACAGTGAATGCTGGGCATACAAAGAAATAAAAAGCCAGAGCAAAAAAAAAATATTTTTAATCGAGCACTCCATCAAAAGAAAGATCTGTTTATTTCTTTTATGAGTGAGAACAACTGCAAACTGCATTATTCTCACTGTCAGAAGAGGTTAAAACCCAGACACATAGGCATACATACAATGTCTTTTCTTCCATTTTACCTATCCAAAGACCCCGACAGAAGATAATAAAGCTGATTCACATCTGTCTTTTTGTTCAAACTGATTACAGGCAGTTAAAAAAAGGAACAGGACAGAGTGAAAACAGAGAGAGTCAGGAAACAATGACCAGAACAAGTGGCGCTTATTCTTAACAGCTGCAGTGTTTGTTTTAGAAGAAACACGTGGATGTCCAGGTGCAAGGTACCTCAGGGCTTAATCAGGCATTCCTATGAAAGGCAGCCATAAGGTGCACTATGAACATTTGTAATTGTGTTTTATGCTGTTGATTGAAGAATTAGGGAGTTAATTTTTGTCTGGAGTATAACATATGATAACATAGGCTGTGTTTCTCCATGGCAGAAAACCTAGGCACAGGGGTGTTGCTGTCATACACAGTTAGTCAGTCACCCTTTTGGAGATTAAAGCCATTGTTTGACAGGAACCAGGGACTGTAATCCCTGAACAGTGAAGGGGAGGCAGAGCATTCTCATTCAGTTTACATCAGTATCTGAGACAAAAGGACTCACGTACAAAACTGGGTATCAGTTGGCATTAGGAAGACTTCTCCCATGGTTAAACTGTTCCATGATTTTGTGCCTTGCAAGTAATTTATGCTGTCCATGGAGACACTTAGAAATTGTTATAGACAATGGATTGGCCTAGGCAGTTCATAGGTTTGTTCCACAGCCATAATTAGCATGTAAATTGGTAAAGATTTTGTAAAGTTTTGTGAAATAACTTTGTTGTATCAGAGGTTCAAACAGGCTGGACATGAAGAATTAGCACTTCAGGTGGCCAGGACTCTTTATCTCCGTTCAGGGGTTGCTTTGTCACGGAGTCTTTTGGCCTGGAACTATGGGTCACTTCCCAAAACAAAAAGACACTAGGAAAATCAGAAATATTTTAAAAATGTGCATTAGTTATCTTACTATGCAGCTAAATGTTTTAAACCTGTAAAATCTAGATAAAACACAAACTTTGAGCTTTTTGTGTCTCCATTTTCTGCTAACTAAAATATTGCCATACTTCATAATTCTGTCCAGTCTCCCACAAAACAATATAACACAATCTCAGGTTGTTATAACAAAATTACCTGAAAACTAAACAAAAGATTAAGTAATCAGTTATATATGATTGTTCTCTCATTTGTAGATGTTCATACTGCATTCCTAGTGCAGTTACTATATATTAAAGGATAGAACCCCATTGACTTGGTGTCATTGTCTGCTCTGTTTCATTTCAAGTATAACCATCATGGTGCAAGTTATTTGTTGGTACATATGAACTTCTAATTTTCAATATTTTGCTTTTTTTTCTGTCAGTGGACCCAGAAAGATGCATTCGCTGAAATGCAAATTTGTTGAAAATATTTTTAATATTGATTAGATATCAAAACTATGTTAAATATGTATTCTTGAATCCCTTCTAAAAGCACAGGTTTTTCTCAGACAGTGGGGATGATAAAGCTTTCTTATAAAAGACAGCAGTTACATTATGACTTAAGTAAGAAGAGGAACATAATATAGAACACAGCAAAATTTTTTATACTAATATATAAATATATTGTCTCATTAACATAAACAGTACTAGCAATAGTTCTAACAATTTCAATAACAGCATTTTCTTTTCCTAGCAAGTATGCTGGCTGGAGTTTAAGGAGATACAATGGCTGTGCAAAAGTGTTTGATCCAGAGTCTGTTGAAGGAAAGAACATGAATAGTTTATGTTGAAAGGGACCTGTGGAGATAATCTGCCTAGTTCAAGCAGATCTAACTGTCCTGATCAAGTAAGACCACCAAGAACAGGTGATCCAGGACCATCTCCAAGGATGGAGATTCTCTGGACAACCTGCACCAGTGCTTGGCCACCCTCACAGTAAAGAAGAAGTTCCTGAAGTTTACAGGAAACTTCCTGTATTTCAGTTTGTGCCCATTGCCTCTGGTTCTGTCACTTTCAAGGGCCTGTCTCTGTCCTCATTGCATTCTCCATTTAAGGATTTATATACATTAATAATTTTCCTGAAGAACCTTCTCTTTCCAGGCTGAACTGACCCCAGTCCTCTCAGCCTTTACTCAAAGGAGAAATGCTGCAGTTCCTTCATGGTCTTAGTGGCTCTTTGCTGGACAATCTTTGGTGTGTCTATGTCTCTCTTGGACTGGGGAGCCCAAAACTCAACCTGGAACTCCAGGTGTGGCCTCACCAGTGCTGAGGAGACATGCATTGTAGAATCATTAGGGTTGAAAAAGACCTCTACGTCCAACCATCAACTTGGCACAACCATGCTCACCACTAAACCATATCCCCAGGTACCACAACCACAAGTATTTTGAATGGTTCCAGTCATGGTGATTCTACCGCTTCCCTGGGTGGTATATTCCAATGCCTGATCATTCTTCCAGTGAAAAAAATTTTCCTTATTTCCATTATAAACCTCCTCTGGCACAACTTGAGGCTGTTTCCTCTTGTGCTGTCACTTGTTACTTAGGAACAGTAACAAGAACCCTACCTTACCACAATCTCCTTTCAGGTAGTTGTAGAGCGATAAGGTCTCCCCTGAGCCTCCTTTTCTCCAGTCTATACTACCGCAGTTCCCTTGTCTGTTCCTCACAAGACTTGTGCTCCAGACCCTTCACCAGCTTCGTCACCCTTGTCTGGACACACTCCAGCACCTCAACGTCTCTCTAGTAGTGAGGGGCCCAAAACTGAACACAGGATTTGAGGTGTGGCTTCAGCAGTGCCAAGAACAGTGGGGGTGGAGTACAATGAATGATCACCTCCCTTGACCTGCTGGCAGTATTTTAATGCAGCACAGGATATCCTCTGATTCATCTGCTGTCTTCATTGCAAGAGCTAATTGTTGGGTCATGTTCAATTTAGGGTCCATCAGGATCCCCAGGTCCTTTTTGCCAGCCTGCTCTCCAGCTGAGTGGCCCCCAGTTCACAGTGGATCATCAGCTTGTTTCTCCCGAGGGCAAGACCTTACACTTCTTGCTCAACCTCACCAAGTCCTTGTTGGCCCATTTCTCTGGGCTGTTAAGATCCCTCTGGCTGGTAACAGGATCATCTCATGTATCAACCACTCCTTCCAATTTTGCGGCACAGCAAATTTGTTGAGGGTAAATTCTGCCTCATTAGCCAAATTATTAATGAAGATGTTTAACAGAACTTGACCCAGTATTGACCCAATGTTATACCTTCATTATTGGCCTCCAACTAGACTTGGTTTTACTGATCATCACTCTCTGGGCCTGGACATTCAGCCGGTTTTCAACCCACATCACCGATTATTCATCAACCCAACATTAACAGTTTGTCTACAGGGATCTTACGGGTGACAGTGTCAAAGGCCTTACTGAAGGCATATAGGCAATATCCTCTGCTCTCATATCATCTACTAAGCAGGCCATTTATTGCAGAAGCTTATAAAGTAGGTCAGTCCTTACTTCCCTGTGGTCAAGCCATGCTCCTGATGATCGTCTCATCCTTTTCTCGTCCTTTATTTTCTTGGAAATGGTTTCCAGTTCTAGGTGGCCTACCACGTTCACAGGGATCAAGGATCAAGATGAGGGTGACTGATTTACCAGAAAAAAGTAGTAGATCCACAATGCTCAGATTATGTATGAAGTTTGATCTCTTGGTTTCAAATAGTTTAAATATGTTATGCCTCAAGCAATTTTTTGACCAAAAACTACATAGGCATCCCAAACACAAAGTCATTAACAAATGAGCAAGGGAAGAAAACACTTTGGGTCATTCCACTTCTTTGCTGCATCAGAGTTCACTACAGGAGGATTCATAAATGGGGCAGCACAAGAGGATTCATTACATTCACTGCACCACAGCTCAGCCTTCAAAACTCTACCTTATACAAAACTTTCCTGTCTCCTCTCACTCTGTACTTTCACCTCAAGATTGTTATATTTCAAAGGAAAGAAAACAATAAGCCCTGTATCTGCAGTGCTTCAAGTCCACTCTAACTAAACTTGAACTTTAAAGTCAAGCACTCTGCCACGCATTTTGGTATTTACCCATCCCTGTTTTTTCCCTTCAGTGTAGAAAGGGTAATTTTTTCGCTGAAGTAGTGTCATGTGCCAGAGATAGCTGGGAAGGAGTCAGATAATTAACTAAGCTCCTGCTGAGAATGTAGACTTTTTCTCCTTTCTTTTCCCCTTCAACAGGTTTCTTTTTTCCCCCTGTCTCAGAGCCATTATTAACTTCTCCTCAGCTATCATAAATTGCAGGGAGTGGACAACTTCAAAATTAATGGAAATGCAAAGAAAAGTAGGAAGAGTGCTCTGTAAGGAATTTCTTAAAAAAAAAAAGTTCAAGTTCCATAATGGAATATTGTAACTATGTAAGTGCAATCACAATTAAAGCCTTGTATTTTATTAAAAGGAAATCTTTCTTAAGACATCCATTACTCATTTCCAGATTAAACAGCAAACTTTCAAAATTTAAGGGAAGAAGGGCCCTTCAATTGGGTTATCTGGCAGCTGCCACTAACGTGTGATCTCTATAATATCTGTCATGCAGTTTTTATAGCTATTTTATTTCTATTTCTTGGATATTCAGGTCCCTGACCCAGATCTCAGTATGAGAAGAAAAGGTAATGGCTGCACACCCTCAACGAAGTACCTCTTTTAGTACACGTTATTCACTTGCTCCACACATAGCCACCACGTTTGTTTGTTTTCTCTGTCTGACCTTATATGATTTTTCCACTGGGCTTTCTTGCAGGCCTGAGCTTCCTTCCACTCTAGAAGTTTGAAAAGGCACCTTATGGCAGGCATGAAAGTCCATCTGGAGAGATATGTGAGAGGCTACCAGGTATCACACAGTAGCACTTCTGCCAGTTCCTTGTCTGGAGGGTGGAAAAAGCACCTGGTCTTCATTAGCATTACTACTGTGGTTAAGGAATTCCAGGTGTAAAAGTGTATAGCTGAAATCTGACAAAACACCTTTCATAGCAACGTTAGATCTGTCTAGTGAGGGACACTGCCCCCTCAGGTATGTTTTATCCTGCCTTGAAAGCCTTAGCAAGCAGTGTCCTCTCATTGTGAAATCAGAGCTGTCATTTACTAGGAAGAATTCCTTAACAAATTATACCTAATTTCTCTGAAATTACCTTAATTGATGGTAAAAGCATGGCTAAACTCTGTTCTCTATCACCTTCCTTTTTATCTTTATGCAAATGTGATTCCACACTATCAAACTGGCAAAACCAGTCATAATAAACAGCTGCAGTTTGTTCTCTGCTTAGTAAATATGGAACTGGACATGTTCCATAGATTATGCTTTCTGGATTGTTCCATCAAAAATTATTTATTTCATTCCCTGTCATCAGTAGTTTTTCTCTACCACTTAAGGTAGCGGTGTTTGGATATGAGATATTGGTTTTTTTCTGTTATACATAACAGAAACGGCAGAGGAGATTGATTCTGTTTGATTTTCTCCAAATATGGTGAGCATTTGGTTCAAGACCTTGAGTTTTACCTCAGTTTAACACCTCACAGAGACAAAAAACAATTAAAGATCTTGCTTACCTAACTTGCTGCTGGTTAAGATACAGGTTTTTAAACATATACAAATATCCCACTTTTTTATTATTCATATTATCAACTTTAGGCAAGGTGTGCATTTATGTATGCTAGGAAGATAAACTGCTCAGAAGCAGACCTTAATATGAAAAAGGGAAATGCCAACTCTTGCATTATATAACTACACTACACCCAAAAACCTTATTCATGAGAAACAAATTTTGTCAGATGCACAAAATTAATTTCTGTGTCAAAGATTGTCTTTGGACGTGATAGATTTCTTTCTGAAGTAATGATATTGTAATTCTTTTGTTTTCACTTCACTCTCTTCTTCATATCTCTGTGTAATTTCAAAGACAATTTTAAACCAATTTTCTTGTAACATTATTAATTAATATAAATCTAATTCTCTAGTAGCAACCATCCAAAGACCAGCAATGGTGAAGCTGACCTTTAAGGAATTTATACAGAGGAGCAGCTTTCTTCCTTCAGGCATATTTGCTTTGCAGTGAAGAAAAACCTAATGTATCCAAAACCGTTTTTTTTCTCTTTCTTTCTCCCTTTCTATCCTGGTTGGTTTTGTTTTGTGGGGGTTTTTTTTGGGGGGGGTGGGGGTTGGGGTTCAGTAGGTTATGGGAAATACAGCTTGTGTTAAAACTGGATCTCAATGAGTAGATCTTCAGATGTTACTGAATGATAATTACTGACAGATAATGAATACTGATACATCCAGGCATTTCCTTGCGCATCTAATATATCCCTTTTGTATCTGTCTTTTCATCAGGAGTTTGTCTCTTCAGAAAATTCTATCAGAAACTTAGAGGAATAGAGTCACAAAGCAGTTAAACCATGGGGAAAAAAAGCAGCTAGGACTAAAAGTAATGTTATATTTCAAAATTTATTTAGTTTAAAATAAGACTTCTTAGATGGCCCTTTGGAAAGTATACTTCCTCTAAGCAATTTTATTTATAGGGTTTCCTTTTTCCAGTATGAGATGCAACCAGTGGGCCATAAATCAGTTTTGAATTTCTTTAATGAAAACATTCCTTTCTCATTTAATGCTTCCCATGCAGGATCATATTCTCTTCTGTGTAACAACAATGTATTATTGCTGAACTCAAACACACAGACTCCTAAACTATTATAATCACAACCTACCTGCTCCCTAAATGTTTTCAGTAGTCTATTACCTATTGAAACATATTGTTAAAATGTAACCTCATTGTGCAATGTCTGTCCAGTTTTAAAGCAAACCATATTTTGTACATCTCAGTACCCTTGTATGACAAACTTAATGACATTGCATGTCATTGAGAAAAGATTCCCCTCATCTTTTTTAATTAAATTTTCAGCTTCCTTACTGAAATAATAAGAATTTATTCATTATGCAACAACAGAGCTGCGAAGCTTGTAGGTGTACAAAAAGCATTTTGATAGTCTTTATTTTCAGAGTGTGCATGAGTCCCATTTCTTTGAGCAGGTGGTAGAAGAGAGGCAGTGAAAAGGGATCCAGTTGCATATACAAAACAACTTTCATCAAAAGGCCTTTGTTAACCAGTTAGACTTTGTTGGATGTAGTTCAGGCTCAGTGACCCCTTTCCTACTACATATTGAGCCTTTCAACTGAGAAACCTCTCATTCAAGGTTGTTATTAGACACAGTATGGTGTATAGAGGAAAGGCTCAGTGGGACAGGAGTGTTTTAAAGGGTTCGTTACATGGCTATTGCTCTGGCCACCACCATCATATAGCAATTTTTGCTCCTTTCATGGAAAACTTCACTCTGGATGGTTGCATCCTTAGACCCACTAATAGGCAAGACATTAGCACCTTTCCCACTGACCTGCAGTTGTGGATGGACCAGCTGTAGTATAGCTCCACTTGCTTCCTTCTCACAAATTCTCTGTTCTAGACCCAAATCCTAATAGTTTCCTACCAATCCAGCCTACCAAACCAAAAGCCCAAAAATACCATATATTCTGTCTTATTTCCTGGCAGCACATTTCAGCCCCTCTGCATAAATCTTAAACACACCCCACAAAGAAAGCCTTAGAAGAACCATCAAGAACTGTACAGCAATCTTTAACAAGTTTGTGTTGACGCAATGAAGCAATTCCTTTTTTTTAACATATATGACTTTTTCTCCCTAATAAACTTATACATCTACAACATCCTTTCTGATCATTCCAGCTGCTTCTGGCTGGGATATCTATCCATAGTCATTTAAATTTATTTTACCTTCGTGAAAAAGTAATGAATTAATATTAGTTTTCCCCATATACCGCAATTATTTTAAATTGCTGGTCAGTAATATGCATTTAAAAACACCAATTATCTTTTTCACCCAAAAATGAAACTAGAGAACAAATAATCTGTTAACTACAAATGCATGTAAAATCTGAGTTGAAGAGAGGCCAACTTCAATGCCTGTTCTTGGGGAACGGTTGGTAGCTCATATCGGCATTAAGAGGTCATAACTGTCCTAGCAGGCTAGCACAAATCCCAATCCAGACCAGTGCCTCTGCCTGCTCATTCCTGTCCAGTCAGGTAGAGATGAAGGCAATTATATGCCTTCAGGGTACTGGAGAATCAAAAGGAGTTTGAGGCACAAATAGGCTTAAAGGCGACTGCTGAGGTTATGACAGGGTGGTCACGGAAGTGGAACATGGACTCAAATTCACTGAAAACTAGGATTATTAATTTTTTTCACTTGCATATTTTAATTACTGCTCTTTATAATTTGCATTCCGTTCTTACCAACATTCTTTAATAATTTTAATTTAATCATGACTGACCTTCTCCCAAATGTCTAAAAATGCCACAATGTTGCAGTTTACAGTAAATTTAGAGAAAAACACATCTAAGTGATATCAGAACAGTTAATTTCAGCTACAGTGCCATAAAAATGATTTCTGAGTGAATTCATTATTGTGTATTTTATGTCATTCAAATGGGAAAAAAAGTGGTAAAATCAGGCCAGTAAGAAGGTAGTAAAAGACTTTAGGGATTTTTTTAGAGGAAAGAAAAGAAATCCCAAAATATTTATATCTGAATAGATTCTGGACACTGAAAGATACTTCTATGTAACATTTTCAAATAATAAAATTACCTTTTATATAAAGTAAGTGTGAAGTTGTTAGGGGTTTTATTGATTTACGTAGTGTGGAAGTGAATTAAGTGCTTAAACAGACCTTAAAATTTTCAGTCTGAAAAGTTATCCTAAAACAGAGTGCCTTGTGACCTATTCTGAACACTAATTAGTCAAATATTGTAGTACAACAGGAAGCAGGCACTCAGGAGCCATAATACAGTCCTTTTCCCCAGGCTCTGCCCTTAAAACAACTAGAGTTGTTTGCCAGTCAGGACCACTGCTATCATTTTGTTCTACACAGAATTCTGTTTCCATTTACTGGAAAATTATACCAGTTCCTTCTTAATTAAACATTCTAGCTTGTATTTCCTAAGATAGCTATTGGTTTGAAAGATCATAAGAGCTTTGGAGAACTTTGAAGTGTTCTCAGTCCCTTTGACCAATCATTTAAAGCACAGAAGCTTGTGTTCCTAGCAAGCAACAGAAAATTAATCATCTTCAATCAGTTTCTGTTTGCTGCTAATTGAGTAGCGTTTTTCCCCAGCCTTTTATTTGAATGCACTATATAGGTACAGTATATTTTCATGTATCTCAGCAACTGCAACAACCCACTTATGCGACACAGGAATTTGTTTGCTCCAAAACTGGCATAGGAATGAATCTGAATGCTTGTCAAAGATCCAGCTGACCTATGTCAGAAGAAAGACTTAGACTCTATGCAGAGTTCTCCCAAACAGGTACCTTGTCCACTTTTTCTCTCTTACTTTCTGCATACAGTGGTAGCTCATCTTTGCTAACACTAAGGTATAGATTGACATCTTGGGCAATAATATGCTACTGCCATTTAAACTCAAAAATATCAAGTAGTAAATTGCTGTGCTACTGTCATTTTAGTGTTCCTTCTTCAAGTCACAGGATTTTGATACAGAAGATTGCAGGCATAATGTTTGCCTTCAAAGACAATGCCTGTTTCCAATGGTCCCTGTCACAGACGGATGACAGTGGAAAATCAAACTCAATTTTTTTGTGATTGAATTATAATGTCATAACAATTCCCATTGAAATGCAAGCATTTACACAGAAGCTGTTCAAGCTGTTCACTAGACCTTTCTGTTATGCAGACACATGAAAAGCGTATACATGAATATGTATATTCAAGTGTGTATATCTTTATTTTGTATGCAGTTATGTATATGTATATATATATATATATATATATATGCATATATTTAAATCTCATCACAA
>VZTX01031068.1:114484-117016 GCA_013400915.1 Pardalotus punctatus | reverse complement strand
TCTCTGACTCTCACCCACAGGCTATCCACCTGCTCACAGGTGTAAGTTGTGATTCTAGAGATGACCAAATCTTGAGTAGTACTTAATCATCGATTTTCTAATACTTTTATACCCCTTAGATTTTTCTATGGTTTTCTTAAAATAGAATCAACCAGACAGAATTGCAGTTACTCTGTATCAATAAAAAGTATTGCTCCTCAAGCATAAAAATTACTATATGATACTGAGGAACCAGAATTGGGCCTTAACCTGGAGTTCATGAACATGCAGAAAACTCTATTAGTTTCATACCAGACTAATCAAGAACTTTCAAAATGGAGCGTGCACCTGTTTTGTATTTCATGTGTAAGTGGGGGCCAGTGAGCCAGCTTGCATTTTGCATAAATAATAGAGCCTAAAGCTTTGTAATACAACAACACATGGCTTTATTTGAGATTTGGGATCTTTTCCTTTTCCTCCTGCTGAGCATAATGAATCACACTAATAATCCAATAAGAGTAGTAATAAAATCTTTTAAAACAACACATAAGAAAGAAGTTCAGTAGCAACAAAATGGGAATATTCATTATTATGGGAATATTCATTATTAAGTCAGTTATTACATAAGCATGAAGAAGCAGACTAAAATCAGTGAGATAATTATGAGATACAAACCTTGGTATAAATTCAGAAGCACACATTCTCCCCCAGCAGTTCTGCTGGGAATCATTAGTGGACTATAGAAATGGTTTAAACATATACCAGCGAACATTTTTCTTGTAATTACACTAACAGAAATTTCCCACAGTTAAACTGGTGAAATTCATATCTGTGCATGGGAGACCTTGAGATTTCTATCTTTTTGTCCTATGTATGCTTCTATGAGGTGAAAAGCAGATGGTCTGGTGGCTGATGGATGTGTGAGACTTTGATCAAGCAACATGAAACACTTAGTCATTAGGTGTTTCAAGGAAAAGGCATTGTTCCAATAGAGAACCAAGTAATTTACTTCAATTCTTCCACTGACCACCAAACTGCAAAGTCTGAGGACTGCACTTCAGGCCTTGGTTTTACGGTGGCCTTGGCAGTGTTAGGTTTGCAGATGGACTCAATGATCTTTTTCATGCTCAATGATTCCTTGATTCTATGGTTACCTGAAAGTCGTTTAGGAGTTAGAAAAACAGAGTAAGGTGTCAGCCTCACCTTGCATCCTAATTATGAATTTGAAATAGTGGACATTGCTGAGAGGGATTAATATAGATTTTGGCATTGAGACTAAATGACTTCAAAGAAGTTCCTACAAATGGTTTCTAGTATTTTATTTTGATTTTTGGCAAACGGCCAGTACTCTACAGACTTCTAAAGTGAAAACATACTGAACCCTACTGGCCATAATGTATAATTTTACAGTTAGGTTTACACTGTAACAACTCCTGCATACTGGTTTCTTTCAACAGAAGCGTCTAGCTCAAATTTTTCCCCACAAAAGGACATCATGTGTCAGGATAAGTGTATAATATAATTGAAACACTTCTACGCAGTATTACCCACAAGCTGAAGTGAATTCTGCCTGTAATACACTATATTTGAAAACTAGTGTTTATGAATGCCAAAATGTAAATTACATCTTTGCCAGCTTCATACAACTATATTTGAATCTTGTTCACTATTTTGTTGTTGAAGAATGGAACACGTTATTTTGGCTTCTATCAGGATGACCCTAATGCACAGCTGCCCACCCGCAAGGACAAAAACCTGACATAAGCACTGAACTCACTGCACATAGACATTAGACATCAGTATCAGCGCTTCCTCAATGCATCTCCGTGTGTACCACACTACATCTCTTATACATGATATCAATGTGCCAATTTTCTCCAAGTTTTATTTAATTATATACACAATATTTTAACCTAAACAAATCCATAGTCCTTAGACTGCAAAATATTACAGCTGACCTGAGGCTATGCTAACATATAGTTTTTCTGTGTTTTGTTTTCCTTAAGCTTTGCTTTTCATCCTTAAAAAGCAAGGAAGAAAAAATCATGCACCACAGTAAGTATGAAGAAATGAAGAAATTTATTTGTAGGCAACTATCTTCAGTTTATTAATTTAAATTTAAAAGCACATTTATATTTCTGTGATTCAGAAACAAAATTTGTGGCATCAAATGACACACTCATCCTTCACAAGGACATTTCACATTCATAAGAAGAAACACCACTCAGTCCCATCCACACTGCTCAGAGCAAAGTAAGCAACACCAAGCACAGCCTGCTGCAGTCAAAACCCTCACCCCATGAATGTCTTTAATGAAGGCTCCACGTACAGACACAGACACTGAACATTTGCAGTGGCTGTGGCCATAGCTAAGGCCCTTAACTGTGTTGATGACTGACAGCAAATTAGGTAGGTAACTTTTTCTCAACTACTTTTGAAATTATCTTGGTACTACTAATGGAGAGTATTACTGCATCGATAATGCATTCTGTAAGACCTCCACAGATTGTTACCTTACTGAGCATAAGCACAGCAGCAGGAAGACAGTGACAA
>VZTX01031068.1:11984-109484 GCA_013400915.1 Pardalotus punctatus | reverse complement strand
ACTCAGTGAATTAACCTTTAATTACAGCCGTTAAAATTGAAATGAGCCTCTTGTCTGGCTGGGCTGCCCCCTTCCAGTGCATGAGACTGATGAAAATTTTTAGGGTCAATGAATATGTCCCATGTCATGTCTGATAGATGCTAAAGATGTGAGGAGGTAAATGTTACCTTAGAAAGATGTGGCTGAAATTTTTAAGAGCCACATTTATTGACAAAATAAAAGAAAAATACAGCTTAGGTTACCTTTCTCTTCTGTCTGAGTTACACAGCATAACACGCCTAGAGACACACTCTGTTTTATACACATTGCCACAATACACATTTAAAGAGTAACTTACGGAGTCATCATCATGCATCACACATTCTTGTTTTCAAACACCTAGCACCAACTCTGTTTACAGCAGCCCTATTTTAAGGAGCATAATGTATGTATTTTTCAAGGTGGAAAGAAAAAGAAGCATTATTTTAAACTCTGACAGAGACCTAAGCATCTAATTATATATATTTAAAAAAAAAAAAAAAAAAGTTGGTTTAGGTTTAAGGACAGTACTGACTTTTAACAGAAGGCAAAAAAATGATCAAAGATCTCCTCACAGCAACTCATCTCATGGAGTTTCTTTTTTGCAATATCCCCACAATTTAATTCCTATTTTATATGTAAGACTTTAATATCGCAATTGCACTTAACTTTGCTATTTTGGCATTTTTATTTTTAAATACGGCATTTGAATGCTGGGTTATTTTTTGTAACTCCAAGATAATAAAACAGCAAAATAGCACTAAATCAAGAGCATTACCATTAATCAGTGATGTGGTTATTAAGAATACAATTACATTAATACACGTTGCTAACTACGTATACATGATATTTAAAGAATTAAAAGCAGTATCTCATTTATAGCATATACATATATGCTGTATAATATATATATCATATATAAAAGAAAAATAAAGAACACATTCTGGAGAATATCTAGTTTTGAACCACACAGTAATCAACTAAATCAATTATATTATACATAGTAAAAATAATAATATACCTATCATACAGAGCACGCTATTATTTTGTCCAGTGTCCTGTATGAGAAACATATTCCTGATTCAGAACATCTTGTTTGAACTTCCAAGTAAAATTCTCTAATTTATCTGAAGAAAATAAGTTTGAGATTTTGAAGTGCAGATTTTGTTAAGAATTAATGCATTTAATAGATATGAGATGTGAATTTTTAAGGCTTAAACATAATTAAACATCACAAATATTTATAAATGGATTTATAAGTAAAGAATAGAGGTGAAATAATACTTTAAAAAGTAGTGTCATGGCAGATGTTTCTTTTCTTTCAAGCTAACATTTTTAGAAGTATATGGAAGCAATTTCTGAAAGGACAGTATAGCTTTAAAACATTTGATGCAACACATATTCTATGTAATCAATTTAAGAACACCCTCCTATACAGCAATTTTACATGAACAAAAAACCAAAAACAAGTTTGTGAGAGCCTTTGTTTCATTTCTTCTTCTAGCTTGGCAACAGTTAATATCTGCTGATGAGCAGCTACATTCATTTGTAGATTTCCAAGTGCTTTCCCAAGGTGAGTAAGCATCATTATCCTCATTTTTCAAATGGAAAACTAAAAGATTAAGATACTCCCTCCAGATCACACAGCAAGTAGTAAGCCAAAAATAGAACTCATTTTCCATATGTAACACCTAGTTCTGTATCCACTGGACCACACTGTCTTCCCACAAGCATCAGTCACACCTAATCAGCCACATAGCTGAATTTTGGGCAGCGCTAAGACAAAGTTATTTTTTAACTCCCAAATTTAAGACTATGCCTTTTCACTTGCTTCATATGTACAAACTTTCCCAGGCACCCAACTAACATATGATGTTGTAGGACATGGTTTTAGTTACGCCTTATGCCAGTTACAAATCTCGTAGGGCATGGCAGAGGAGAAAACTGAGAAAACACAGATACTTTAGACTGTTCCACATGGGAAAAAACCCACCTTCAGAAATTGAGCTGAAGAGAAAACCACAGAACTGCAAAAATATCTCTGCCTAATGTGCAGTAGTGGTCAACAAGACAAGCAAAGTTATAAGCACACATAAGAATAGGATACATGTAGACCATCCTGTAGCACACTTTCACCCTCCACCTTCCCATAACAAACCATCCCAATTTCAATCTATATACAAAAACATGGGCTTCAGAAGTATAATGAAAACACTGAATACATAAGAAAAAGTTCTCTTGTGATGAAACAGCAAAAGGGATAAAACATTTCTCGTAGGAAGCCAGAAAACAAGAGGGCAAATAGTAAGCTATAAAAATAATAAAATATGCTTGTGTTATCTTAACACAAAACTACAAAAACATATGATAGAAGATGTGGCTAACACTGAAAATTGATTTTAAAGCATCCTTTTTTGCCTGAGTAAAAAATTTTACAAGCATCCTTAAGAGGGTATGGATATACTCACAGAAATGTAAATTAATTATTTGAAAAACAATGGCAGCTGATCAAAATCTGCCTGAGAACAATGGGCAGAAAACCACCATTGCCCACAATCCACTGCTGTCATAAGTGGTTGCACTACATCTCTTTCATGACAGTAACAACTTAATGTTTCTTCTGAGGCTGCCATTCCTGAGATAAGCACTCAGACCAGAGCTTATATGAATGACAAATATATGTAGTTAAAGAATAATTGCTGCTAGCAAAGCTCTGAAAAAAGATTATGAAGTTTAATGCATCCTCTGGAAGAACTACTATTCACTTCTCTACTGTAGGATTTTGAAAATTTTTAAACACCTCATGCTAAACTTTCTTGCAAACTGCACACCAAACTAGAACTATTATATATAAGCCATAATTGCAACCCTTGTGTTCCCCATATTTCTAAGGAGAGATGCTTCAATCAGGAAAAGACTATACTTCAGAGTCAGGCTTAAGACTTGTTATAGTGGAATTACAAACAACTTAAATGGACAAAGCCACCTAAATAATAAGAAAGTTTTCCCCTGTAAAGACATCAACAACTTAAAAATAAAATACCATTTAAGGTGTTGTAGTCTGAAAACATCTTTAGTTAAATATTGAGGGAGTTGATGTTTACTATTTCTCAAGGAATTCTGTCAGTCTTTACAGAATTTAAAATTAAATGTATCTATCACCTGATTTGACAGGTCTGCAGCTTGACCTTGACTTTTGACAAAAGCTATTATTTCTTCTTTATGCATCACCACTCCAAAGAAGTTCTCACAGTGGATCCTGGTCAAAAGTTCTTAAGAAGACACAAAACAGGAAACAAGATGATTTACTCCTTCCTTCTCACACAGTTTTTCTGGAAGGCCAAGTAGTACAGAACAATAAAACAGTACCACTGGTAATAACTACTGTCATGTAAAAACACTGAATGTATTGAATAAAACCTTAGTAAGTAAAGCAGTACCACTTCTACAATTACACCTTAATTCCATATGCACTATAATTAACAGCAAGTCTAAATTGCTGCCTGAAATATTTTTATAAGTACTTCCCCACTACAACATGAGTTTTCCCCTCATTTGGTATATGCATTTTTCATGAGATTTTTGTAATCAGCCTTGACCTTTTCCCCAGGCTATCCTACTTGGGGCAGGGAAACAATCTTTTCCCATCAAATACTACTCAACTTAGCCCATACAGACACACAATTTTTTTCCTCATCCAACCGCTTCTGTCACAAGTGCTGATATTGACCTGTCAGTTCTCCCTTGCACTAACACTGTTTGGAATCATAACAGATTTCTTGCTACCAGAGAAATATTTCCTTCTCACTAATTTTATTCATAAAAGTATGTGTCATTTTTATTAGTTAATTATCCCATGCAGCATACTCAGGGCTCTCCACATTTAGGAGACTAGTTGCTTGTACATTTTTACCATCTAAAATCCTAATGAAAAAAGAACAGGTGGTTTAGTTTTTTTTTCTCATCAGCTGTGTGACAGGTAGGAACAGATGATCACTACCCTCTTCAGCTTCTCTCCATTACCACAGCTCTACTCTCTCTCCTCTCACCATTTCTGCTCAAAATATTATTTATTGTAGCAGATTATAACCCTCCCTGTCCTTATGTCAGTTATGAGTTTTGCTGTCGATTCCTCCTTTCTCACTTTATAACCCACCCTTTAGGGGACAACGCCCAGTTCCACTGTTTTCCAATAACTGCTTCACACTGACAGCTTGCCGTTTTCTCTAGGCTCCCGTTTTTCATACGCACTGCATCTTCACATATTTTTCAAGCCTGCCAATTATCCATCTGAAACTCAATCGACACCAATTGCAGTTTCTTCAAGCACTTAGTTTTGACTTCAGTTGCCTGCACACCTTGAGAAGCCCTAGAGAAGCCTCTGGTGACCTCAGTTACCTGGTTCACTTGAACCTGAAGATGAACCACATGTACCAAGGCAGAAGCATGCACACGGATTTACTATATTTTGCATTCAATTGGAAGAAAGTTATCCATAAATTACAAGAAAATTTTGTTTTTTCCTGGAACAAACTATAATACGCATGCATGTGTTTATATGAGGGGGAAATGTACTATATGTAAACATGATGATAAAAACTAATGAGCCACAGGACAAAGCATCAGATTGTGCAGTTTCTGTTCAAGAATATTTTGGTTTTGTACGTTTTGCCATTACTGTAAAACCGTTCTTGTATTTATGCCTTCTGTAACATTCAGCAGCTATGAATTTGGAAGTTATAAGTTTTCTAAAAGCTACTGCATCCAATTACAATGCTGAATGATTTGAATAATAGACTGCTTGACATATTCCAAGATAAGCGGCTGCTACATTTATTGGATATTAGGGTCATACACTGTACTTATCTATTTTTACTCCATGCTCTCCATTGCCTAGTAATAAATTAATTTCTCACTGTTAGTTTGGCATGTGCCCTACAGTTATATTCATTTTCTCTCCCACTGAAGGAAGAAAAAGTTTTCTAAACTATTTTTAGAATTAGCCATCACAGATTAAATTCAAAATACTATTTTAAGAGGGATACACATAAAGTCTTAAAAGCCAGTTTTATATTTTAATTTTTAGAAAATTACCTGGTGGTGCTGAAAAACATGAGAAAATAGTTATTTAACTACTTGCACAAATGTAAGACTTTTTACAATATATGGATATAATTTGAAAGAATGGGTTTCAACCTTAGTTTTTAATATCTGTTGCTTCCTGGTGCAGAAAACTCAGCAAAGGACCTTATGCACATCAGCAACTACCAATGGGAATGGAGCTGACCTTAGATCTGAAAACAGAATACAGACCAAGACATGTGATCCCTATCCAGGCAGAAAGAATTAGTTCTTACATGACTTGGGTTCTTTCCAGAGCAGGGAGAATGAGGAAATGTTGCAGTTTCTTCGCTGGTTACCAGATCTCAATAATACCAAACAGACATTTTGCACAACCATCATACAGAACAACTTCTACTCTTCATCCTAGCTCTGTCTAACAGGTCTATTTCTCTGTAGCTGCCTTCAGAAGAATGGGGAGAAGCAATTTAGCAAATGATCAGTGGCAATCATCAGGAAAGCAAGCATGAATATGGGAGTGGAATATGTGTTCATGTACTGCAGATGATGAAAGGACTAAAGACATTGGCAAGCAAGGGGTGTTTTCAAGCATCAGTAAAAGCAGGGGTGCCCTCAAGCATCTCATTCTCTGGCATTACCAATTGCTCTCGTTAATTTGTCCTCAAAGGTGATAATTCTGAAGTAAAGCAAAGATGCCAGAATTATTCTTAAACTAACCCAGAGCCAGGTAAACATACAACAGCTTGTGTTTTAAGCTGTCAAAGCTATAGAGGACGGCAAAGAGGCAACTGTGGTGTGCAGTCACACAATAACATCACAGTTGTTAAACACAGACTTGCCACTTAACACTGTATACTGCACTACAAAATAACATGGAAGAGAATTTCTGGCATTTTCAGACTGTGTGACGCATCAACGACTATACGTAAGATGTAGTGAGTGCACGCCCATTAACTGTTACTGCCCTGCTTGAAATTTACATTACAGCCCAATTTTCTTAGATAAGGTTAATATCCAACAAATTATCTGAAAGTCTACCATTTCAAGACCAAATCTGAAGCCTGTAAAGATGAAACTGAATCATAAGCAAAGGTCTTCTATTTCTTGAGTCAAATCACTCATGTAGCTTCTTTACTTAACAAATATTTGATGTTGCAAACTACGGCTCCCAATGGCAGCACAAAGTAGTTTACCACTGATTATTAAAGTCGCAGTGTAGGTTCCAGACCAGCCTCATTAGAAACAAGATTAGACTAAAAAATGCCAGTGACTCTAGTATTTTATCTGGTCACTTCCATCCATTTTCACAATGGATGTATGCTATGTTATACCACTGCAATTTCTAATTAAATTGCACATACAAAAATTAGACACACATAAAATATTAAATAAACCTGAGTGAAAGAGAACAAACTACTATCCTTTCCCACAACAAAGAATACCCTCTACCTCCATGAGTTTCCTAACCTTAATTATACCTATAGTTTTGAGACTCCCTAATGGAAAGTGCTACAAAGCACTAACAGAATGAATCATGACACATACTGATACACCACTGATTGTAAATCTATACCCTTTTCATTTGTACCCAGGGGCTATGTTTCATATACTCATGAAAAATTACTTCCAAGTAGCACAATGTCATGATTGGAGGCATGTATGGTAAACAAACAGACTGAGTATTACCAAGTATGTGATGTTCCTGTAGCTTATTTTTGATAGTGTAGCTAATCGATACTTTGAAAGACTTCTATTGTTTGGATACTTAATTTCTGAATTAAAGTTTCCCTGAGGCAAAAAGAAGACAACTTGAAAGAGAAGGTTAAAAATGCTTGAAGTCATCCTTTTCAGACATGCAGTATTCATACTTTTCTCCACATTTCAGAATGCAAATGCAGATAAAAAAATCATGCCAGACTTGCATGTAAACCATAATTTCATATAAGACTTCTGTAGGTGAAATAACTTTAAATAAAACCACTTGAATGATGGCCTCACAACATGCGAAATGCTTAAATTGACATGCCCCCCCACCTGACTTTTTAAAGGCTACTTACATCAATAACTGGTGAACTCGACAGACTTAATCCCTCTAGGTCTGCTGCTAAACTCGGGGACAAAACAGCTGTTGTAGGAACTACCACAGGAGTTGTCACAGGACAGACTAGAAGTAAAAGGGCAAGAGATACTTGAAAACCAACTTAAAATACTGGGAAAGACAATGATCTTTTTCCATTGCACAAAAAAAGGTTTTACATCTTCATCTAATTAATATATTTTTGTATATATGTTTCTAAATCTATTACTTTTTCAGACATATAGCCTCAATACTCAGAATAAGCAATGAAAATACAAATACAACTGATACATGTATAGACCATGAGATTTACTTTAAAAATATTTTCTTCTCCTTTCCCATTTTTCCTCTATTTTATCCTTCAGTTTGACACATACTGTGCAGCACATTTTCATTTACAGGCTACATGCAAAGTACATGTTAATGCAATTCTAATGTGCTGCACCTATAGAACTAAACTTGAAGAAGGATACTGAAAGCACAGGCAAAAAATAGTGCCAGCTCTACCTAACCCTTCCAAGAATACCATTTCACACTGTTCTTCAGAAATGTGATTTTTAGTGTCTTAATGCAACACCCTAATTGGCTCATAGATTGCACAGGCGTTGTACAAGTAACATCCATTATTACCTGAGAAAATAAGCTCACTTTAACAGGAAACAAGTACAGACACATACAAATTCTCAAAGTAAATGTTTTATATGGCAGTACATTTTAAATTTTGAAACAATTTCTCAATTACAAAACAAGTAAAATCTTGTAATAACTGGGCTTAAAATTAAGTCTAAGCATTTATATGACAGTCTAAGCATTTATTTTGTCAGGAAACTGGTAGAGTAAATGAACAGAATCAACACTTAAGACATTTAAAACTCATTGAATTAACTGAATTGAATTTATGCCTTGGGAAAAATGAGACTTTAATAAAGATACTTACAATCATCTAAATCTAAGAGAAACACGTCTTGTTTTTTTGGAGTTTTTCTATCTTGTACTGGCTTTTCTTCTTCCTGTCAAAATATATGAATATTTCATCTTTCACCATATCAGCAGAAAAAAGCATTTAATACTTTTATGAAGCAAGTACTTTTTTTTTACTACTTTCATAAAGCAAAATGGATTAATTTTCAAGGTTTGGCATCCAGAGAATTCACCTACTGCGAAAGATTTCTTTATATAGTTAAACTGAACCTAAATTCAACAATTGACTTTCTGAAGCCCATGTATTCATTTAATATTAATCATTGTTGCTACACAGAAAACATTTGGTGACAGATCAGATACTTCTGTTGAGACCATTAAGAGAGAGCAGCTTTTTTCTTTAAGACAAAAGATTTGGGTACTAACATTTCTGTTTTCATATGAAAAACAGGTCAAAATCCATTCAATAAGAAATTCAGTGTTACTTGCACTTATCTGGAGTATGGAATTCTGTCCAATTATCTACTGGGATTTTACTTAATTGCTGGAAAACAACAGAAAGTTGATTTTTGTCACAAAAATGTTTCAGTTTTAAGCCTCAAGATGAGTTCTAATAATAAGAATTGATACTACCTTAAGTAAAGCCTAGAGAAGTAATAATCCTAGTACCTTGGCAAACAGAGTATTTTAACAAAATTTGTTTCAATATACCTACATAAAAAGTTCTAAACAAACCTCCTAAGAGTGAGTGGTGGCCATACCTACAGAGCATGTCTAGACAGTGGTGATTCAGGAAAGAATTTAGTGTGTTATAGCTCAGTAAAGACTGCCAAGAGGGTGGTTTAGTATAAAGAATTGATCTTTGGATGTAGCCAGAACCTTGAGTATCAAACAGTTTTGTCATTGTGTTGTTCCTACCCACTCTAAAGCATCCTTCGTTGGTGTCAGCTGAAGAATTCCTTCTACCTTCATCCTCTCTGGCTCACTCACTGAATAGAAGGTTTTGTCATTCTTCTAGAAAATGTATCAACTGACTTTAGACCTTAAGACATTGCTGAGTACCCACGCTATTGCAATTTAAATGTAGTCTTTCCAGAAGTCACTCTTTCTAGTTTACCAGTTTCCTTTTCAACAGTATGTGATGGCCAAATGCATGTACAAACAGAATTATTTTACCATTTCTGATATATTAACAGGTCTAAAATTAGTAAATCTCCTTATGCCCATCTAGGCCTTCATTTCTTGTTCTGGTCTCTCAGCGTCATAGTCAGTTGCACAAAAATAATACTGGGGGGGGGGGGTGGTGATACACTTTTGGCGTCCCANTGAAAGAAACTAGCTTACATTCTCGCTATTTGATGCCATTGATGTTAATGACTACCAGGCTTCACCTCAGCCATGATGACACCACTCATCATGTTCTTCCTATAAATCCCATGGCTCAAATAGACAGTAGTGACTTACATGATCCCTACTGATATGCTTCAAGTATTCTGGGAGAACAATCATCTTGTGGACTGAAAAGAACAGCAGCCACTATTTTAAAAGTTATTTTAAAATCATCATACTTTGATGGTCCTTATCACTATGGAATTTGAGTGTCATACTACCACTGATTTATCTGAAACTCCTCTGGACAAAGAATATATTACAAAATAGCTTTAAAAAAAGGCCAAAGTTGTACCATTTCTTATATATTTTGTCCAGAATTAGTGAGGGACTCTTGCAGAACCAACTCTCTTGAATTCCATTCTGCTCACAACTACCAGACTTTTCTCTTAGAATGTGTTTACTAGCAAGTCATTAAGCTTCTTTTGGCTATTTTAAAAAAAATCTGTGAAATAAGGACAAATAGGACACTTCATAACCTACAAGTTCTACTTCAATTACTCATGTCTATGAAGTGTCAAGAGACACAATTTTGTGACAATCCTTCTCATGAATTCCAAACCATTTTACAGCCTCATTTGGTGAATATTTAGCCTTGGATCTTGGGTTTAGCTGTTATCTCCAGCACTTTTACTATAAATTATGTATCACAACTTTTTTCCTGAACTAGAAACTCTTCAGAAACCAAAAGAGACTACAGGAGAACTCAGTTTAACAACAGGCAAATACATTAAAAATAGCCTCAATTTCTGAACTCTTTCATTCCCTGTCCCTATTTATCCATAATACACAGTTCTACCTTCAACTATGATTAATGTTCAAAGCTACCGCTTTATATTTGCAAAATATTTCTGAAGAGATGGGCTGTCTCCATCTCCTTTTATTATGCAGCCAATTATATGTCTCTAAATCGTGTCTCAACCCACACAAGAGCCACACAAGAATGAGAATTCTATATGCTTCTGAACAATTAAAAAAAATAATTAGGAGTCACAGCCAAGGAATCCTCTTATTGTTAATCTGTTTACTGAAGACAACTAAGATGGGCATTCTAAGTCACAAATAATACTAACAGTATGCTTCAGTTTGCTTTTTCCATCAGAAAGCTTGATGTGTACTTTTATAGGGTGAAATCCATTCTTGCACTTATATTATTTTGAATCTACTACATAATACACCTTTAAAATTGAAGGAAAAAATCTTTCAAGAGAATTTACTTCTTATACTTCAAAACAAAATAAAATGGTCTTAAGATAAGGTAAAAATACAAACTCCTTGTACAGATTTTGTACACTTCCTTGTATGGTAAGGAAAACTTTCACTGCACAGTTTATTGGAAGACTGCATCTAAGTATATCAGTTTACTATAAAAAACAAGCAAGTAAACAACTCCACCAAATAGAAAACAAAAACAAACATGAACCTGACCTTACCATCTGGGAAATGTAAAATCAGGAGCTAATTAAATCATGATAAAGCTAATGTTAAAGTATGATCACACCTTATTTTCCGACTTCAGTTGAGTGTTCGAGCTTAAGAAAATACTGGGCTACTTATACATGTGTATGAGTGCTATATATACACAAAAACACACAAGTATTTTCATACTTACATGTATTTCTACACATGGATATGTACATTAATTGTGTACAAAACAAATCTATTTATGTGGGTCCAGCCTATTACAAACATGATTACTTTTCAATTTGTTTTTTCCAAGAAAAGAAAATTGATTGGATATCCAGGAACAATAAATAGCCAATGACTGCAGATACTTGTATTAAGTAAAAAAACCCTGTGCATTTAAAATCAAGACAATAAAAAGGTTCTGACGTGTCAGACATTTCTCTGTAACATGATTTTTCATCCTTTTTTTTCCTTAAAACTAAGCCTACAATGTAACCCAAACAGTTTTCTACCAAGAAAGCCCACTATGGGAAAAGCAGAATACTAAACAAAGAAGTTAAGGTATATTCCATCAAACATTTCTCCATTTGCAATTCATCTTGGTAATAGAGATAGAACCTGGTAAATGCATATAGGACTTGAAGCAGGAGATTTCTCTTGCTCAATGCATAATTCATGTGCTCCGCCTGCAAAGTGTGTAAAATGAGAATTTCACACCGCAGCATGAGCCATGGAGCTGCAGAGAAAAGGCAGATGAAATCATATTCTGCTGTGCGAATTTTATTTCTTATCCTCCCAATATTTATACAAAACCATCACTGACAATCCAAATGCATTGACAGATCACCCACTGTTTCCATTGTGTTAGCACTTGAAAGGAGATCAGGCAGAAAGATAGACAATTTGTTTTTGTATATTTTTTAAATAGTGGATCAGGTTTTTAACAGCTGAGTGACTGTATTATACTTGTATAAGGAGGTCAACAGTAGCTGATTCTAAAATCCCACTGTAGAGACACTACTTATACATGCATCATCCTCAAATCTGCATTTTAGCTCTACCGTATTTATGCTTACAGTATAATATGTATCTGAACACCTCAAACTATCCATATTTCAAAATGATATAAAAGACTGCAGAACAAGAGACTGACTTTTCTATTCACTGCAGCTCAATTACACTGAACACAACAGCTTTTTCGAAATGATTTGTCAGGAGAAGAAATATTAAACCATTAATAACATACTCAGGAAAATAATCTGAAGTTTTTGTAGCATATTTAAATGCCAGTAAGTGCATGGATGTATGTAGAAGCTAAGCTTCAATATGAGTGTAATCAAGCCTTTTTTATAAAGAAAATTTTGCTGAACATGGCAATGGTAACCAACACAATATATATAGAATGGTAAAGAACAACCAAAACATCAGTAATCTAACATAGTTCATAATGTGTGGCAAACTGAGAAACTACAAAAATAGAGCTCACTAACCACAACTTCTTTTATTATGTGTATTTCAGAATATCTTTTTCAGTTTTACTGAAAAGGATAGCTTAATGAATAATCTCCCCATATAGACTGGCCAAATTAAGAACACACCACAGCAGAATAATATAAGCAGTATCTTTTCCAGTGAAAAACTAACAGAATAAAACATGCATTTCTAAGAGCCTGGCAGAATCCACCTGCTTCCTGGGTGGTCTGAAAAACAAGTCAGGAAGGAAGCAGAAAAATAAATATGTGTGGTTCCTGTAAAATGTACCTTGACACAAAGGGCTCTGTATATAAATCTTTAACTATAATGTTCCTTGAAGTTTGTTAAAAAATTTTTTTTCTTTCCAGCTCGGAAGCGGTTATCTAAGTTATCATGAGTTACCTTCATCTATTATTACAGGGCTCAAAACAGATTTATCACAAAAAAATCTATTAAGCTAGCTAGCATAGCAACCACCTTTAATAAAAAATACCTATGATTCTCTTAACCCACCCCCAAATCTAATTACATGTTTAAAAAACACAAGGATCAGAAACAACACAAGTATAAAAACATGCATCAAACGTGGTTTAAAGGGAAACTAACTTCAAGGTTCCAGGGATTAATATCATACACTGAAACAGTCCTTTTCAAGGACATTAAATTAACTACCCCCTGCCCCTTCACACATGACATTGCTGTTTACAGTTCATCATCTATAGCTTGCTGCCCTTATATTAGATGTGCTAATTTCTAAATGAAAAAGGAACATTTAGCTTCTGCACAGTGAGCTCTATGCTACCCTTTCTTTTCAATAACCTCCTTGCTACTTTTCTTGTTGCCATGCGCATAAACCCATTGCTATCTGTTTTAATGTCTTTTGTGATGTTTAAAAGCTTTGCAATTTTTCCGTTCTATCCTTTGACTCTATTCTCATCCAGTCTTCTGTCAACTGTTTAGAAATACTTCTTTTTTCTAATACATTTCTTTTTAGGTGCTTCTTAATCAAGTAAGAGTTCAGAACTACTGCAATATTCTCTCTCTTCTCTTAAAGTTCAAGGCCTTGACAACTTTCCACTGACTCCAACAATTTAATCCGAAGCTTCTTGGACATTCGAGTTCTCATATTCAGTATTTAAATTCACACATTCTGCTGTTTTAAAATACAAAAAGCTTCTTTATGCTAGCAGTCCTCACATATCCTGTGAAAGAACCAAACAGTTTAGAGAACTGTAGTGAAAGAAATTATGAACAGTGTTGATATCCTCAGAAAAATGGGAAAAGGTAGCAAAAGGAAGACACTACTGTTTGAATATGGTTTTGCGGCGGCTGCTCAGAACTAAGCACATCAGAGTACCTATTACTTTCTGGTGAGAAAGACCATGCTGACATGAGAAGTTGCAAACTGTTACAATTAATTCACGTCCCATCTATTATCAAAGGAGTTTATTCTGAGACAACTGAAGTTATATTTTTTGTGCTACCATTTTTGGCAAGATCCAGTCAGACTGCCCTAGCAGAAAAAAACTTTACATAGGTGTGTTACCCAATGTGTTATCTGGGCAGGAAACAATTATCAAACCATGGAAACACATCTCCATTTCTCACATAATATAGCTACACTTCATCTTTTGTTCTACTTGGCTGAAGAAGGGAATAGATTAAAAGTTAAGGTTACAACTCAAGAGTTCTTAGGCAGATCTAAAAAGTTATAAAACAAAGATCATGTACATTATAAGTTCAAGGTTTAGAGAAATAGAGAGCCTTACCTCCTCAATTAAAGGAAATGCACACCTCAACAGCTCAATAAAATAATGGCCTTTCCTCTTAACTGGTGAAAATACTCCTATCCCCAGCTTCAGAAATTGAAAGAAAGGCTACAAAGGATGTCTATTTTGACTCTTCTGCCATCTGTATAGGAGTCCTGACTGAAATGTCTTGGCTTAATTTAAAATGCATTAGAGTTTCACTTTATTTTCAATACCACATATAAGTATTAAAATGGAAACTTCTGAGCTACAATTCTACCCTTCAAACATTTTTTATAAATATATATAAAGAAACACATAGGAAGTACTTGATAATAGAAAAATAAATGTCAGAAATTCTTTTACACTTCTCCCTGAACAGGTGTAGCAAAAAGTTCCTCATTTATTTATTTTTGAATGCAAGGTAGGTACAGAAACAGTAACCAATTCATGCTATTAGCTTTAGTTCTATAATAGTAGTTTGATTATAATGAACTTCTAAGCTATTTTTCTTCACTAAGGTAAGCAATTAAATCTTAACTGACACATGAATGACTCTGTTGACATTTCTGCATCTTCACATATTTTTGAAACCAATTAAAAAAAATGTATTGAAAAGCTTACCATTTCATGTATGTTTTAAGAAAGCTAAAAGAATTTGAAGTAACAGAACCCTTTATTCCCATCATGCACAGACAGCAATAAAAAGATGAGTGCTCATTAGTAATATTAATCCTACTAAATCTATATACACACCTCAATTATAGATTCATTAACTGCACTATTCTTAATTTTAACAGAAATTTTCAAAACTAAACTAGTAGTTCTATTAGAACATCATCAAACGCTTAAGAAACAATGTACTAACATTTGTTTCTTGGTTTTCTTTCCTTTCAGACCCAGGTATTATAGTTAAACTTTAAGATTCCTTTTTAATAAAATAATCATCAACATACATGTATTAAGTTTCACCAGTTCAACAATAACCTAAAAAAAAAATTAAATTAAAAAATATTTAGGTTCTATTATAAAAGAATAATAGACTATGAGAAAAAAATACTATCTTCTGTGTATAAAAAATAGATTCTATTATTCTTCTTCATCTAGGTGGAGTAAAAATAATATGGAATTATAAACTGAAATATGTTTCTTTGTTATAAAGTACTCTTACTTGCTTAAACTGCCAAACTACTTTCGGATTGGTCTCTCTATGAAAAGTAAAAAAATTTTTTTTTTCATAAATTCCAGAATTTTTTAGGTATGCAGAAAACTACTACCCATCTTCATTCCCAAAGAAAGAAACATAGATGGATGGTTACATGCATATTTTCATATTTTATAGAGGTTTTAAAAAAACTTATTTTACCCTACAAACCTTAGTAGAGGTAGCATTTCTAGATTTTCCAGACTCAGAGTCGCTTTTAGAGTCTGATTCTGACTTGGAGCCTGAAGAACATTCTTCTGATGAAGAGGACTCTGTATCAGAGGAACTGGATGTGCTTCTCTTTTTGGAAATCCCCTTTGCTTTCTTTTTAATATCCTCTGAATCACTATATATTAAAAAAAAAAAGTTAAGAGACATGTAAAACCACCAGAGGAATCTGCTTAGGCAATATCCTGCATCAGCATTTCAAAGTTTTATTAAGTAAGTTTTAAGCCATCATTTCTTCACAATAAAAAACTTAGTTATGAATGAAGAAGTAGCTTATTTAAGGTTACACAAAATTGTTCTATTAAACTACACAGTACAACACCACATGTAGTCTAAACCAGTAAAACAGCCAAACAAAACGTGAACATATTAAACATTAAAAATATTATTTGCTTGCATGAAGCTTGTGACATTACAAAAGGGAAGTGCAGACACCCTTTTAAATAAAGACGCTTTCATACTATTTCACCTATGATGAATGGAATGTTGGTGTATCCTACTTTTGCAAGTTAAGAGTGCTTAAAAAAACCCAATGCATGTAGTTTATTCCTTTGTTAATTTTTCTAAATAAAACTGCACCACCTAGAAATAAGACCTAAGATGTCTACAAAAAGTTCAACCTGTAAGAGTTTATACACAAGAGCTGTTATATTCTGATATCTTTGGTCACTCTGAATATCTTACAGCTTCAGAGACACTGTCCTTCACACAGTGAAGTTCTGTTCACCCTGCCAGTTGTTGGATTATGTTGGTCTGTATTAACAGCTACTAAATATTATCTGCCTTGTTCACATCTAATAATACTTCAACTACCAATTAGGAGATTACCCTTTTGTCTTAGGGGGTGTTACTACCACAGGAAATGAAAATTGTTTTCTAATAGTTATCATGAAGCAGAAAAATTAATACTGCATATAGAAAAAAACCTCTCTGTTCTTGGATCTGCAAACAACCATTTTATACTTCCAAATCAGGTGTTTCATACACTACCTGATTCCACTTCCTTCCCAAGACAATAAATTGTGTGTTGGAGTGCTTGAAGGGTAACAAGGTCAACAATAATTAAACAAATTTAGACCACTCAACTATTAAGAGTCCCTTTGGACTCATATTAGATTGTTACACAATTTTGCTTAGCTTTAGAAGCAGTACAAAAGAATGTACTATGCTGCATAACTGATTGAGATTCCAATGTTTTTAGGAAAAAAAAAATACAGAGGAGAGGGAACTGAAAATCTAACATGACAGAAAGACCAAAACAGCTAGGGTAAAGTGCTTCTCCTCTCATGAACTTCCCATGACCGAACTGTCTAAATAAAATTTAATCAAAATTATTTAAAATCAATAACATTTAGCCTATGCCTACTAATGCAACTGAAGTTGAAATTAACTCCACAAATTTTAGTCAAAAGCACAAAGCAGCAAATGTGAAGCTTGCAAAGCTAAAAATGGAACAACAGTACACAGAAACAGTCTAATGTAGCATACCTGATTGCTAAAATCATGGGGAAACATAGGTACTATCAAAATTACGTTTCAATATGACAACATTTAACAACTTGCTTGAGGTCAATAACTTTAAACAAAAGTTCACGAGCATATACTGTCTAAAGTTATTTCACAAAAACAAAATTATCTACATTTCATTCACTGCCATTCAACAGAAGCTGTAGTTGCATTAACAAATAAGTTGTTGCGAGCCCATTATATAAATGAAGTTGTTTTTCAACAATTTAGCTTAGGTTTAAAACTAGATTTGAAGATTAAAAATGTTACTTTACTGCACATCAGCCAGTTTTGATGGGTAATAATTGTTTATCTTACTGCTTAAAATTTCAGATGTTATTCTAATGAAAAGAATTTACTGGTAACTAGCTTTTTAACTTTGCAATGATGAAAAGCCTGTATTAATTTAACCTACAGATTTCATTTGTTCTGAACAGGAAAAACAATATAAATCACTTTTAAAATCATTAAATCCTGACTTAAATTAATAAAGTCATAATTAGGGCATTATGCTGTGTTTGTTATGGAAGTGGCAAGGCGAGCTGCTTTAATTACTGTCTGTAATAAAAGGAGCAGAGTGTGTACTGCGCCCCAATCAGCGCTGTCAGCCACGACTGAGCTGAGCTGCAAACTCATCAAGTAAGCTGGCAGCAGACTACAGAGTAAAGGGCGATCATGTCTGCAGAGGCCACTTGCTGACAGCAGTGGAAGAAACAGATTCATACAATCCAAGGTATTAGCCCCAATTACTCAAAATTTTAATGATACTTTAATACATGATAATAGGCAATCTTAAAAGCGCTAACACTTAAATATCTTATGACCGTTTCCCTTCACAGCCCTTGCCTCTAATATTTGGATCATAATCTTTTTAATGTAACATTATTTAGAAAAATCAATTGTCTTAGTTACATAATGGCAAAGTGTTGAAGGACTTAATTTTAGCTCTCAGCAAAATTGCGGCAAAAGGTAATTAAGTGTTTCACACAACTATGTGATCACTTATTCAGCCTCCCAAGGTTACATCAATTTTGAACAAGCCACCCAAGATTTTACTGAAGTCAGAAATTAATTCCAAACATAAGAGTAGTCCAATTAATGAAAATATGAACCCAGTTCGTAAACTATTACTAGTATACACTGATATCACTCCTTGGCCAATATACCTCCAAAAAAGCCTAATGAAAGGCTTGGCAAACTGCTAATGGGAAGAGTGCTTTAACAACTAATATCACAAAAAATTAAAACCATATGAATGTATACCTACCTTTCACCGACAGCTCTACATGTTTTCTTTGCAGCACTTTCTTTGCTCTCTGATTCACTGTCAGTTGATTCTTCATCAGGAGAGGAACTCCCACTACTCTCATCAGTGCTGCCTTCCTCTTTATCTTCTTTCTCACTTTCACTGTCAGACCCACTCCCTGAAATGAAAAGAACCCTTACAATTTTGTTCTACATATCTTAAATAATTAGTATTTTAGAAATCCAAGCTTGTTTTAAATTAAACAATGGTTTAGTATTTTAAGATTCAGTTGCAAGCTTTAGTGTTATTTACCCTGTGCCAAAAACAGGCATGAGAATTACTTTCCCTTAATAGCGAAGAAATTTTTTTAGTTAAAAACCTGTCTTCTTCAGTCTACAGTATTATTCAAATTAGAAAGTTGAATAATAAATTAATTGCATGTGGATTCTTCAAAGTTACATAACCCTATTAGGAGCTGGAGATGACCTCAAATTTTCTAATCTATACATTTACTTAGCTGCAAAATTATCTTTTCAAACAGTTGCTTAATTAGATAATCTGTTCTTAAATACCCATAGTGACTACGATTGAATCACTGATTTAAACAAATTACTAATCCTCTAATTAACCATATAGTTACAAAATATTCAACTATCTGAAGTGAGTATATACTTCTATTGCTTCAGAAATCATTCATTTCAGTGATATAATTCTTAAACATTTCTGCATATTTCCTCAGTTTAGGAATTAGAAAGAAGCAGCTCCATGTTCAGATTGTAAGATGCCCCTCCTCCATTCAACGAGATGATGATAATTCTTTTAAGTCTCTAATGCTAAACATTTTCTGTGTCTAAGGTCTGGACTTGGGAGAATTATGATCTTTAGTACATTTGAAGTATACTAACATCTTCTGAAATGGTTGTCTTGGGGAACTGCCTATCTGGCAATTAATGGCAGAAAAATTAAACGAACCTTTGCTCACTGAACTTGATAGGCAGCTGTTACCCTTTTCATCAATACCTCCATTATAATAAACAGAAAACATCATGTAGAACTGCAGAGAAATACTGTAACACAACTTCCTAAATAATTCTCATGAAAGACTACACAATTAAATAAATCTGGACATTTATCAGCACAGGAGGACATGCTATCAAAATAATTCTTCACCATCAACAAATTCCAAAAAACATTTAAAACTTACTGTTCCCAGCTATCAAGCATCTGGGCACTTTTCCTGCAAACAGCCATGTGCCTTCAGTTATAACCGGAGTTACAAACTCTCCTTACTCATGATAGACTCCAAGGAGGATAAAAAAAGCATGCCAGCTTTTTTGACTGGGAAACCAATCTAAGGCTAACTCATTTAATATAGTGAATACAAAATTTTCCCCTCAATTTACTGAGTTTATACTTCTCTGAATTTATACATAGCTCTGGCTTTGTTTGCAACTGTTTTTTGCTTTTTATGTACCAGACAGCTCTGAAGATACAGTTTTCCAGACAGTGAAAACACAAGTTGCTTTCCAAACACTTACCTGATGAACTGGTACTGGCAGACTCATCTTCCTCCTCTTCTGATTCAGAGTAGAACTTTTCAGTAGGTTTCTCCTTCTTTGGCTTACCTAAAATTCCAGTCCATTCCTTTGCCTGTAAATATATTTCAATTTAAGTTTACTTTTGCAACCAGCAATACAAAAATATACACTCAACACGTTGAAGAATAACATTCAGCATAGTGGTACTATGCTGCTGCTAAATAAATCATCTAAGCAAGTCAAGAGAAGCTATTAAACTTCTCTCACTTTACACAATTAGGAGAACTAGAAGTTTGGTACATCCCTATAAAAAGTGAGATATGTCTATTAGAAAGTCCAGAAAAAGATTTAGTAAGGTAGATTAAAAGCATCAGTAATGATAAATAAATTTCTATGCCAAAAGAACCTGAAGTCTGAGAGTTTTATTTCTAGATCACTCTGACTACAACTAGAATGAAGAGTAAACAGGGCTAGTCACCAGCTTTATCCTCCCAAGTTTTAAGTGGGAAACAGATGTGGACTCTGTAGGTAGCTACAAACAAATTATATTTCACTTCCATTGCAATTCTCAAAATAAAAGTAATTTTTACCACCAAAAGAATGCCAAAATGGGGCAATATCTCCCCCAGACTTTTTTTCTTTCCATATACCTCTACGCTGATAGAGAAGCAGTGTAAAAATTCAGGGTAGAAGAAAAAGACAAAGTGGCAGAAAACTCTGTGAACAGCAAATGAATACAGGTCTGCCTCATTGACTGATCTGATATGGAATACGACTAACTTTTGAAATTGCTCTAACAATGACCTGCAAGCCTAAACAGCTCTAGAAACACAATGGCTTCCTCTTAAACACCAAAAGCTATACAGGCTTAAAAAGCTAATATGACAATTTGAATGTGGATTGCAGCTTAACTCAGCTTCACTCACATATGCTGTGTGGGCACATAGAGTATTAGGGAAACGCCAAAAGTCATGAAAATGAGATACCCTCCAAAGAAAATACTTGCAAAAAAAAACCCAACGTGGCTGAAGGATTTTCCTGTTTGCTTTGAGGTGTAAATAGTTGGAGGTGGATGTTTTCTACTATATTGGAGAAGGATGTTAATGCTGTTTGATGAATTTCCTCCAATACTTTTTGGTCTTATGGACAAAAACACCTTCACACATTTTTTCATGCCAGCCCTATCATTCATAATCCTCTGTTTGAGCTGATTACCTCCAGATTCTTCTCCTGAAAGCTTTCGGAAGTTTGTACACAAGTAATAGTTTTTCTGAAATGTATAAAAGATGGTAGACACATAATATTACAGTACTGAAGAGAAATCCCTATTCTACCACACTGCTGTCCATTGGCTTCTGGGAGTCAGATCTATTTTTCAGAATTTTCTTTGCTTGTTCTACGCCTAGCATCTCATATGCAAATTAATTAACCCATGATTTACTGAAGAAGTTGGCTCATTACAAGGACTGTGTGCTGTTTGCATGTACCTGTTAAAATTCCATGCCTCCAGGAGCACCATCAGCACACTACAGACCAATACATTTACATTTCTGTTACTGTTCAACAGCTTTCACTGGCATTCCAGTAGGGTTCTGGTACCTGACACATAAATCACAACTCTGGTACCAAAGGATGACTTTGCCTCAGAGTTTACACTACAGTAAGGAAAAGCTATTGCTAGTAGAAAACCAGCCCTATGTGTCAACACACAACCAGTATACTAATAGATGACATTTTCATATCATAAACTTTCCTAATTCTCTCCGGATTATCTGAAATGTAAACTGTGATCTCTTCCAAACTTGAAAATCCAAAACATATATAACCTACTCCCCAGCAGCTGCTTTTTGTTACCTTTTCCTTTTTTTTTTTTGGGGGTGTGTGTTTTTTGTTTGTTTGTTTTATGTTTAGCCTTGGATTGTACACAAACCAACCTCTTCATTTCTGACTTTGGTAGTCCAGCTACACTCAAATTAACATATTGCAGCAGAGATAAAAGACATGAAATCAAAAGTGAGATGGAGGTGAGAAAAGCCTATTTAATCCACAAGCAAAGCAGAAGTGGCCTACAGTTGATACACTTCTGTAATTGAAAAGAACTATCAAGTTTCCAGATGTTCCATGTCTAAGACAAAATAAGCAACAGGGACATTCCCACACATTAGTGGCTTTCAACACAGAGTATTTAAATACTTGTAGTTTTGGGCTAACACTCTATATTGACAAGTGCCTTCAGCAAAGGTACTTTCAGTGATGCTGACGTACCGACTCGGCCACATCGACATTTCGGACGGCAGGGTCAGGTGCCACCTCTGGCCAGTCGGACAGCTCCAGGTACCCAGTGGCTCGGCTGTTCAGTGTGTGAGACAAGGTGCCAAGCTGGAAATGATCTCGATCTAATAAAAAAAAGGGGCGAGGGAAGAAATACACAAACACTGTGAGCTCTACCACAACGAACAATCTTAATCAGGGCTAAAGGTAATTGCCATTGTATTACCTCAAATGTCATGGAATAAATATAAACTAGGAAGCTCTTCATAGGTCAAAAAACTGATTTCAGTCCATAGATTACAATAATCTCCCCCATAATGGTCAATAAAAAAGCTAATCAGTCAGTGTGTTTAGAGGTGTTGCTCTGAAATGTAGCTTCTCTAAAAATTACTTTACTGTGAATATTAAGAATGACAGCACAGTTAAACAATCCATATACATGTCTTGGCACAAACACATCCAGAATTTTAATAGTTTTTCTTCAAAATGGAGCTCCTTTTAGAGCTTTAAAACTAGACCTAAATAAATATGAAAACTAAAATGCGAATTGTCACAATAACAGAGTATTTTTAATTTAGATAGCCTGATAACCTTTTAATTTGAGAAGACAGTCAATAGATCTTACTTGTAAAATGACAGGGAAAATTATGATTTTGGAGAAACAAATATCTACAGAGGTTCAATTTATTTCAGATTCATATAACATTTGCCATACTCACATTAACAATTTTCTAATAAAGTCCAGATAAAATACTTGAGCTATTTTCCTAAATTGAAGAATAGCTTTCCTCAAAAGACACACCTTCTGTTATTTAAATAAAATTTAGAATCTACATGCATAGAAATGGATCAGTTTGCCAGGATTTATCATTAGAGAAATGCACTGTGCACCTTGTTTGCTGAAAAGCAAGTAAGCAGACTGAGCATCCTTGCATATTAATCTTTTCTATTTGCTAAGTGACACAATTTGTGAGAGTACTTAAAATAGAATAAGCTGCCACATTCCTTTACACAATGAACATTTACCAAATGATTTTGGCAGTTATACCTTTAAAAGGAGACGCAAGCAATGGGGCAGGTTTCTGTGCCAGAAATATTTTTTTGGCATATTTGCTTAAAGCTCCACTCTTCTCATTCGGAACAATAAGCTGCCTAATAAATCTTGTACGGTCTCTGATGTCGTAGCTTTGATCATACTTGCCGAGATTTAATACGTACTGGGTAAGCAATTTTGTCTGTGGAAAAAAACAGGACAAGAACAGAATACAAGTTATTTATGATTATTGATAACTCTGGATAAACATATTTAAAGAGGTAATAAAAATGAATGGTTATGTCAAACAAATGTTGCTCCACAGGGAATATGCATTTCTAAAGCTGCAAATGGAATTCCGCAGCCAAAGCACATGTCCTCTTCTGTATTGGGGAGGTGAATGCTGAGTACTGAGAAGCAGCCATGTGCTAGATTATTAAACTGCTGAAGTGGAAAGAAAGGCATCATTAAAAAAATAATCATATATGGCAAACCCGCTGAAGGGTCTACGTGAGGATAATGAATGTGGAAATACAACTAAAAACATGGCACTCAAAACTTAATCGGAAAAATATGCAGGACATCAAAACATCAGAGGGTATTAGGGGGCTGGCAAACTGCTTCTGCTGAGGTGTGTTTTATGAAGAGATACTGTCCCTGGCATACGCAGTGTCTGCACTCTGACTGCACTCAGTTACTTTATCCTGAATTATGACCCATTAAAGCAGACACATGAATCACTGAACTGGATTACTGCAAATTATTTGCAGTGCATTTAGCTGTTACTTTTTCATAAAAGCAAGCTGCTGATGCCCTTTAAAAACCAGGATAAAAGACTTCTTTCATTTTTTTCTTGAAGCTTAAAGCCTTCAGTAATATCGGCCATTTATTTATTTATGTAAGAGAGCAACTTATACTATCACAGGTTTTTAAAGCATAATACAGCTTCCTAATTTGATGTCTGAGAATATTAACATAACTAAAATAATTCTAATAATTCAGTTAATTTTTTAAGCTAATAAAATAATATCAGAAAGGAAGGAGACATAGAAAATAGAAACAATGTAGTGTAATGAGAAAACAGCACTGAATAGACTGGAATCCACTAGACACCTCTGAAACATGTATGCCACTTCCTTTACATACATGCAAACAGGAAAAAGCAGAAATAATATACCATCCTAAGGAAGTAAATTTTGGTATTTCAACTCAGAATGGATGCATAACACAATGTTAAAAATGTATCCTCATAAGAGGTTTATTTGCTTTATACAAAGAAATAACCTTGCATATATATCTTGTTTATCATGCCATTGCTATCACAATAACATAGTTTCAATCACACGAGCAGAAAAATATGTCCAAAACATCAGTCCATTTTTGTATACGCCATTTGCAAAAAAAATTCAGTTTAATAATTTCTAAATTAAGGATGCAAGTTGAAGTTTTTTCCTAGATATATAAAATTTTTTTTTCAGAATATTTATTAACACTTGTAAGTGAAATTCACAGGAAACAGAAAATGGTTTTAATATAAACTCCGTCAATGAAATATATGCAAACATTTAAAAAAGAGCCTATGGTACCAAAGACTATAAGAAATTAGTCATTAGACATTAGAATAATGTAAAAGCATAGTTTAGAAAAACCTTCAATGAAATATTATTTGTTTCTTTGGTCTCTCTCATACCCAAGACTGGCTCTGTGAAAAGATATTTTTTTCCTTGAGGTACGTCAAGGTCTTAGCTCTGGGAAAAGTAAAACTTTCCCATATGTATTTCACATTTTATTGGCAGCTACTTCTGTATGAGGGTATAAAATTTTAAACAACTGCATCAGACAGAGCCTATGTAATCTGCACTCATGCAGGACTTATGCTGTTCAATCTAAATGGAATTGGAAGGGAGGGTTCCCAGGTAGCATGAATTAAACTAAATGAGGGATACCTCCTGCAGCCTTTGCCATCACTTCTCCACTGTAAAACAAGACAAGACTCCTTGCTGTCATGGCAGAAAGCTCAGGAGAATGGATCATAAAACACAACGGTCTTAGCCTGTGAATTGCTATAGGGATGGGAAAAGCTGAGGATCTTGTCATAGTGGGCATTTTTTCAGTGAGTGTTGATGGAATTACATAAAGACAAATTAGACAGATAAAGACAGATTAGACAGTTTCAGTTGATCCTGAAAGACTGCATTTCCTTTAATGGGATAATTTCCTCTGTGATCCTCTCCCTTTTCTGTCCCCTAAAATATCTTTTTCATATTGTTCAATACAGATAAATACAAAACAAATTTGCATGCATGAATGTTTTGTATCCACAAGAAGTCTATTTTCAATTATCATACATAGTATAATTTTCACGGAAACAGTGAAGAAATGCAATTTTTTTTTTTATTATGGTAAAGCAATCAAGTAGAAGAGCTTTTCTACACGGAGACATCTAATAGAAACAACTATTTTTAATTAAAAAAACCCCAAAAAACTCATGAATGCACGTACGTTTTTCCAGCAAAGGAATTTTCATAAGAAGTCGAAAATCATTTCAGCAAGGACACTAATTTGGTGAAACATGACAGAATCTGCATACCATGACTGCTTTATACAATAGTGACAAAGTACTCTAATCTGTGAGATAATGTATTTATTATCATATGTCAGTATTTCCTGATATCGGGACATGTGCATTATATAGACGTAACATAATTTCTGTTATCCCCACACTACTGAACACATTTTTATTTTTTGTACATTTTGTTTTAGCTAGAAGGTTTAAGTTTAGGTCTTTCTAGAATTCAATCATCCTCCAGCAATATTTCTGGAATTTTCTAGTGACAATAGTTCTATTTAAGGATTTAATGCCTATCCTATATTAGCAGCAATTAATCTTTTGGTAGCTCCCTACTAAAAAATTTTACAACACAAGTTTTACCAACAGATGAGGCTCTACAATGAGAGAGAAATAGTTATCTATCCACTCATTGGTATCATTAACTTTCAGTAACTTGATTCTTTCGACACACAAGATAAGGCTATTGTGGTAAACCACGACTGACATATCTATTTACACCCTACGACTACTTGGGACGTTTTCTGGTGGGAGTCCATTAGAAAATAGAAACCCATCAAAATCTCTTTATTCTTTCTGCTGTATGCAAGAAACATCTTAGGCAACTAGATGACATATTTCACTTATATGAGCTCTGTTTAGACAGCTATCTAGCACACTCAAGATTTTATGACCCTAAGTGTTGAAAAAACAAAGAAAGCTTACAAATAATACAGGCAACCAGAGGAAAGCCTGTTTTTATTATGTATCTATCCAGATAAAATTGAACCTGAAACTTCCTTAAATTATAAACAGGCTTTGAAAGTTCATGAGGTGATCACAGGATTTAAAGTATACTTTCAATTTTTATAAGTATTTTTTGCACGAAATCCTGACTATTAAAAACCATTCCTGTGAGTGTGCTTCACCAAGTGTTTGGCCATATACTTAAGGAAACTACAAGCAAATAAAATAATACATTTAGACAAAGGGAATAAAATAACTAAGTCTTATTTCCTCCAGAACTTTGTGTTTTTCTCCAAAAAAGATTTAACAGATGAGTTCAACCTGCCTTTTCCTTATCTGGTGAAAGAGCTCTTTTCATCTATTTGGTTGGCATTGAGTGTATCTTTGCTGTTCTACCACCACTTTTAAATAAAGTGACATTTTATCTTTGAGATTTCCACAACTCCATTAACTTTGGATGAAACTGATGGAGTATCCATAAAATTACTATGTTGTGGAATATGATATGGAGGCAGAAAATATGGGGTTGAGGAGAGGTGGACAGACTGACAACTGGGTAATCAAGTGTACAAAATCTGACATAAAATTTTAAAAATTAAACTGAAAAATGGCCGGACTTCTTAGGAACTGAAGTGATTCCAGGAAGTAATTCTAATACTGAGAGAGTAAAGAAGAGTTACCCCTGGGAACAATGACATAGATATAGGAAGAATGTTGCCAGCTTCTAAAGGGAAACCCATGGTATTCTAGTTTCAAAGGAGCTTTGAATCAAGCCAACTTACCAACCTACACTGTTAGAATTTTTATGTAAATACCTTGACCACTTGAGATAATAACTTATTTTCACACAACCTAAAACTGTAAGAGGAAAACAACCTTTCATGAAATTCATCATTTAGTAGGCATCTCAGGAGACAGTTTCTTCTGCTTTATCATCATTACTGTGTTTGAATAAAGGGTTATGCAGCACTTACAATGATGACTTAAAATGTATTAAGATGTGAAACAAGAAAAAAATGCACCACAGAGATCATAATCCCCTTGTATGCAATGGATTTTGACCAAATATGGTGTGGAAAAAATTATGTGAAAAATTACAAAACCTAGATGGAAAATCAGTAAATTTTAAGGGCTAAAAGAAGACAGTTTAGACAGTCAAACCAATCTTTCCTTCTCTCAGTCAGCATTTTCAGCAAGATAAGCACTGACAGAAAAAAGTCACCTTTTGTTACTGCCCCATTTTAGACCATATAAGCAATGCATTCACTCCCCTATGAGTGCACGGCAAGACAGTTCAACTCCCACATTCCCTACAAAATGGTCTAAGACAGATCACATCTGTAGTTGGATAGAGTTATAAAGGAACAAGAAGACATCACAGTTGCAGAGATGCAAGATCCTGTGCTGTCCAAGTTGTTGCAAAACAAAGAGGCCTATCATGATAGTCCAGAGAAGCATACATATCTCAGACAATGTATTTCTTCTACATTTGGGAAAAAAATCTTTAACTTTACAATCTTTTACAGCAGTAATCGGAATTACAGTGAAAAAATAGTGTCAAAATGCTGCATTCCATAGCCAGTGATGGGGTTCACAGTGCTGTCACTGAGATGAGTGAGGCAGCTGGCACCTTTCATAGTTACTGTTTTCAGCTGCTTGGAGATCTAAGTTCACCTCTTTGTATCATCTGACATTTTTAGATTATCTTTACTATTAGAGATATTAAAACCCACCCACTCCACAAGACAAAATGGAAGAGTAAATGTGAAACCAAACCAACAAGCCAAACAACCAACCAAAAAAAAACAGAAAAAGGGAAAGCAGCTACTATTTTTAAAACAAGCACTGATGGAAAGAGAAAAGAAGGCCCATTACTAGCATCTCCTTTTAGATATCCTGAATAAAAAAATGAGCACCTTCTTGTTCAAAATGTCAGTATTTTCTTGAAAATTCTGGTTTTAGTTTGAGAAAACAATATATCACCTCAGCAAAATCTCCTACCTGATATCACTAATCCAATTTCCAAATCTTTTCTATTTATATGAATTCAGAATTTCACAATTTCCCAAAGAAAGACACATACAAAAGAGCAGTCTCATCACTGCATTCACATTCATGATCTAGCACATACTTTAAGACTCATGGTTAGATTTAGTCTGTTATATTTCTTGAAAACATACGTTCAACTTTTTTTCATAGAGTAACATGGATTAGGTTTGGTTACTTATACATATGAAATCATTACTTATCTATACAACCTGAACAAAACCTGCCATGACTCTAAATATGTACAATACTGAGTTTAGGCTTACCTGCTTTGAATTTGTTAAATAGAGTTTTGCACCCAAATTTAAGATCTGCAACTTTACAAGGTCATCTTCATTAGTGAAGTTCTTGGCTGTCTTTCTCAGAACATCAGGTGCGATCTTTGGAACCCATTCACAGTACTCGCCGATGAGCCAGAGAATGCTGGCTCTGGCTACTGGAACCTGAGAAAACATTGGGCACTCTAAGTTAACACATTAACAAAGAGTACTTGCATACTTGTATGTGTCTTTGTTGAATAACATGCTAAACAAAATACTATTTAAAGACAATTGCCATGCAAGAAACACAGCGTGAAATTAAGTACAACCACTGTAGTAGACTGAATATTCATACAAATGTAAGATACTGATTCTGACCCAAAACCCATGCATTACAGATTGATGAGACAAACAGAGGCACACAGAAGCAACAGGTTGATGTTCACAGCACAAGATGATGGGAACTGGGAACCCAGTCCAAGCCTTCGAGATGTGGTTGCGCATTCTTGCCACCAGGTTATGCTAAACACCATGCTAAAACAAAACAGTGCTTTTCTTTTTTTCTTACCATATTCATACAGAAATGGTTTCCTAAAGACTTCTCAAATCATGCCTATCTAATTTAGAAGCCTATGGATTTCTGTAAGACTATGTCTAGCTTTCCTTCATTTTTATTCAGAGTTTTATGACAGTAGGATTCATATTTTTGCAAATGTCCAAGACCAGCTGAACACTGAATTTTGGTGAGACAGAAGTTCAAAATCACAATTCTCAATTTCTGAATAGGATCTACCATCTTAACTGAAACACTTTGACCAAAAAGTTCATACAAGTTTTACCATTTTGGACCTATTCAACAGTTTGACTGAAGTAACTGGCAGTAGCAGCTTTTAGATGAACTCCCAGCCTATGGTGTCGAGTTCAAAAGCACAGTAATGTCAAAAACAGAGGGGAGGCAAAATGGAAAAGCACACAAGGAAACAGAAACTCATGTTCCATGCAGTTTAGCTAGAAGCAGTTAAGATTTACATGAAATAATATACACATACGCTTGGAAAAGGTGAGCTAGCCTACATTACCTAGTGGTCAAATTAAAAACTGCATCTCTGTTACATACATTCCTTCTCCTTCCTTGAGCAGAAGGAAGAAAGAATGCAGTGAGAAAGTTCAGAAGCATGTCTTGTATAGTGTCCACAGACGGTGGTGCTCTAATGTTCTGTACAGGCTGTTGTTCAACAGATGTTGAAACGTCAGGGAAAAAGTGTAACTGTTCTAGTCTACCAAAAAACTGTCTCTAATTCAGAAAAAAGAAAAGATTCCAGTGCAATTTCAGCTAATTTTATTGTTTTTTCTGAAAGGATAAAAACCACTCATACTAACAGTTTCCATTAGTCCTTATACTACACAGTGATCTCTATTAATAAGCTTACACTTAAGGCAGTGTGAGTTTTGCCTTAGGTAATATTCACAGGATATACATGCTTTAGAAATGCAGCACTGTGGTTCTCAAAGCCTTAATTTTTAGTATCTTTTAGACACACTTTAATTACTTTTCCAGCATGTCTGTTATTAATATATGAATATATATTTCTAAGAATTAAAATTAAAATGGGAACCAACTATAAAGCATCTTACTCAGTAATTCCATAATATTAGAAAGTACTACTTATGAAAGTATATTCTTAAAGGGTAACATGGCCCACTAAGCCTACTAAGGCAATACTAATCACAGCATTATTCACAAGAAATTTTAATGATTAAACACACTCCAGAAAGCTTTACTGCTCCAAAAAGTTTGGAAACAACTCTGAATAAAGTGAACTTGACAATATTTGCTTCTGTACTTCACATGGTTGCAAATACATATACCAACAAAAATATAAACAAGCACGTCATGGGGAAAACAGAGGGCTGCCTCCACTGAAAGAAAAAGCAATTACATCATGGATAAACAGAATACAGAGTCAAATAACAACAACAAAAAGTTCTGTAAGAGATATTGGTCAATTCTAAATATGGGGAAGAAATTTAAGGTAGGGGTAACACAATGTACTGACAGTGGTATAACGCAGTGATTTAATAGATACAGGTACATGTAAATAATGATCAAGATAGAGATGAATTCATTTATGTGAGCTCACAAAATATTAAATAGCCTTGTAATTTACAGTGTGAGAGAGATGAACAAGCTATAGAACAACCGCTACGTAAAAAAACCTTAAATGCAGTCAGAGTATGTTCATCTTCAAAACGGTAAGACTGATGCCATTACTGTACACGGATTTCAAAAGGGAAAGAGGTTATTTCTAATGTTCCAAAGGTTACACTGCATTAAGACCTCACACCCAATATATTATTTTAAATTGGGCTAAAGAATAGTAATTGAGTGGTACATTAAATTTTCCAGTATGGGAGCAGTTCAAGTTACCTACTGTACAGACAGATACCTCTAAATAAGAATATATAGGCAACTTCAGATTTCAGTTATGCTAGATTTATTTTTCTAAAATATTTCATTACAGACTTGTTAAAATACTAGAATTCTACAAGAGATCACCAAGTACAATAGTATGGGCAGCAGCCTATTAGAAACATTCCTTTTCATATTATTGTCTTTTTATGAACCAAAAATAGTTCACAGAGTAGACCAATTTCAGTAATAGCATTAACACTGACATGCAAATATCATTATTGTGCTCTTCCTAGTCAAACCCAGGACTATACTTTAAATTCACAATGAAATGTATTTAAATATATTTAAATAGTGTGCATTAAAGGACAGTGTTTTACTCTCCAAGTTTTTTCCCACTTTGTAAAATTAAATAAATAGAGTAATAAACTAGTTTTACAATGTTAAATAAATAGACTAAACAAAGCCTAATTTGAAAACAGCAACAATGGAAGACAGAAATTTCTTGTGAGAGTCTGCCTTTTAACCAGGTGGTTAGCTTACTATGTAAATACTGCATATACATTAAACACAATTTTGTGCCACAAGAATCAATACCAATTAGAGACTTTTTGAATCAAGCCCTGAGCAGAAGCCATTTTAATGAAAAGTGTATGTCGAACTCATGAACCCAATGTTTCTGTGTCACTGGATTCATTTGGGGTCAAAATCACACAATATTTTCAGACTTCTTTTTTCCTGTTTAAGTCTTCCAGTTCTCAGCCATGTAATATCAAGTGCATGATCCTGCAGCTGTTGTTTCCAGGGCACTCAAAACAGCAAACTAGAAATGAAGCCCTTCTAGACCTTTACTACCTCTTCCAGTATAGCTTAAGTAGGGACCTTGAATTGACAAAAATGCAGGAAATAATACTTTCATTATTCAGCCCTGCTCTGCATTATCCTCAGAGGCAAACAGGATTGTAAATTACTTTGCCTGATGTTTTATTCCATATGGCCTGAGCAAGTGGTTAAGTGCACTTTTTAAGCCTTTAGTACCAGGAGGCAGTTTCTATTGCCATTTCAACCCATTACCCATCTAAAGGAAAACAAAGAAATGGTTAAAAAAAACCAAGAAAAACAAACAAAAAAAACCAGCCAGTCACTTCTCCCAAAGCAAGACTCTGGTTACTTACAGCAGTTAGAGAAAGATATAAAGATTTTACAGATTGACACAAGCAGCACAATTGAAAAACTATTGACAAGTCGTTCAGCCCTCAACATATTCATACAAAACACAAGGGTAAAGTACAACTTAAAATCACCATATCTGTCACAAAATGAGAGATATTAAAATTGCAAATGAGGTGTAATTTTCTACATCCAGAAGAAAATTTGCATAGCCAGCATTAAAAAAAAATTTTACTTGGAATCAGAAATGGAAAGAAGGATAAAGCTGATTTGAAATGTCAGACTGACAGCAAGAAGAGGTACACATGAAAGAATAGGAGCAAAAGACAAGTATTCATTTTTTATTTTCAAATGGCAGATCTTCAAGGACTCCTCTACTACTTGAACCTTTACATATAAAATTCCTTTAAAACAGAATTTTTACTAGTGACTGCACCTCTCAGACAGTGTACAGATTTTTTAAAAATTGTGTTTTATTCAGAAGAATATTTTATTTTTTTATTCAGAAGCAGAATACTTGCTTCAAGTTCAGTGTCCCTCGACATAATGTCCCAAAGGCCACATGCTCCTCTCAAATTCTAAATAATCGCATAGACATTAGAGCCAGTAAAAAATTATCGAATTATGAGAATTGTTTGTTAAATCATTACAAATACAAAGGTTTAAAAATGCATTATTAAAGTGTATCCCAGGTAAAAGAATGTAGCTAAAATCTGAAGCTTGCAGAACTGAAACAAATACAAAGATATTAATGTCATATCTTGTGATACCTTCCCAACGCTGCAAGAAGGGAGAACTAAACTAAAAAAGCAAGCTTCATGTTCTGTGAAGCCATATCAGAAACATAGCTTCAAGCAGTATTTACGTAAGACTAGGAAGAATTATATCAGTGGATGAATGGCCACAACAGTGTTAACAACTACCAGTCCACTACTCTTGAAATAAGAAGCCCAATCCAAAACAATAATACTTAATTGCATCCATAAGTGACGTGATTTTTCACATATTAAGCTCTTCAAAATTACATACAACTATCTTATTTTTGCTCTACATTTGCATTGCCTTATCTTGTCTTTATCTCATCAAGAAGTGTTCCTCCTCATCTCTACATTAGAAAACACTTCAGACTTCTTTCATAATCTTGCTCATATTCTACAAGGAACTAGGAATAAGTCTGTAATGAAAAACATGAATGTCAGAATTCACCAGTTATTGAAAGAAAAAACCTGCCTTAGTAGTAAAAGAAAAATCAGATCAGTAGTCAAGATTCCCATCACCCAGATAGCAATCACTTCTGGATACAATGTACCATAATAAATTATTTTTCTAAAAAGAAAAAGGCAGAAACAAATTTGGTGACTACTGGCCTTGGACCATTAAGAGCAGGACGCAAAAACATATTCTACACATACTGGTGGACTCCAAGACATTTCTACGGGAAAATGTATCTCAGAATCATTAATTTTTTCAGAGAGCTGTAGAATTGTTAAGTCAGTGTTCTGTAGGAGTCAAAAGGCAGACACACCAGGAAAGTAATACAAAACAAGCAGTATCATTATGTCATTGCACAAGAGTTCTCCGTCATAGCTGACTACTGTGTATACTTCTGGTGATCCCACTTTAAAACCCACACAATTTTCAGGAAAAGACAAAGGGAAGAGGGAACAATTGATCACAGATATGGAATATGAGGAGAAATTAGAATTTTTAGATCAGTAAAAGCATGATGATGATGTGGACAACAAACAGAAGCTTCCATTAACTGGCTAAGATAGATTGGAAGTGCATCACACTGAACTTGCTCGTATCTTTAAAGCCCTTTCCCTAAAGCATCAGATCTTGTTGCTGCTGGTGATGAGACTACTGCGAGGTGTTTTGAACTTACCCTTATCTAAATGGCCCTTTCCTGTAAGTGTATTTTTTAAACTTCTGTCACTCCAGAGCTGTACACACGAAAGCAGTTAAGCCTACCTCAGAGTGAATATCTAACACAAACGAGCGCTACTCAGATTTTGGGCCCACAACTTGGCAAGTCATTAAATTGTAACGCATGACAATGTTATTAACACATTAACAGATAAATGGAAATGTTTTTATGATTTTAAAAAATGGAAGTTTAAAGAGATCCAATTATTCCCTTGTTTGATGTCTTCAGGACACCATCAGACATGCATTTCTCAGCTCCAGCTTTTGAAGAGTGTGAGGAAGGGAACTGGAATACAGCTAGATCAAACCGTACTATGCCCAGGTTTAGGTACTCAACAAGTATCAGATACAAAATAGATCTCACAGATCTTTGCCTGGGCATACCTGGGACAAAAGGTTAAAGTACAAATAAAAACGCACAAACGTAAAGAACAAAAATAACCACCATTTTCAGATATGTGAGAAATAATCAATCAAAAACCAAACTGAAATAGACCTAGTCTTTACTGTAATTCATAGTCAGTGATCCACAGGAGTTCAGTATTTTTTAAGCGAACTTCTTAATTCTCCTTACAGTTCATCCTACTGTTTTTTTAAATATATGGTTTTAATATTTAGCTTTTTATTTAGTTTTTGTTTATTTTACAAGGAAAATGGTTATCTTCTAAATATTTTATATCCCATCCCTTCTGGCTTCTGTAAATGAAGAAGATGAAAACAAGAACAAGTAAATTTCAGTAAAGTAAATGATGTGAATGAAATCTTGCTGTGAAAGATTTTTAGGGACCCCAACACTGCAAACCACAATCGCAGTTCAACACAACTGAAATTTATAACAATATCAATGAGAAAAATTCAGGCATGAATCCAAACATCTATTCCACTGAGTTTACAGTAATTTCGCTTATTTTAGCGGCTGTTTACCATTGACTTAAACTAAATCATGACCGAACAATCAAAAAGTCTCCTTTTTCCTTAAGTGCTTTTCAATTTAATAGTATTTAATTCTCTTCATGCTTTCAGCTGTATATGACATAGTATTAAATTAATTTCAACTCTAAAAAGCAACAAAGAATTTCTTTGTTCACATTCCCCCACCCTTCAGTTTCTTTCAAGTTCATTTGAGCCCACATTTGGCTGCTTTTCCTACATGCAAATGCAAGAGTCCTTTAAAAACTCCTGTATAGAGCTATAGGGAAGGTCCTCTATGTTTCAATCCTAACACTTGACAACAACAGAAGAGACACCAAGAAAAAAAACCCAACAAAATCTCTAAAAATCCTGTGCAAAGTAAGTATGTACATAGATGTGTATGTATCTATGTATACATATTGTTTGTCAAGAGTAATAATGGTCAGGAATCCTTGATCTGTGTCTCTGTCTTATAGGAGACAAAACCCAAGGCAATTGTGTTATGTCAAATCACAACCACTTTTACCATAGTAAGATCAACGTTTAAATTAAAAGTGCAGATGTCAGGAACTCCAGTAATACTTTATTAAATGTTGACATTTCCAACTAACATCCCCAGTAATTCAACACTTATTCCAAAATGTATACACTTATCCCTTACAGAGTAAGGATTTAGGGCTTGGACTAGATGATCTTTACAGGTAGGTACCTCCCAGCCCAAACCCATCTGTAAAGGAACACATCCATTTTCAGACATAATGGGGGCAGGTTATTTCAGAAAAAATGATACAGCATTAGAGTTATACATACAACATCTTCAAAATTTATTCTTTAGTTCAAAGTCTTAGGCATACCAAGAAAGGTACGTATCTTGAAGTTATTATTAAAGAATGACGTTGAAAAATGTAAAACAATCACCTTGGAGAACCTACTGCTGCTTGTAGGTTTATGACTGCATGACTGTAATTCTTGATCACCATGACATCTTTGTTCTTGAATAAGAGACATGATTCAGAATCAGAATTTGATTTTTACTTTTTTCCTATGACTGCTCTATTCCACAAACTGTTCTCCTAAGACCTAACATTTTCTGATATGCTGTACAACCTCATACTGGAAAACCTGAGAATGTTAAAGTAGTTTAAGTACAGCATGTCTTCCCACCCACCCCCATTATTTGACTTAAAAAAGGCTTTTCTTTTCCACAAAACCTAAAGTACTTATTTGAAAGCATTAATTGCATAAAGTAGCTACAAAGCTCTTCTAAGTTTTAAACAGAATATTTTGAAAAGTAACTATTTCCTCTTGTAGAATATGTGGAAATAAGATTACAAATTCATCTGGTGAAGTGCCAGGAGATTATTTTTGAAAGAATCCATCAAAATATTGCACAAATTTCCTGAAAATACAGGTGACTATTACACAATAGATATTACTTATTTTTATATGTAATCAGCAACAGTATCATATTTTGATAACAGCAATTCAGTAGAATTTATTTTCTTTATATCATTTACAAAGTGATCATCAGCTTTTAGCAGCCAAAGATTTATTTAATTTTTCAATATGCATGAACCAAGAACACCATGTTTCCTTTTTCTTTTAACACTCCAAACTTTGCTGAATTCAAATATGGAAAAACGAAGGTTCACTGATTTAGAAACTGCTCCATTATCAAAAAATGTGTAATTTCATGAAGCTAAACAGTTCTATTTATAGTCTCTACAGAAAAATAATTGTTGGCAGATCAAAATCTGACACCGTTGGTTTATGATATAATAGATAGCTACTGGTTGTCAGCCCTATATGCTAAATTAGGATAGATCTCTAATGTTTCATCAGTTACTGGGCCTGTGAGGAGAATTTGGGAGCTAAGTATTTTCATACCTAAATGTCAATTACATCTAAACACAGGGAATAACTAAAATATTACTGTTAAGTACCACAGAATCTCAAATACCCAAAAGATAAAAATGCAACTTCAAGACTCACTTCAATACACTCACAGCAGCATGTCTGATGCCATGGAAAGGTCAGGTGGTTTGGGGAAAAAGGTTTAAAATAAAACTTTGGAACTCCACTCCAGATCATGAAGACAAGTGGCTAATAATCCTTAAATTAACTGCTTATTTTCATTTCAATTTATCCACTCCACATTCTAAACCTGCTACTCACCCTGAAATAATGCAACTAGAAATACTTAACATTTCCAGGTATCTCTTTCAAAACAGCTTCCCAGACCTAAGTCACAAATTGAAGCCATCTGATAGCTTCTATTTCCTTTCCATTAAGATAAAAAAATGTATTTCCTGTAAAAAAAAAATTTCTATTTCTCTAATATACGTACTTCCATTTACAGCACAAATTCAAAGAAGATAAAAATCCCATTATTAGTCAACAAGGAAAATAAGACAATGTGAACAAATACTCACTGTAATGTTATCCAAGAGTTTGGCCATATGCTTAATAATTTCACCATGGTGTGCTGGCTGGGTTTGCAGCAGTTTCTTAATGACAACAACACTTTCAGCAACTACGATTTCTGTTTTAGACAAAACAAATTATTAATTTCAAAAGCATCTATGCAAAAGAAAAAGTCATAAATAATTGACTGTAAAAGACTCATAAGCTTTCAAAATAAGCTTCACAGAACTGAATTATATTCATTTGGTAACACAGAGGTAAACTGTTCTACTAAGTAATGTAGGTTCGGCTTCCTGAATCAAGTTGTAACCAGCAAAAAGAGGACACAAACATTCTAAATGTAAAAATACCAACCTACTACATACTTGTATGAAACTGCTTTTTAGTAAAGCTGCCCTTCGTATTTTTCCAATAAAATTGAGAAACAGCATGAAAAAAGATCTGATTTCCATTAAAATTATGCATATTCAAAAGTAATTTGCAGTCTGCTATAAAAATAAAAACACTTTCATTAAAAGTAACAGCTCATTCATATGCTAGAGAAATATCTAAACATCTCTAAACATTTCACTGTCTAAACAGTCTTTTTCAGGTCTGTAACCTAATCTCTAGTACATTTAAATGAAGCTTCTAAATAGCAAGCTGTTGTAAGATTCATGCCAAAGTCATGCACTGGAGTGCTTAAATACTGCAACAAGTAACATTCACAGCCTGATCAACTTGTATGAAAGGCACAATTTTTGAAGTTGGAAAGACCCCACAGGTGCATGGGCAAATTTCCATGCAAGAGTAAACTCATGTAAAGGAAGATGAAGTCTAACTACCATTTGTTAAACAGAGGTACCACATTTCTGAGTTAATCTGACACACGGACCATTCATTCAGCAATCAAGCATGCTAAAGTTTCAACAGAACAGTATGGGGAAGAGATGTTTAAATTTCGGGGGCTTGAGGGGTTTTTGGGGACTTTTTTTTGAGAATGCAAACTTCTTTATGGAGAAAGGCTTTTCAAAAGCTTTGAGTATATCATTATGCCATATGCCTCTGAAACACTTAGATTTTAGCTTGTAGCATTTTTTGTCATCCTTTATTTGACATGACATCTGTCATTTTTCTAGACTAATTTCTTGAAGCAAGGTTAACATCTCAAGGTCTTGCACAATTCTACAGATCAATTTAATTTACATTGTATTTTGCCAGATACTAAAGAGGAAGACAATTCTTGAAACTTGTAAATTACAATCTGGAGTATTTACAGTGGGAAACATTTTAATGGCAGCCTTTATCATTCAGTATTTTAGGATACACTGAAGAGTTAAGAAAAACAAAACTCAACCCCAAAAAAAAAAGTGGACATGAAGTAATTATTAAAAATACTTGCTGACGATGTGGAACTGATTATGATAATATCAACTGCAGTAGATAAAATGTCACCATAGGAACTACTTTAATGCAATCTGTGGGAGCAAATTTAAAGAAAATCAACCAGAATTGTAAACAAGTAAACTGGTATGGTTTTTTTGCACAAGTCCAGATACTGGGAAAAAAAGCACAAACAAAATCAAAATGCATTTGTATCAGAATAAGGACTGGCATAGGCCAAACACAACACTCTGTGAGGCTTGATTTGTGCACACAAAGGATCCCAAAAATGAACATGAAATAGAAGACAAACATTTAGGTTCAAAACCATAACAAACTCCAACAAAACACTAAGGGGAGATAAAACTGACATTCTGAAAGAGCAGTAAGAAAATTTTAAAATGTAACTCCTACTAAAATTATGAAAGAGAAAGTGCATACAAGGCAAGGATAAATAAATACAAGAATTTTGAAACAGCATAAATCATATCTGAAGGATTATAAAAAGTAAATTAAATTGTTAAAATAAGGACTGAAAATCACAGAAAATTTGATCAGGGATGCCTTTATCAATAGAGAAGACTACATGAGATATCAGAAGCTTCAATTTTCAAATAATAGTAAAAATCTTAGTTTCTTCAAACAGTTTTGAAGCAATGTGGAAATGACTAAGTAGGACAATTTCTGAAGACCCTGGAGCCTGACAACGTCTCAAAAACATAAAATATACTCAGTCATATACTGTTCAATTTTTTCACATAATGATGTATGCAAAAAAATTAACAATGCAGCCAACAGTAAACTGTCAGGACCAAATTAAAGACTTTGTTCATAATAGAGAATTTGGCTGCATTATAACAGAACCTCAGAAAATGACCTTGGCATGGACTGTATTACCAGAGAACACTCAAAAGATGCATTCTGAAATAAAACACTTGAAATCATTAATGTTGCATCAAATTTTCTTTTACTTACATTAATCCATGCTTGCAGCAACTAAAACACACAAGTGAAGACTAATTTATACACATTGTACAATTTGTATAAAAGCACCTTTTTACAAAAGTACTTTTATACTACACTTTTTCTAGAAGCAGGAAAACTGCATCAACTGTTTTTGGACAGGATGCCCAGAGAGGTGGTGGATACCCCAACCCTGAGAACATTCAAGGTTAGTTTAGATGGAATTCAGAGCCACTGCATCTAGTGCAAGGAGTTCCTGCCCACAGAAGGGAGGTTGGACTAGATGAAATTTAAAGGTTCCTTCTAACCCAAACCATTCTATGACTGTTATGGTCACCAGAAGTTTATGCAAATGATTAAAAACAATGCTAAAAGGTAATCACTAGAGCTAATTACCCAGACAGACCTTAACTTCCTGCTTTCCAGAACTAGCCAAAGTTTAAGGTTTTACCTGGTCAATTTTCCATCCTTGTAACATAAACAACAGAACTCAGAAACCTCATTAATACACATAAATTGAATGCTACAAGTTGCTATCCTTTTATGTCATTATAACAGTAATTAGAAGAGATATGTAGTAGTTACCCAATGTATTAACAGTTCCAGTGATTTTATGACTTGCCTGGTTTTGTACAGATTTGTAGGGCAAAAAATGTTTTAGCTATACATCTACAATTGTGTTTACAACCTGCAACTTTCAACAGAAAATGGAAGTCACTCATCTAAGAAAAACCTGCAGCATTTCTAGTACATGCAGTACAGACAGACAAGAGACTTCCTATAAACCCATCTGCCTCTTACATCTAAAATGACTTTTATGTTACAGTGGGGCCAGCAGTCAGTTGAAACTATCAATAAAATTGCTTAAGAGAAATGCATCAGTCAAATACCAAATGTCACATTACAGAAGGAAAATAACTTTTCTTTTTGTCCTTCTTTCAGCAGATTAGGAGGAAAATAATTCTCAGGTCTCAACATGACTTCACAGAAAACAGTCTTTTCAGGGGTTAGTCAAGTCCAGCTTACGACAATTATTCAGCAAGGTTTCTGTGTGCCTAATCATTGAAATTTCTACTTTCTGTTGTGCATGCTTAGTTCAAATGTTGTTGGGTTCTTTCCTCCACACACCACAGCATTCCTGAGTAGGGGAAATCTGACTTTAAGTCACTTACAAGCATGCAAAGGAAATTTCAAGAGCAGCTCTTGACTTCCCCAGAGCCTTGTTTCTGGAACAATATCCTGCCTCTCATCATCCAAGTTGCAGAATGATTAACAGCTCTTGTGCCAGATACAGCCAAGATATCTTGAGTGTTGAGCTGTATCTACTACAGCCTCTTCAGAACAAGTCCATGGAATTAGAAGGCACTTTCTCCATAGGGCTGTTCTTCAAAATTCTATTTTGGTTTGGTAGAATTAGTATGGCCACCTCTCTTCTGCACTCAAGTGAATTCTTCATAATAAGAAAACAGTACAGAATCAGCACTGCTTTCACAGTCCTCAGAACCTTCTGGACCTACCAGATTGTGCTTCATGCTATGCAAAGCAGCAGAACTACTTCCAGGCTTTGAATGACCACAAAAGAAGCAGCAGAGCAAACAGATTGCTTGCATACTTTAAGGGTGAAAGTTGAGGGAAAGCAAGATTAACCAAGACTCTTAAATCTATTCTCCTACACACGCTAAATCTCTTTTTTATTCCCTTACCATGCCAAAACTCTTATGTTCAGTAAGCTGTGACTATCGGTAATTTCCTGCCACCTGGGGAAAGGTACCACATAAATTACGCCATTCTATTCATTCCTTGAAAGAAGGAATAAAGACACTGCAGCTGTGGTAAAGCAATTTGCCAGCTGCCAGGTTTAAAAGATCCTCAATATATCCTTTGCAGTCTTTCAGAACAGTAAGCATAAGAAGATAATTTTATTTGTTAGACAACTACTTAAAAACAGACAATAAAGGTAATCACGTTGAGACACACCTTTGTATACATGCACATACTTATGTGTGTTTACATATATATACATATATACATATTGAATCACTGAAAAAAAATATTAAATTGACAATCTCTGATAAAAACTTTTTCCTCTTCTGCTGGTTCCTTCTTAGCAAACCAAAAACCAAACAAGAAAACTGAAAAAAGGATTGTTAAGTTACAAAATTTGTATTCTGAAGTGACAGTTTTATTATTTCATTTAAAACAGAAGAAATATGGGGATTTGTACATGCTGAAGGATGCCTCCTCAGAGGAAGATCGCTAGAAGAATTAGGCAGAATCAAGAACAACCTTTGAAGCTTGTATTTTGACTATGGTTTTGCTGAATATAATACAAAAAGGTGCCCTGTGCAGACACGGCTTTGTAACATGATACGGGAAGATACTTTAAACACAGCTGATAATTAGAAAGGCTTAAACAGAAATAAGGTCTACAGCACTAAGAAACTGAAGTCACATATATTAAAACTACAAAGCTACACACTGAGGCCACTCAGGAATTTCTGATACAAACTGAAGTGGCTGAGAATGACAACTCAGTTCACAAACCAAATAAGAGAAAGCTCTATGAGTATTAGTGGGTCACTAGCCAAATATGTGCTGCCAAAGTGATGTATCTAATAAAGACCATCTTAGGATTACCAAGAAAAATATGTCTGGTAGATATGGAGAGATGTTAATGTTGCTTTTCAAAGCTTAGATCAATGTCTCCTATGTTCTTTGAACAATATGAATTACTCCAGGACACTCCAAAAATCACATACTGATATACATTACTTCCTGACATTTCTTATTACTCTCTTCTTATGAAATAAGAATCTGCCATATTCATTGGTAACTAGTAAGAATATACAGTATTATCAGGTATTGACTTACTGTACTGCAATATCCTATTTGCCTTTATCTGCTCCTTGTTGTGTTCCTTAGTGATCTGCAATTTTATTTCACTAGCAAAAAAAAAGAGAAGGCTAGAGTACAAAATCAAGCCAAATTTGGGGCCATTTATCCTAAAGCTAGTTAGTATGTGTTTTCAGTTAGGCTTTGATGCCCTAAAAAAAAAAATTCCAAGCTTTCAGCACCCTCTACAGGCTAACTGCTTTGATGCAACTAAAACATGTAACAGTAACTAACTATTGCTACCTATAATAATCAAAACAGCACAGTTTAATAATCAGAGCCCTTTAAGAAAAAGTAGGTAAACGTAATTGTGGGCCACAAGGAATTAATTTCTCTAACAGAAGAGAAAATAAGCACTCACCAAATGAATATCAGAGCCTTTGGAAGAGCAGAATTTTCATTTAGTTGTGTCAGCCAAATCCTTATAAAAGTCAACTCTCATGTGGTTTGTTAAAGTGAACTGAAACTTTGTGCAGTTCTCTCTAAGAAAATGTTTCATGCCATTAGCAACTCATAAAACAGAGAACTTTAGCTTACCATCCCTGTTGGACAGCAAACAGACGAGGCCGCTGAGGCATGTGTCAGTCACCTCGGTGATGTCAGTTGCACATCTGCCAATAGCCTGAATCGTAGCTGCAGCAAACTGTTTATCTTGGCTTTTCACGTAAGTCTAAGAAAACAGATTTTCACTAGTTAATACATAACTCGTCTCAACCAAAGACGTACCACATTATTCTCATGAGACAGACGTACTGTACAATAAATTAAACTTAGAAAGCTACATTGCGTGTTTGAAGCTATACTTTTCTCACCTCATTGTCACTTTTAGAAGACATTTTCTTGCCAGCTTTGGTCACCCATGGCCATGCAAACCTCTGATTTCCAGAAAGCTTGGGGCAGGGGGCAATTACCCAAAAACAGCCATTAGTTTGTGTGCAAGGCTGGAGGAGTTGATGAGCTCTCTCTTCAGAGAGGTTTCAGTTCATTTAACTAGGAGCATCTGTGAAACTATGAATAACCTACCTGCCTGAGAACCAGTAACTTTCACAGAAATCCAGCCAGAGAACTGAAGCAATGCAAATAGATGTCACAAGCAAAGAGGAAAGAAAGAAGGACAGACACTGTTTCACAATATAGGTAGAAGACATTGCTGATACATAAAGATACTGCAGACAATACTATTTCATCAAATGACGTATGGAAATGAGGTTTGGCAATAAATGTTAATGACCAAATATCGCTAAAATTAAGACCCTATCATACAGTGACTTACAGTCAGTCAAGCGGCTGGAATTTGTGTCTAAGAATATGGAATAAATGACTTTTTCTCATCACTTTTATTTTTTGGTAGCTGGAAGGAAATGGAGAAACAAAACATTTGAACTCCTTTCCATATACGAATAGCTACCTTATCCATTATGATACAAGATGGTTTGACTTCCATTTTGAGAACATTTTATCCTAGAAAATACTTTTAACTTGGAAAATTTAAGCCTCAGAGTCTAGAAGAAACATCCAACAACGGAAAAAGAGGGCATAAATATAAAAAGAATACACTTTTACACAAACCTGAAATTCTCGAAGCAGAGTTGATATGTTGGCTTCATTTGCTAAATTTGTCAAGATTTCAAGCTATGAGAAAAAAAAACCCCAGATATGTTATCAAAAGTTAAAATAAAATACTGTAAACAGTGTCATGTGCACTATAATTTTATTGTACATAAAATATATTTTATTTTATATACTAAAAATACCACTCAGAATTCAATGGGGTATACCAGATACCAGGTACAAACTGGTACCAGCATTGCACTCAGGACGCATGTTTTCCTTGCAAGTACTTGCTTTCCAATGTTGTACAACAGGCCTTAGCATGCAAGAGCCACACAACAGTGTACGAAGTCGTAACGGAAGTCACAACTGCATCAGGGGAGAAATAAATCGCCCATTGTATTTGGATGAACTGTAATAAAAGACCTTTAAACTCAGGAAAGAAACAGGTGCATCTGTGAGATTCCTCAGATCTTAATCAACATCAACACTGGACTCCAAAAGCCTTCTTCTTTGTTCCTGGTTAACAAAAGGATGATATACAACACTTGGCACACACCGTCAAGATCCTATACTTCCAGGCTGTTTTAACTTTGAATGAAGTAAATTGAAAACACAACCCTGTCTCTCCAAAGGGAAGTCATGCCTCAGAAATACATTGGTATTTTTTTGCCTTGGAGGCATCCAGAAAAGGTTACTCAATTGATACAGTCCACCTGTACTTCAAAACAATTTCATAAGATGTATCACCAGAGGCTCTTAAAGATACATATCTAGAATAGCATAGAAAGCAAAAGGATAAATGAAAAAGAGGAATAGGCAGGAGAAAAGGAGAGTATTTAATAGTACAGGGGGGCTATCAATGGAATATCACAAGTAGCTTTGTTGGCCTTTGTCACAAATGAACTATGAAAGTAATGAGAAGACAGGCAAAAGGTTTTCAACTGATGCTACAGTTTCAGGGAAATGAAGACAAAGGCTGACTAAGAAAACCTGTGTAAAAACTCCAAATAGCGTAACGGTTAATAAAACAGAAAAAAAAGCCAACTCATATATCTGCAAAGTAATGTTCATTATTGGGAAAAAAACCTTAACTGTACAGAAAATTATAGGCTCTGTGATGATGACAACTAACTATAACTGAGAATTTGTCATTAAAATAGGTAACTGTGAAAATACAAGCCCAATGCTAACCAGTGATTAAAAAAGCAAACCTGATGTTGGAAAATAAACAAACCAGAAATCCAAACAGCACGGCAGATGAATTTAAGGGTGCTCCTACATACTAATTACTGCCATGGGTCTAATCATTCTATGTTAAAGCAGATAGGCTGGAGCTACAGAGGTAGGAGAGGGAGGAAACCCCCAAGGTTTTCTTACGCATGTAGAAGTTCAGGATTTTCTAAATTTTTCAGCCACCACAAAACAAATGAGACAATGAAAGAAAAAAACATGATTTTACTTCTCTACCTCTTCTCCATTACATTATCAATTAATATGGGAATTTAAATATATCTACTTTCTATTATTTTGGGATTGACTTTTCTTGGATAACAGTAAGGCACTCCTCACAACATTCCTAAAACGTAGAGAATATCTTTTTGCTTCCAACTGCCTCAAATTTACTTAAGTCTTATTGTTGGTATAAAATGCAAAAATATATTTAGTTTGTATAAAAACATGATGGTTTTGGCATAGCCATCTTGGACTATACCAGTCTTGCACAAATAATGAAGGTACAAAATGCGTGTAAAACAAAGATACAAAAAAACTAATGTTTCTTTCAGAAAACTGTACCTTCCACTCCTATGCACAAGTGCCTATGACAATCCAAAGCAAAAACAAGAGAAAAGGCACATAATAATAGACGCTTTTTTAGCTATTGTTCTGTCAAGGATTTCACATTTGTAAAATAAAGAACAGAGAAAACAACAAGGCAACAGCCGAAAACATGCATTGAGATGTGGCCTTGAGGGAAGCCTAAAGTACTTCTCATATCAAATGCTGACTTAAAAGAAAATTTGGGACTCAAACACTGTCCCATTTTGTACAGAGGAACAGATTTAAACTCTTTCTAAGCTAACAGTATTAAAGACTCTTTTCCTCCCATGCAAATAGTCAAACTCTAAATGCTAGAATGTTGAACAAAAATTGTAATGCTCTCTAACACTGAGAGGTCCTAAAAGCTGTCGTGGAAAATACAGCCAGTCTTCCTGCAACACAGTAACAAGAACTTCCAGATAGCCTGCCAAGCTGGAAGGACAATTGTGGACTTAACTAAAAGCCACAACTTCTTAGTGAGATAAAGAAACAGCACAGAATAGCACTCTGTCATACCAGCGAAAGGTATGACCATTTTACCTTTCTGTTGCAAACTGGTTAGTCCAGCAGCATACAGAAAAAATTGCCTTTAAACTCACCTTCAGTGTTTTGATCATAGTTGGATCCGTTGATCTAACATAGAAACTCTTCAGATAAGGTTCAAACATGCCCTGAAAATCAGAACATAGTTAAGTAACTCTCCTGTGTTTCATATAAAATGTGGTTAAAAAATTCTAAATGGGGTATACCTTTCTCTGAATTGACATAGTGGCAATATTTTGCAGGACAATATACTGCACCTCCCTAGAACATGAAAAGAAAAATAAGAATCATTCCACAAAATTACCAATACACTGAATAACTTAACATGGCAAAGAAAGTCTAATTCTATTTGAAGCCCAAGGAAGTTATACATATTTGTTTTGGCAAAAACATAGAAGGCAAAGCTTATTGCCAACTGCTAAGTTCATCGTTTGCTTCACAGGAAGACAGGTGCATGATGAAACCAGGCTCTCTTCTTTTAAAATTCTAAAATGCAAAAATATTCACTGACACCAGTGCAATGCTGCCTCTTGTGGGCCTTGGGTATTTACTTAAACCAGAATTCCACAAATCATTTTAATATAACGGAAATAGCTAACAAAAGCCTTACATTTCATCCACCTTCTTGAATTAAGTATTTCAGGATGACATAGCCGAGAACAAAACCACATGGGCTTTACCTGCAGTGTTGAAATGACTGCATTAATTACAAGAACAGTTAATCCTTGCACAATTGGCAAGAATTGCTAGAGCTTCTTTTCCTCTTAAATTTTTAAAAAGGGCCAAGGTGTCCTGTGACTCAGTGGCAGGCAAACACACCTACCAAAAAGTAGCACTTCTACATAATAGACTTTGAAAGATACAGGTGACAGATTTACATACTATTCTGCACAAAACATTGAACATGCTTGGAGCGGCATTCTCATCATTTGTGTATTAGTTTAAAAGCCTCCACAGGAGCGAACAAAAAGAAAAGTGCATACTAGTCCAAAGCTTTTAAAGTGCGGATTTTGTGCCACCAATTGCTTAAAAACTAAGTAATAATTTACACACAATATTTCTGAACCATGAGTTCTCCAATCCTTGTATGCTGCAGATCTCAACCTAATAGAGAAATCATCATACTCATTATCTCCTCTTACTAAAAACTGTCTAATAGCCCTAAGGCAATTACCGCTGTTACTCACAAAGAAAAGTAATAATAGAGAAGTACTTGAGATCTTTGAAACCCATTTTATGCAATTCTTACATAGGTACATGGCAACAGTCAGCTGCACATGATGAAACAAGACTGGAAATTGCTATGAAATGCTCTTTCAGGCACTTTCACCCTAACTAGATTATAGCTTAGTTGACATTAATTTAAAGACCACAGGAAAATAACTTAAAGGGCAAACAGCAAAAGCTTATTTCAAAGTGGCTTTAATAGCAAAAGTATTTCACCCAGAATGGTAACAGAGAACAAACAAGCCATTCAACACAGAAAAATCAGAACACTAGTGCCATTTAAGGTACTAGTTGAGATACAAGAAAGAAGTGACTTGTAATGAAATCCAAGTATAAACCACATGCAAATAATCCTTTCATCTTGTGAGTATGAATTTAACTCTACACATTATCTGCCAAACTGCTTTAGTGATTTGATTCATCTTTGTATACAGGGAATGCAAAGCATGCTGTACTATAAAGCCAAACACAAAAAATAATAGTGATTCATTCTTAGCGGAAATAGAAGTATGAATACTCTACCTAGGCCCATGTTACTTCTTTACTGACTTCTAAATAATAGAGCTATTGAGCTGCAGAAGTTTACAGAGAAACAGCTCTATGATAATAGGGCTTACAAAAGTTAAAATACATCTAAGATGAGTAATCTTGCCAGACACAATGGAAGTGAGTTTTTTTAAAAAAATATTTCTGTTTGTTTGACATAACTAATTAAAAAAATAACTTATTTTCACAGTGAAGTTCTAGCAAAAAATACCATGTTTAGTTAAAAAGTTATTCTAAAAACAATATTATCTCATGTAACGCCTTCAAGGCTTTTCATACAAATACATGGAAGTTCAAAATCTAAAACCTGAGTAGGGAAGAAAAACACTTCTGTGCAGCAAATATTGGCACACTATGCCAAAACTATGAAATACAAATGAAAAAAGAACACTAACATTCTTATGAAATATAGCTGACAAGACCTTTCATAGAAAAGCAGACAAAGTAATATTGAAGATGATGAAGTCAAAAGTGAATGTCCTGAATTAAATACAAACTTGTTCTTTAAAAACAGTCCAAAGATTAAGGAAACACAGGAGATGCAGCAATATCAAGTGATAATATCAATTTTAATACATATGTTGTCTCCTTTTCTTGAGATATTCAAAAGGTGACTGGACACAGTCCCCAGTACTGTGCTCCAAGGGGATCCTGCTCGAGTAGGGGAGTTGGACTGGACAATATCCAGTGATCCCTTCCAAACTCACCCATTTTGAGATTTGTGTTAAAGTGCAGGAAAATAAAATATACATCAGAAGACTTTAGTGCTTAGCAAGAGTAAGGAACTCAACAGAACCAAATTTCCAATTAAAAAAAAATCAAGATACTAAACAAACCAGTTAGTACTGACTCTAAATACTAATTAGGCAACCACGATTCTTGTCAGAACAAGAATCATAGGAATGAAACACAGTGATGAATAATCCTTGGATGGAATACCAGAAATGATGGAATTACTATTAATGATGCTTCTTTGTTGAGTGACAGTGAGTATTACAGTACAATTTTAAAATTAAATAAATTGTGAAATAGTTACATTCTTAAAAGTACAGCTAAACAAATATTGCACAAAAGCCCTCACAAAAAACTACACATAGTGATTTTAAGTACAAACGTGACCTACCTGTTACTACGGAGCAAACGCACTAATGACTTAGAAACAATACCAGCTTCAGATTTTGGTGCCAAATGCCAGTAAAGCTGTGCAACTGCCATTACCACCTACAGGAAGGACATTCAGAGCAGCATGTTAAATTCAAACCATCATATGTATCTACCACATTTGTTTCAGACCTGCAGAACTAGCAGCTCACTCTTCAGAAAGATTCATACCTGCAATCTCTGAAATTAGCAAAGCACACTGAGGAATAACATTGGAATAAATACATTTTTACTAATTAAGTACCTTTACTTCCTCACAGTATTTACTGTTTGATATAATAAATAGAAGGTCACAGGAGTAGGGACAAAGAGAAAAAGCAGTAGGTAATTTAAATCAGAAACATACTGATATCATCTTTAATAAATCAGTATTGCTAACATCAGCTGTACAAATTAATGAAGAAATGCTCTTTAAAAATTTTTATAATGTGTTTTTCCTTTATTACTACAGTTTCAATATCGTATTTTATCTAGTTATCACTTAAAATCTTTCATTCCATTATTCTATTATGCAATTTATACAACAACAGCTGCTTTTACTGGCAAATTTTGAAGCATCAAATTCAACAGAAAGCAAAAGCTACAGGGTTGTATATCAATATCCTCACTAACAAAATGAAGAGGACAGACATTAGCAACTTAAATCCCATTTTTTTTCAAGTTTTCTCATAAAAAAAGGACAAAATATGATCTTTATGCTAGTGTCATGTCCACAACCTTTCCTACAATAGAGTCATGATCAACTCTCTGTTTCAAACCAAACAAATCACAGAAAGGAGACTCCAAGCAAAGCCCTCATGGTAACACTTCACTTGGTATCTTAAACCTTAGTATCAATAAAACAAAAATTATTAAACAATAAAAAGTGATTTAAAAACATCTAAAACCAGGAAACAACTTTAAATGCTGACAAAAAACACAAGGTCATAGGGAAAGCCATTAATTAATTCACTATCAGAGAATTAAAGGTTATAAATGTAAGAATCAGTATCATATTTAATAGCTATAAAGAAAACATTTTATGGAATGAGGGCAATAACTAACTGAACATCTCAGTGAAGTGGGATGGCAAATACATCAAACATACTTGTTCTTTGCACGAAATTAGGAAATATCACAGACATCAAACAGCAATTTTAAGAAAAAGTTGTAAAAATTTAATAAATTTGTTTCCAAAGTCTGCTGGGTTGGCAGATTATAAGAGATTTTGAAAAGAGTCAGACATTAGTTAGAACCTTGAAATATATTTCAATGGAGAACTATAACCTGATCTGTTTAGCTTATTAAGAACAGGTTACAAGGTGACTTAATCATGGTGCAGTAACTGCTTTTGCAGAGACATGAATATTCACTATCACTGGAAGACTTTTCCCAAAAGACATCTAGTTCTGATTAACAGGACAAGCTGAGGTTTGAAGTAACATTCTGTGATTCTGATTAACATCACAATGATTCACCATGAGCGTGGCTTTTTCCCATTCTAAAAAGTTACCTGTATTTTAAAATCTCATGGAAAAAATGCAGAGCATACCACACTCATAATGTCATATATATCCTTGAACCCTGCCAAGGTAAAAAAACCAGAAATCTGGTGTAAAATTGTCTACTTTTAAAATGCGAGACTCAAAAGAAAGAAAAAATTAATGAATCAATAACAACTATGATTTTCTTTGTAGATCTGTACCAGTAAGCTGTACCAGTCTGTGCCATCCTAGTTGCTGAGAGTTTTCACATTACGAGCTACCTATGGTATAGTCATCACATGCTATATAAGTTGGATTCAAATGCTCTCATACATCTTTCTAATATTTTGTTTGTCCATATTATTTGGAGCACATATCACAATCAGTTTAGGTGTTTCACTTACAAGCTACGTTAAATTCAAAATAGATCCATTATACTTCTCCTACAGTAACTAAAGAGTATTTTCACCAGTTTTAAACAGGTGTAGAACTCTTTGATCTTTTAAATTTTCTAAAAACAGATATTTGTAGTTTAACATTTTAATCAAAAAGGAATTTGTCATACAGCAGCATTTCGGCTTTGAAGCAGAGGCTTTGTATTTCGTAACAGCAGCCTGTGATCTGGGTCCATAGTATAGGCGGTTTTCAATTTCTGATCCTTCTCCTTCTGTTCTTCATCAGATCCATAGAAATTATTTTCACTATATTCATCCACCACTTCATCAACCTACCAAAAGACAAAATGGCAAGGACATACACAGAGTATTTCAATCAACAGGTTCTATTCATTAAGGAAGTAACATACAACACCACAGCTTCATGCAAGATTTACATATGTTTTTTAAAATTAGCTGTTGGCTTTTCTACCCATTTGCTCAAAGCAGTAGATGTACTGATAGGAAAAAGAGATTAAAAAGATATACAAAATTTCCTTAGAAGTAAGTTGTAAAGCCAAATGAAATATCTTTACTTTTATTCAGTAAACTATTTTAGGTATATATATTGGCCTTTTTTGGACTTAAAGCCTATGATCCAAAATTGACATTTCTGAAAAATAGCTGGAAATGAAAATAAGACATAGGTCTTCAGAAAACTAGGCAAGGCTGCATGACTTGGTCAAAACACAGGTGTAGTGACGTGAAAGAATCCATAAAGATGTCTTCAGTGGAGGTAGGAGGACGGGGGGAGGGAGGAAAGAAGTGACAATGAATTAAAATTGTCATTTTGTTCTGGTTTTTACTACAATTTGAAAGGACACTGAAAATTAAAAAAAAAAAAAAAAGAAATGTGAAGGGAAGTTTTATTACCCGATGCCAATTTTGCTCTCAATGTTTTACAGGATGCCTAGCAAACTCTTAAGATTTCTTATGCAATAGCAATTGAAGTACTCTAATTTCCTTACTTCTCTTCCCACAAATCTTTGTTGCAGCCACAGTTCTAAACTAAAAATTCAGGGCGCTGTAACAAGACCTCTGGTAACTGAATTGCTCCCTTGCCTACAGGACATAAGACAACTTGAAAGAAAACCTCCTGATCCTAGTGCATCACAGCCTGCACCGAAGAAGCTTCCTCTACCAGGAGGAGAATTCAATCATCATTGATTCAGTCTTCAATATCCTTGCCTTGACTGCTAACAGACATGCAGATCAGCACTATTGAACAGGAATACAGAGCTGAAAACAGTATTTAACTCACTAATAACGGTTGTAAAGAAATAGCCTGAGCTCTCACATTTGTGACTTACTTTTTTTTCAAGAATTGTTTGCTAGGAACATACTTGGAGCAGTAGAGTTCCAATATAAAGCAGCATATGCCCCATATGAAAACACTTTTAATCAAAATCTGATTAAGGTCCTTCTTCATAGCCCAACAGCAGAAGTATTAATATGGTCTTCTCACAGTCATGTATATTATTGCAATATTAGAATATTCCTCTCAGACCTGTTAAGATCTGGTAGGAAATAATTATGTTCCAGACAGAGGATGATGATGATGTTCAGGGAAATTATTTTAATGACTTGAAATTCATCAAAATCAAATCGATGAAGTCCTCATTACTTAGAATTGGTAGTCACAATGACCTACTAAGACAAAGAGGATATGTAATACTGAAAGATTTAAACATTGTGATGGAAAGGAAAGCAAAGTATTATGTAAAAGAGCCAGAAGACTAAGATAAAAACCTGCAGCTCCTTGGTGCACAAGAATTGTTATTTCAAATTCTATTAATCATCCCACACATGGAGAACAGTTACCAGGCAATGTGAAAATACTCAATCACTCAGAAGCCCTTAAGCCTCAAGCTGAACTACTGACTATATTCAAAGCCAAAAAGATAAGTGCAAGTTTAGAATCATAGAATTGATTATGTTGGAAAAGACCCTTCAGATCATATAGTCTCACCATTAATCCAGTCCTGCCAAGTCCACCTCTAAATCATGTCCTGAAGTGCCATGTCTACAAGTCCTTTAAATGTCTCTAGGGATGATGACTCTACCCCTTTCCCTGGCCAGCCCATCGCAGTGCTTAACAATCCTCACTGAAAAAATTCTTTCTACTATCCAATCTAAATCTCCCCTGGCACAACTTGAGGCCATTTCCTCTGGTCATGTTGCTTGACTGTGACCTGGCTACAACCTCCTTTCAGGTTGTTATAAGGAATGATAAGGTCACCTCTGAGCCTCCTCTTCTCCATGATAAACAACGCCAGCTCTCTCAGCCGATCCTCACAGGACTTGTGCTCCAGACCCTTCCCCAGCTCCACTGCCCTTCTCTGGACTCACTCCAGCACCTCAATGTCCTTTCTGTATTGAGGGGCTCAAAAGTGAACACAGGATTTGAGGTGTAGCCTCACCAGTGCCAAGTACAGGGGGACAATTCCTGCCTTGGTCCTGCTGGCCACACTGTTGTTGGTCCAGGTCAGGATGCCATTGGCCTTCTTGGCCACCTGGGCACACCCTGCCTCATGTTCAGCTGCTGTCACCAGCACCCCCAGGTCCTTTTCCCCTGGGCACTTTCCAGCCACTCTGCCCCAGCCTGTGGCACTGCCTGGGGTTGTTGTGACCCAAGGGCAGGACCAGTCCTGGGCTGTGTTGAACCTCACACCATTGGCCTCAGCCCATGGTCCAGCCTGTCCAGATCCCTCTGCAGAGCCTTCCTGCCCTCCAGCAGATCAGCACTCCCACCCTGCTTGTAGGTGTCACCTGCAAACTGACTGAGGACGCACTCAATCCCCTTGTCCAGGTAATTGATGAAGGCACTAAATAGGACTGGCTCCAGTACTGAGTCCTGGGGAACAGCACCGGCAACTGATCGCCAGCTGGATGTAACTCCACTCAGCACCATTCTTCTCTGGGCCTGGCCATCCAGTGACTTTTTTAACCAGTGAAGCATACATGCATCCAAGCCCTGGGCTGCCAGTGTCTCCAGGATAATGCAGTGGAACATACTGTCAAAGGCTTTACTAAAGTCGAGTCAGAGAACATTCATAGCCCTTCCCTCATCTACTAAGTGGGTTACTGCACCACACCAGAAGGGAAAGTTTATTAAGCAGGACTTGCCTTTCACAGACCCTGGCTGGGCCAGATTCTCAGGTTGTCCTGCATGTGCCATGCAGTAACACTCAGGATGACCTGCTTCATATACTTCCTCAGCACTGAGGTCAGGCTGAGAAGCCTGACACTTCTGCAGATCCTCCTTCGGACCCTCTTTATAGATATGTGTCGAATTTGCAGACCTTCAACGAACTGGGACCTTCATAGTTAACCAGGGCTGTTGCTAAATGATGCAAAGTGCCTCAGGCTCTGGCTCCTTCAGAACCCTTGGGTGGATGACATCTGCCCCCATAGACTTCTGTGCGTATAACTGGTGTAGCACACTACTTCCCCTTGGATCATGGGGGCTTCATTCTGCTTCTCCTCCTCTCTGCCTTACAGATCAGGTGCTTGGTACAAGAACAATTGCTTTTACTATTATTGCCTTCTTTGTCTCAGAAAAGGCATCTCAGTCTTTTTCTCAGCTTTAATACTTTATTTCCCCCTACATCCAATAAAGGATGGAGACTCTCCTTAACAAAAGGTGTGCTATTAATATATTTAAAGAAACATATTTTGTTGTCTTTTATGGTGGTAGCCAGACTAAATTGCAGTTAGGTTTTGGCCCTTCTGATTTTCTCTGTGCATAACTTCATGACATACTTGCAGTCCTCCTGAATGGTTTGCCTGTTCTTTTAAAGGTAATAAACTTGCTGGATTTTTTTTTTGTTTTTTTTTCCCCTGAGTTCTAGAAAAGCTCTCTGGTTATCCAGGCTGGTCTTCTTCCCCACCAGGCTGCCTTTCAGCACATGGGGATGTCCTGCTCCTGCACCTTTAAAACTTCCTTCCTTAAGGATGTCTCGTGCTCCTGGACTCATTTGTCCTTTTCAGTTCTGCATCCCATGGGACACTGTTAACCAGGCCTCTAAACAGGCCACAGTCTGCCCTCCAGAAGCCTATGGTGGCAGTTTTGCTGGTGCATCTTCTTACTTCTCCAACTATGAAAAATGGTCATTTTGTGATTACAGTGGCCCTGAGAGCCTCCAGTCATCATATCACACCACACACTTGTCCTTCTCTGTTCACAAATGACAGGTCCAACAGGGTGCCCTCCCTTGTTGACATCCTGACCAGCTGCATCAGGGCATTATCCTCCACACCCTCCATAAACCCCCTGGACTCCACTGTTTTGTATTTTGGGCAGACATCTGGTAAATTGAGAATGGAGACTATCAACTGTGAGATGTCTCTCACCTGCCCACAGAATATTTCATCTGCTTCTTAAACATTTTATCTGCTTCTTCCAACTACCTCACAAGCCTGCATCTACCTGAGTAAGCAAGTCTGTTTTGGCAGGCACTAGGTTACTCTTATAATTTCTGCTATCACTGCTTAGCTTATTTCTAACAGAACACAGTTCCAGGATTGTCTTCACTCATTTCAAGCCTAGGCAGAAAACCTGAAACAGAACTGGGACACAATAAATTACAGCCAAAAATTCAGACCACCAAGCCAAAACCTCATCTTAGACACCTAGTTGAATTGTTGCTCTGTCCCCAAACTTTGTAGTACAAGTGCTGAAGCCTATACTAAAGAAAGAAATTGGGACAAGCAGTAATTCTCTTCTGAAGTGGCACAGAACTAGCTTCAAGGAGGGTAAGCACAACTAAAGCCCCTTGGTTCTAACAAAAGGGGAAAGACTTGTGCAGAGATCTAAGAAAGGGCCTCCATGCTCAGCAATAGTGCTATGGTGCTCAGGAGAAGAAAAGCAACCAGAACAGCATGACATTGACATTAGGTCTACATCTTGAACTTCAACCAGGAAAAGAAGGTAAGAGTGGAGTATAGTAGACATGTAAGTACTTTTAACACTAATATTTTTCCTGTCACCAGGGGACTGAAAGTAAGACTCTTACATTGGGAGATGAAAGTCTTTCTGTTTTAACAATTAATGTTGAGTCAACAACTGACAGATGATTTCCTACACACTTATTCTCCAGTCTTCACTATTTTCACTACCTGCACTACACTTTACTACTTCTTCACACATCCCCAAAGAAAGAAATGCTAAATATGGGTGACACTCAAATTTTATTTTCACAAATTTCTAATTAGAACTCAAACTGATGATAACCATTAGCAACTTTATCAGAAATAAAACCAATCCTCTGCTCCTTTTTGACAAGGGAGAGTAGCATGACAGTTCTGGGAGTAGATTCAAACGCTCCAATGCTTTCTGTTGTCCTTTCAATCCCTTTAGATGCAGTTTCACAGTTGATTGAAGACTAACCAGCCCAATAGAAGCTTGTTGTTTTGTTTGCTTTTTTAAAAGGATGTTTTATTTTCACCAGGATCAGTAAAATGATCTGTCTCACTCTGTGGTCATAGGATCACTAGAATTACTGGATTTTCAAAAGCAGTAGGTGGTAAGTAAAGGAAGAAGAACAGAAGAGTGGCAGTTGTTAGTTAAACTGCATTGAATATACTTAACAGTTTGTAGTAGCACATGATTTAATTGTGAAGTTAATAGCTTATCTAAATTGCAAAATGACTAAAAAGTTCAAAACCCTGGGATAATAAAAGGATTAAAAACTGAGATCACTAGTATTCCAGAATACAAATTACAAATAGATTCTGTGCACTCCCCATCTACTACGATTTATCTACAGCAGTGAAGTGAGTATTTTAGTGTGGAAGAACATGCATAATTTTTAAAATGTTATTACAGACATATATTTGAGGGACATCTTCATAAAGTATTAACAGCTTAAATGAAGAAAACGACAGATCGCAAATTCCATTAGCCTGTTTTTAAAGTCACTAAGTAAATGAGCTAACATCTAACTGAAATTTTGCTAGATTTTGCTATGGCATAAAAGTTGAGAATGCGACTTCCATTTAGGGTAAAACACATTATGTGAATGCTACAATTACCTCCAAACAGAGCTTCACACACCCACAAACTGAGTTAAAGCAAAGCTTCAATGATATCCAAAGCATGAACACACTGCATTTGCCCACTTTGCCAGCCTTAGTTCCATCTTGTATTGAAAAAGTGATTCAAGTATCTGTATTCCTTGTTTAGGTACAAATGATTTGAAGTTAAAAATTTCAGTTTCTCTCCTCAGATTCATAAGGAAATACACTTACAGCTTTATTTCGATGCCTGTAGCAAAATCTTTGGCAAGTAAGATTTTCACTATCTTCCAGAGACCTTTCTAATATTTCCAAAAACTGTTTTCAGAAGACTTTTGGATAAGCTAGCTTTTGAAGGTAAGAAGAGTTTTGGTACCATTCACTATTTGGTGAACCTGACTGCAATACCAAAAACTACTTTAGCCCACCAAGATCAGTATTCACCTGCTGTAAGACGAACAGCTTCCTTGAAAAGGGAAAATGGTAGAAAATGTATAGAACAGTTTGCTACTTGAAGCATTAACGAGTTATGCAAGACAGATCTGAAATTTGGATGTTGCATGTGAACATGCCCACCTAAATCCTTCCACGTACTTTACAGATGGGCTTCAGAACACTAGAACAGACCTATCTTTACTCAGCAGATTAGCTTTTTTAGAAGTTTCTGACAGAGCAGCAGACCTCAACCAATCCCACTTGTTAACAGTCACATGCTAGTAGAAGCATCCATCTTCCCCACAACAGGAAGTCCTTGAGTATGATTCAGGTTCATCAGTACAGGTAAAGCTTGACAAGAATTGTTAGTGGTTTAAAAAAAGGCACAATCTCACATAATAAAAACATTTGGGATATTAAAGTGTAGCCAATGTAATTTGCAGCCTAGCTGGAGAGAGGCTTTAGAATGCATTAGCAAAGTTTGACACAAGTTTGTCTTATTAAGCCAAAAGGAGTTGAAGAGTCAAAGAATAAAGTAACCAGGTCATTCACTCCATATATAATACCTTCCTTTCAAGTACTAAATAGCCAGCGAAGTTCTGGCTTACTCTTTCTAAGGCAAGCTGCAATTTATAATCAGTTGTGTGCTATAGACTTCTGCTATTGTGAATGGACTGATGTGACCCAGTAATGACCAGATCAAACACTCTGATGTGCCCAGAAAAGTAGGGGAGTACTTCAAGTGCCTAAGCATAATCATCTAGTGCCATTTTACGCTCCCTCAAGTATGAAAAAAATCTGCATGGATCTGGCAGATTCTGAAGTCATAGAGCCTACAGGAGACACATAACAACTGAAGACCAGGAATGGCATCTTGTTGCATTTTGAAAAACACTGGACACCCAGATGATAGAATTACCATAGCCTACTCTTGCTAAAGGTTAAAATTTTCAGATACTTATACTTCCATAGGACAAAATTATCCAGTATTGTTCACAGTTTATTGGCTATGATGCTGTAACATCCCTGTAAACAGCTATCCCAGGGCAACTATGAGGCATTTGTCAGTAAAAGGACTTGTATTTCAAGTCAGCTTACCTTGTGATATTAACCTCTGGAGTTGTGTGTTTCGTACCCAGCAAAACATTTTTACATTTCTTGAGAAAAGCTAAATTTTAATGCAGCTAAGGAACACACAATAAAATTTAACTAGTTTGAGGAGATTTCATTTGCAATTCAAAAAAGCTTTCTCTGTAAAAAGCTTTCAAATTTTAAAACTACTGAGCTTTAATACTTAAGCTACACAAAGGAACTAAGACACATACTCATCCTGAGAATCTACGGAAGGTGAAATTTAACATTAAGGCATTTTCACTTACATTATTATTAGCTTACTTCAGCATATATAAAAGTTATGTGACATACAATACATAAATCAAGTTTCATTTGTAGTTGACTAATAATGTTATTATCTATACAATACCCTGCATAATCCCAGTTCAGATGTTCATGTTTATTTCATTCTAAAAAAAGCTGCACTATTTTCCCAAATATGAGTATGCAAACTCATTTATTACATGAAAGACTCTTTAAACCCTTCAATTCAGCCTTACAGCCTTTTAAAAACTCACTTAACAAACAACATAATTTCTAAACACACACTTGAAAGTGTAATTAGATAAAAGCCTAATGAAACTTAAAAAAATCCCAACCAAACCTAAAACCCTAGAACATTCTTCAGAAAACCCATATTCACGGAAGTTTTATAGTACAGCTCTGAGACAAGATCATCGCATGGGTCGAAGTAGGTGTCTGAGGACCACTGAACATTAATTTGTTGCCAAATATCACAACAACGGTAACATCTCTGCTAAGTAACTTCATAGTAGACTAATGTGAAAACTGAAGAAGCGGTCATTCTCATTTCTCTAAGAAGCAGCAATTAAGTCTAGGACTGGTGTCTAAAAATAGGGGCTAAGACCTAAGTATGCTGCAATAATGAATATCTTTCTGCAGCAACCCCAAATGAGCAATTGCTGTTGTAATAAAGCCTTGTAAAACTTGCAGATAGAATTAGAACAATCCATTATGATTTTTAGATCACTTTCATTTATTCAAAACAGTTTGATTCTACTCAAAACAGAAGTGAGGTATAAAATAGCTTTGTCTTACCAAGAAAAAAACCCTCCTTTCAATAGTTTGGGGAAAAGGCATGATGACAGTGCAAAGACTAAGAGACACAAAGCAAAGGACTAAAAAAACATTTAGAGCATAAGAAAAGAGGAAGAAAGTATAAGGAAGAACAGGAAGGGATAAATTAAACATTGCAAAATAAAATCAAGAATGAGCAAAGGTGAAATGATAAAAAATATACCATTTGCATCTAGCTAAATTTCATCCTTTTTTTTACTCTCAAATCCAAAAATTAAAGTGGAATTTGGAATTTGTATTCACATGTTCGGTTAAATGTTTGACCTGTTTTTATGCTTAAAATTTAGTATCGGTTTAAGCACCTGAAGAGGCAGTATAAGCCATCAAGATAGCAGGCAAATATAAACCAACTGCCAAGCAAGAATAGTCTTCCACAGGGTTGCACAGTAAGCACACCATGAGGAAAACCAATTAATTCTTAGTTAATTTGGGACTGCAACTAAGAGAAGGGTACTACATGCTCTAGAATTAGTAGTTACCACCTCTCATGACTTATAGACAAGGTACACAGGGAGAGGGACCTCACAGATAATCAGAACTGCACACCACTCACAGTGCAGTTCCTCTGCAGAACTGCAATTGCTCACAATGCTCCTCCTTTTCTAGTTCTCCGACTACACACTCCAGTTACACCAAATCATGTATATGTTTCAAAGAAAGTCAACTTCCTTCTCCCTGGGAAAAAAAAGAGATGCTTTTAAAAGGCAAATTCAAAGTGAATATTTCCCATATATGGAAACATATTCATATATTTATTTTCATTTTTTATCTAGCTTTAGGATTGTTTACAGCTACTAAAATGTTTATCCAATATTTAAACCATATTTGGACCACAGTCATAGCACAAGATGTTAATTAGCAGACTCAAATTTTTAGAACACAAAATTACTTTAAATCTTTGAAGAATGATAAGCGTACCTGTACTTAGATTGTGAGCCTGAAAGGTGGAAGTTTGCAATCCTTACCAGAGAGTCTGACATACTCATCTAAACATCACCAATGGCCATTAAATCCTACATGACAGGATTTTTTTATCCTCCATTGTAATGCCTAAGTAGGCAAAGGAGCTGAGAGTATCTTAAAACATCTGCTGATTCCCATTAGTGGTATTCTCATAGTAACAACTAGTGGTATATTTATTCTAATGATAAAAGCACATGGTGTTATAATTCAGGCCTAAGTTACCCCCAGTATTCTTGTCTGATGTTTTGCCAGCCATAACCTGCAACAAACTTGCGCATACACTGTCAAAGAGATGAATGATCCAAATAATTTGAATTTTTAAAAATTTACTCTTCCCCATGGTCCTTTAGAGAGCTGCCACAACCAATCAAGAATTGTACCTGATAATACAAACAGAGGACTGTACAGGCTCAAATGCAGGGGTCTAAAGCTTTCTCACAGCAGAGGTCTGACTTCACACAGGTGCTCCTCACACAGCAGAAAATTAAATAAAGGTTTACTTTCACAAAGTAGCTAAAGAAGCTTATTTTACAACTCTTCTAATTATCCAGAGAAAATCCTGTATAATGAAAAGGCCACACAAGTTACTAAACAGAGAGTAATATTCTACAGACAGATGCCTAGAACAAAATTCATGAGTACTTTAGCATCCAGGAAGGCCTCAAAGTAATCTAACACAGCATTAATTTCATACAACTTACATAATTTTCTATGACCAAATAGCACTGAAATGGCCAAAAAAGGCTAGAAACTTTAGGGGCTCGTGAGATTATGGGGATCTGCAAAATCTGATATTTAAATTAAAAACAATAAGCAGTTAGACAGTTGATACTTATATTTTAATACAAATACTTATATTCTTCCAATTAGTTTTTGTCTCTGTAAATCAATGATCTAGACAGTGATAAAACCATTATTAACAACTTATCGGCAACAGATGGCTAGAATGCCACTTATCCTATATATAGATAATAAAAAGAACCTCATCTAGAGTCAAGACAATGAGACTACAGCACTGCATGGAAACATGGAAACTTTGTTGGTCAAATTTGTGGGAAAACAAAGGGTTGCTTTCTTAGAGTTGATGCACATATCATAGAAATTGCCTACACAGCTTCTGCTCAGTGCTGCTGTTCTATTGCAACTCTGTCATGGGACTAACAGAAACCACAGAAATACATTCTGATGCAAAGAGAAATGGCATTTTTATCTACAGACTGTACTTCTCTTACACCAACAGTAAGTGCTTAGCAGCCACAAAGTAAAACAATTAAGGAAATTAATTTGCCCAAAATTCAACCCTCTTTTCAGTTTTTTCTTCTGCTAGATTAATTATTTTATCCAAAATTTCCACAATCAGTTTGAGGTAATTTTTTTTTGTATAAATATATGCTCTAAGTTACTCTCATCTTATTAAGTAGTACACACAATAGAAAAAAATAAAACCGATACAACAGTAAATACTATCCAGTGCATTTTACATTCCAAATGCTTCACAAAATATCTTCAAATAAGTGAATCTTATATTAAGCACTAACCCCAGTTCATGCATACCTAAAAGAACCTGGCCAGAGAGTACTGCACTTTGATAAAAAGGGAAACAGTAATTGAATCCAGACTGCCTCAATTCAGACTGAAGGTTCTGATGGATGTACTAAGAATGGAAGAAATGAGTAGCATAAGACAACTTCACTGTAAACTAGTTTTCCTAAATTTAATCTTTTGCTCTTATCAGCCAAGTAAGGGTCAAGAAAATTCTCTGGTGTCTCAATCTTTTAGGGCAGGGCAAAAAATTAAATAAAACTTAAAAATCAGCAAAAATATTATCTGGCATATCTACAAAGAAACTTCATTGAGATGATACATTAAATAACTCATACATACCATATCATGATTAGTTTTATCCTAAAAGATTGAATGCTATCCTGAATATTTCTTAAATATGTATCTGTGCCTCTTTACTCACCTCCTTACTGCAGGAGAGCATAATAAAACTTGTAAATCCTCTATTGAGTCAGAAAACAACAGAAGGGGAAGGTGTATTCAGGCTGATTAATTATTAAATGAATGATACACATACAAAATACACCCTTCCCTTCTGATCTCAGCCCCTAGGCAGAGGATTTTTAAGTTTTATTATGCTTGCAGTAAACCAGCAGAACTGATTCAGGATGCTTATTACACTGTTAACAAATTCTATAAAAGTAAAGGACACACACTATTTTCTGTGTGCTGTGCTTGAAGCTTTATCATTCACAATTACAGTTCCCTCAATGCACACCCTAACATAGGCAACAACAAAAAAATAAAATATCTAAAGCAGTTTTAGAGTCTTCTGAGCTGTCTTAAGCAGCCATTAGACACTGAATTCCATCACACATAACCATGACCTTTATGGCATACACTTAAGAATTCATAACTAAAAGATACTAGGAAAGTATTGCAAGAGCAGGAAATATTTTAAAGCATTTACCAAAAGACAAGAGATCACAGAATGGCTGAGGTCAGAAGGGACCTTAATATTGTGTCAGAACTATCAATCAAAATAAGTATTTTCAATCTGTTTCTTCCTGTAATTACTGAGAGCTGTGCTACTTTCCATGATTCATGCTTTTAGGAATATAGACATTCAAATACTTAATTTTTTCTCATAGAAGTCCCTGTTCTTTCAGATTGTTTTCTTCATGCTTAATTCCACCTTCCATCCCTCCCACCCCAACAGTTACGCCAAATTCTGAGCACTTTAAACTGAGCAATACTTCAGTAATTAATCCTAAAAATGTAAGCTTGAGACAGTCTTCTCATAAGTACTTATCAGGAACTTTGTAATGACTGAAGCCCATGATCAATCTGAATTCACCATTTTTTTCCAATACTGACTGAACACCAAGAAAGTTTATTTATGTAATTTTCAATTATCTAAAATGAAGCTGGACAGCCCTGACAGTCACTGGCTTTTTTTGCAAGACTACGGCTCCTAGCTGCATTTTTCTCTACACGAAGACCATTCTGAAACTTCTGACCAAGTCAGATGTTTTCAGAAGATGCCCTCCCAGATGTCATACGTTTGGTGGTAAACTTGCGTATCAGGACAGCTGAAGAAGTCACTACCTCCTGCGATCCTCATCTTGCAGAAGCAGGGATGGCTGAACAGCTGGAAAATCAGCCCCTGAACTCTGAAACTGCAACTCAATGCATTCATTAAAACCACCAACAACCTTATTTTAAACATCTTTATTTATTAGGCTGCAACCTGTTATGATTCAGGAGATATTTGCAAACAGCTTGGCAGTCCCAACAACTTCTCCAGTAAGGGCAGGACAAAACATGTAAACTGGAATTCATCACAGTTTTATCTGCTATCAAGTATGCTACTTCTCAGAAAACCTGAAATTCTTCTTGGCTGATTCTAGTCCCAAAAAGCCATTTTTACTCCAGAATAGGAGTGTCTTTTTTAATTTCAGATAATACATGTTAAAGCTGGATACATACAGTTCATATACAAAAAAGGTTCTGAAACTGCTATTTGCATTAACTCATGCTCAAAAAGCACCTCCAAGTATTTAAAGACAAATAGGATAAACCAAGGACATTCTTCCTTACTCCATTAATGATTAGAATTAAAAATTATACTCTTCAAAGAAGCTAAAAATAGGAATAAAAAGTAAGTATTCTTGGCTAATGGGTAATTGCAACAGTTCTAAGCATATGGCTTATAAAAAGATCTTTTTCCATAACTAGGTAAGAATTCAAAATTTTTCTTTAGATTTCTAAATGCTCAAGAAATCAGTTCCAAACATTACACCATTACTTGCTAGAAATTAGCTCAACTTGAACAAAAGCAACATATGTTCCTCAAAAAGTAACGGAAAATAGAAAAAATTTTACTGAATAAAAATGCAAATATGCATTTTAGCAGACTTGAATTTATTAATCTGATAGGTTTAATTTCCATTTTCCTGCATCAGCTTTATTTATAAAGTGTCGTGCCCTATAAATATGCTGTTATTTTCTGTAGTCAAGCACCCTCTTAACAAATCTTTTCATTAATATGTAAATTTAAAGTCAATCGGTCTTCTCCCTGACAGCGCCATGAATTCCTAGTGCACTGTATAATCGGCTTTGACTTGGCATCCACTATTTATCATCAAAGATGTCAGTTAGAAAAATTATGGAAAATGCACTGCAATTGATATGACTGCAATCTACTTTGTCAAAACACTTAATTGTTCCTCAAATCATACATTTACATATAAACAGCCTAAATACTGATCCATAATGATGCAAATAAACTAAATTAAAAATCTCTTCTACTGCACAAGATGGCCTGTTGTATGATGAGTTCATTTAAGAACGTATTGACACAGGCATGCATTTCAACTAGCACCACAAAAAAAATTTGCTAATTAAATTGCTGAGTAGGTAGACAAACTAAATTTTACATCGAAGATCTTGAAAATGAAAACAAAGTGTTATTAATACTATACTACTGATTACTAATTTTAGGTTGACACAGGCAGTATTGTCACACAAACCTTTTACATTCCTAAAGCAGAAGCCACAGCAGCAGCTGTCATCCATTCAGTTTCAGAGAAAAAAGAACATTAGAGTCTTAAAGAAACCAAATCCCATCAAGACCTCCAACCTCTCAGTCCACGACAGGAGGTCATCCTCCCCTTCTACTTTTCCTTTGTCCAATAACAGACTAAAACCGGCTGAAACAGATTGCAAAACTGTAGCTTTAGGTAAAGCAGATTATCAATTTTGATTCTTTCTAAATGTCAGAAAGAAGAATGTAAGTTGCCTTCTTCCAATAAGCAACATGTAATAAACACTGTCTCAAGGACATTAGGAAAACATATAACTTAAACGTCTCATTATCTAAAAATACTTTCCTTATTTTAAGCAATTTTCCAGGAAGATGTGTTCACACAAACAATTTAATTTTCATCAGAAATGAAAAAGGATGTTTCAGAATCTAAATGGCAGTACAGAAGTATGATTCTACTTCAGACCTTTTTTCTATATTCATTATAATCCCAGCTTTTTAAAGAAGTGAATATAACTGCAAACTAAATCAGACTGAACTTCTTTGTCCAAATATATCTCCTTATAATTATTTTCACACTATAAATTACACATACATTAACACAGACTGGCACTGCATTTCAGTCTTGATCTCCAAGCAAAGGATATTAAACAGTTTAAAAGAAGTCAGTGATAGAGTGATAGCTGGTGTCATTCCCTATTCCAATGCTGAAAAAGAAATCTTAAAAAAATTGTTTATATGCCAATTATAAACAACAAAAATCTGCACTAAAATGTACATCTTTAAACATGAATGGGTTCAAATTAAATGGTAAAAACTTAATACTAGTAACATCCCCAAGCCTTTAATAAATGCAAACAACCAGAGCCATAGAGCAATTTTACACAGTTCTTCCCAGAAGTACTCTGTCTTTTAATTTAAATTGTTATTCAGAGTAGATCTGTATTGAAACAATGTTAATTGCATGAATTTCTTGAGTTGTGCTCTTTTTTACAGTAAGAAGAGACAGAATTTGTGTTTTGAATATATCTTTATAAATTTTAAAGAGTATACTCATATTTACACAATATAAATTAAAATAACCCCACCATTTTTTACATTTCGCATTTCAAATACATATGTTCAAGTCTCCACACAATGCCTCGGCATATTAAAAAAGCTTAAACAAGTAATGTAATGTTTGTCACACAGTGATACTGGGTATCTACAATGTAAGCAGAGTGACCCAGTTTCTGGACAGAATGGCAAATGCTTCTAGTTTTGACTCATATAATTGCCTAAAGCAAAGAGTGACACGGCTCAAAGAGCCACAGAAGACGGAGTCTTGGCTGCCCACAGGATGCGCCATGGAGCATGGAGTGAGAGTTCTCCTCTCTCACTGGAGGAGAACTCTCAGGCTCTAGAGAAGGGTAGATGCCTTGTGTTAGCAAAGCCTTAGAGAGCTAAGACTTATGTATTTGATCTCTATTTTTACTAAAGTCTCCACATGCATCTTAATGTATCTTAAAAGACTACGTAAATCCAACAATGGGAATACTTCAGAATGCAGGCTCACAACAGTAATTTAAAAAGTCAAAAACTTACCTTCCATGGGCTTACAAACTGCGTACGTGCATATCGAGTTAACATGTGGATTATAACAACTTGACCCCACTCCTCCACATCAACCAGCAAGTTACAGAGCTTTCGGTAGTTCTTGTGAATCAGATCTATTCTATCTGGACACACTTCCTCAAATGCCATCACCACACTCCCAGCTACGAGCTAGAAAACAAAATACAAACCAGAAGGTCAGTATTCCCTCTACAGTTAGACCACAAGTGAAAATCACAATTAATAACAGCAATTCTCAGCAATTTCAAATTATTTCTATTCAGCAGAAACACACAAACCAACAACAACAAAAAATAAGCCCAAAGAAATGGTATGTTATTTAAAATAGAATTGGGATACGATTATTAGAACAGAGAAAAGACTTGCTGTTTTCTATTACACACATAAATCTTAGCTTCCAGGCCTGAAGACATAGTGCAATGTAAGCATAATATTTTTTTCTTACAGTTTTAGCTTCCAAATAAATTATCAGAGCACTTGCAATTAACTCAGAAGTAACAGGAAACAACAAGAAGTAAAACATAGTGATATGCCCAACAAGACCTTTTGGGCTTCTATCACTGAACACTAGTCTGATCAAAGTAAAGAAGATCTGGGGCAAGTTCTCTGCACATTACTGGAATTCCAACTTCTCTCTCAATATGGCAAAATTAACTGTCACAGGAAATTTTATATTTGGAGTTTCATGAATACATTCTCGAAAAAAAAGACATAAAAATCAGCAATAGAATAGAGAAATATATTAATACTTTCCAATAATACTTGTCTCAAAAAAAAAAAAATTTCTGCATGTTGTTCAGTACTTTCTTAACAGTTACCTAGTTGCAGGAATGCATCATTTATATCCTGCCATGTTCTCACACAATTTTTTGCCTTCATAAGAAATATCTCTTTATTCACACAAAAAGATCTTCATGCTACAATTGTAAAATAGGTTTGTTTTTATGGGAAAATTAAATAATTATCAACATTCTAACACCTCAACGATTACTGAAACCTTCTGCCATGGTATTTTCTTTTAAAACAATGGGAGGAAACATATATTGGAGTTCCAGTTAAAATTCTGTCAGCAGGTTACTTTAACTGTGAGAAAAGATCAAAAGCTGACCATGCCTTATAAGGACATATAATTGTGTGCCTGGGATTAGTGTTCCTTCTCTTCTAATTGCTTTAATTAAGATTTGTTTTGTGTCAGAGTACATGTTAAGTCAAATAACTAAAATGATGATACTTTATATGAAGCAGCTGATATGTATGCAGTTAGCATGCATGCAGTATAGCCTTCTGGCAGCAAATTAATGTCATATTCTATCTGAGCACTAGGGATCTGCATTTCAACCTCTATAATTTCCCCAATGACTTAAAGTAAGCAATTAAATAGAAGTGCAGTTTATTGAAATGGTACTTTTTGAGAAATATTAAATACAATGATATTCATATGTTACATTTTTCTCCCTGTATTTGGCTGACATGTGGTTTATTAGTATGCACTCAACATTACAATTGAAAGAAAACAGCTCAGAATATAGTCTTGCTATTATGCTAAACAAGTCTCAGGCTCTGTGGGGATTTTATGAATTACCAATAAGAATAAACGTGAAGTTGCATTTATTGTCTCCAGCCTCATCCACATACTGGTACCTGCTGGTCCCAACAAAAATGAAACTCATTCCAGGGAGCAAAATTTGATTATTTGATAGAGCTAAATACACTTTACATCTAAAATAATTTGCTGTATCACAAAAACAAAAGCTCTTTTTTATCTGCCGTTGTACTAAACTTTCTTCTTAACAATGTGCTGCAGCGGTAACCTATCTGTAATTAAAAACTGCAGTGAGTTGATGCTAAGGTGGGTGTTCAAAGCTCAGCAGAAGGCAGTGGTTAATGCCAGGCAAATCACTATCTGTCTTGAGCAGGTATTCATTTAGGCCACAGATGCTGAGAAGCTTTCCCACTGGAAAAGTGAGAAGTCTCTTTATCAGGACACAGATCTCTGAACTACAGTTAAGGCCAGCTGGCAGAGGATAATACGATAGAACTGAAGATTTAGAAGAAAAAGATGATACTTTAAGACCACACAAGGCGACTTTTTGTAGGTCACTGTTTCATCTCGGAGACAAGAGAGATTGACACACAGATCAGTTTATGACTATAGGAATAGTCACAGTCTAATGGTTAAAAATATCCTTTTAGGTTCATAGGTGAAGGTCATCACAGATTTCCACCAGTAATTCTATAGAAAGTACCCTTGTCTTTTACTACTAGTAGTTCAGTACGCACATTTTGCTGTATTTCTCTTTCATTTGGATATGATTTAGTTTGAAAGCTGACATAAAATACATGTAACACTAACTCAAATCACTTAAAACTGACAATATATTCTATAAACACTGCTGGCTTTTTAAAAGCTCAATTACTATGAATAAAACACAACAACTGAATACAAAGAGAGAGTCGAAGTGGAATACAGGAATTCTAAATAATTACTTATTTCAAATTACATCAGTCACCTACTCAAGTTTACAATGAGAATGCTGTCACCTGTGAACACTTAAAAGATATTGGTAAAAAAACTGAACATATGCTATGAAATGCAAGAGGTGCACTGGATAAAAAACCTTTTATTCCCGTAGCAAGTCCCCAGATTTACAAGTAAATACAGGAATTGCCATTCAGCACGACATTATTTAAGATCATGCCTCTCTTCCCATTATTGTATTTTCTAAAATCAAGCTTTTCATTTGAAAGTGGAAAAAAAAGTAAGAATGTGACAGACTGAAAATACACTGGTAACAAGAGGATTTCTCTGAGAAAATTTCCTTATGCTTTCTTAATAAGAGATTATTTTCTAGTTGACACAGTTTCCCCTATAGTATGATTCTACTATATATCTAAACATCACTGGAACAGCTAATAATCTTTGTTTATTAAATGCTCAACATTCCATAAAAGTATTTAAAATTAAAACAAAATGATTCAATCAAAATATAAAACCAAAAAATATCGGTTTCTAAAAAACAGTCAGTTAATTTCCATCTCGCTGCGTCAATAGTAGCTTTTTGTATAAGGAGAAAATATAAATCACTCCAACAAAACTAGCAATGAGCTCATCAAATTCAAATGCTGCTTTCCATTTATGTATTTTTTATATTAAAGCAATAAACATGGTTCATTTGTCTTCCACTAGGTGCCACATTTTTCTGTGCTGTTGCTATGAACTTCAGCCATTAGCTGTGCTCCAAGGTAAACTATATGAACCATCAACAAAAGTGACACCCAATCTAAGGAGTTCATATTTTCTCCAGATTATCTATGCTAGTTGACAAGTTGGTAATGAAAAAAATCACACTAAGCAAATGGTTCCTCTAATAACAATAAATTTTCTATAAAATTATGAAGGGTACAAAATGTTTCCTTGTATCTATTTTGTCATGAATTCTAATTAACGCTGCAAAAACCTGAGAGTGCTGGGTCATCACAAGAAGTGCATAGCGGTTTGATTGATAATACAGTGCAAGTTGGCCCATGCTGCCAAGATTCTTCTCTCTTAAATTAATGGCCACCCCACCTGCCCTAATCATACAGCCCAAATGATATTCCCCTTCTTATTTCAATTTTCTGGAGGCAAGGAAAGTGGAAAAGATCAGTCATTTATCTTCTAATAGCTGGATAATAGATCTATCATAACAAAACATCTGCACAAACTCAGTAATTTTTTTCCACAAAAGTGAAGCATTTACCAACATGAAATCAATAAGTTAAGAAAACATTGTCTTACCCACACATTTGTGTTCTAAACTAATATATTACATTATTAACTGGAGACTACTGTTGAAGAGAGCCCAGCTTTCTTTCTCCATTATCCCCAAATACACTACTTTAGTTTAAGAGTAAGATCTTCATTGCAAAGCCATCACCAATGGCTAGGATCATTTTTAAATAAAAGGAATGTCACTGAGAAAGAATCTGCACTTCATCAAGTAGCCATGCAGTCTGCAAATCTCTATACTCACACATTTGCATAAGATCTTTTCACCCCCAAAACAGAGTTAATGCTAAGTTGGATGTTATTATTAATAGTAAATTACCACACCGGAACAGAGTAATAAATTCATTATAACAGAGGTATGTACCCAAACAACATAAAATTGGATCAAAGCTACCAATGTAAATGAGGAATACATCCGGGCATTTTTAACATACCGATCATCCACAGAAATACATCCCAACTACATTGTGCCTTTTCTTTATAGATATAGGTTCTGATATACTTCGGGATACTTTAATTCAGACTGTGGAATGCAAGTCACAAATTCCTTTTGCTTTACAGGTTTGGATAACAGACGTGATTCTTTTTCAATGCTAACATGGACTTAATTTTTCTTTTACCTGCTGTAACTCAGATATCCTTAATGAACTTGATCTTCATTGTTGTTTACACAGAGCTGTAAAATACACAAACTACAGACCTTCACAGTATCCTTTTCTTCCAAAAGAAACTTATGTAACAAATCTTGCCTTAAACAGTATGTGTCAAAGCTAGGTTATCAGTGAATAGAAAAAATAGAATTAGAATGAAGTAATACAGAATTGACTAAAAAGAAAAGGGATCTAGTTTGCTCTAAAACCCCCAATTATACTTCCACACACGACTAACCACAATACTTTCAGAGAAAACCATTTTAGCATAGACTACGTGCATGCTCTTCTCTTCCCCTCCACATAAAACTGTATCAGCTGCTCAACTATCTAAAGTTACTAGAAAAACAAAAGGAGCAGGTATTCCTGCTCTTCACCTGCTTATCAAAATGTGAGGTACTTGTAAAGCAAGGGTAAAAATGTAACTAGGAGTTTATAAGCCTCAATAATAAAAATACTTGTAAATATCTTTATTTGTTTAAAATTTAAATACACTTGCACAAAATCACAGATTTGTTGATAGACTCTAATTCCTGGTTAGCTACCTTTGAGGGTATGTTAACAGTGGCTTGTGCTTGATAATGTTGCATTTTAGATTAACTGCAAGCTTGGATTTTAATTGAATCTTTGTATTAAGACACTTGAGGAGTAGAGTGATTTTTCATTTATCTCACCAGAAAATTTAATGAAGTGCTGGGTTAAGGTCAGATCTCATTTTAAGTTTTGCTTACCTCAGCTTATATTAAAATTTACTACTAACTGAGACCCAAAAAAATAAACAGATCATATACTGTCCGATAAAAGGGCTTAATTTTACTGTAGTAAAATTCCCATCCAGATAATTTCTTGCTATTTCAAATGTAAAATGACTCTGACTAATTGAAATGCACTGTGTCTTTTCTGTGCAACAAGAAAGGCATTAATAACACACAACTGCATGTTCTCTCTGAAAAAACTTTCTGGTTTACAGAAATTTAGAGGCATCTATACTTACTAAGCTATTCTATCTCTACTTTAACACAGAGATTACACCAGTAAGTTTCAAAAATCCTGCTTGAGGTCAAATAGCTATAGAAAATAAACAGATTTTGAGTAAAAGTTTACTTCTCATTTGAGTGCAATCTCAAGTATCACCTGAATAATATTCAACTATTATATACACCATTAATGGTACTAATTAATTACATTCCCCCTGCAAACATGTCTAAACTACATGGATCTTAAAAAAAATTAATTAAAAACAAAATTTATAAAACCCAACAAAATCTGTTTTTTAAAAAATCAAAAACTATAATCAAAATTACCAATAAATAATCAACAGTGGATTTTCTCAGACCCAGTGGTTAACATAAAACATATTATGACCTGTCTGAGAATTATCAGCCCTTAAGGACATAGAAATGCCTAAACTAACTTGACATTTCCATCCACTGAAAAAAAGGCGGAAAACCACTGATATTCAACAAATCCTGAAGTCCCTAGGATTCTCCCACTCTGGTAAAAACACTGTTTAATGAATAAACTGATTTGCTGACATTAGATTAGAGCTACCAGGAGATGACAACTAACATTCATGTAAGGGAACAGCTGCTGTGCCTTTAATTGAAAGGAATCTAAAGATTAGTGTCAAGTAAACATTTGTGGCTCTAGTTCCACATTATCATCCAACAAATTTCAGGCACTTGGACTGTCAAACAGGCAACAGAAGCTGCTAAAACCTGAGACATAGCATTAATGACATACAAGTACTTCATAAGTCTATGACCAAAAGCTGTTCCTTTACAGTTTGGTCCCACTTGCAGAATTCCTATGGCAGCAAACGGGCTTAACTTTCTCCAGCAAGACTGCAAAATACTTTCTGAAAGTGTTTGTCTTTTTCATGTATGTTGAAGGAGCTTTCTCTTTTAGGCTAAGCGTATGAAGTCCATCTTCCCTTAGAGAATATAAAAAGATGAGTCAAATTAACACAAATTTCCCCAGGATGCAGCCTCATTAAGACCTGTAAAGTTGCCAGCCTAAGGCCACATATGTACACACCTGTACTTAAGGACCACCACCTATAAGCAGCTACATCTCCTGCAATTTTAAAGGCTGAAACTAGCTACAAATGGCACTCTCGATTTCCCCACTGTGAGCAAATTGCTGTTTTCCAATTAGGGCCAAAGAATAAGCTTATTCAGATTGGAGTTACCTGCTAACGAAACACTTGTGCACTATGCACATTCATAATGTGCATATGTATGCAGTAAATGTGTAGGCTTTCTGGGAATATTCAGTGTACGTGACAAAAGATAACTACTTAAGATAAAGCTTTGCCATGCTAGACTAGTCCTCCCAAAGCTACAAAAGATTAAAGAGAGACTGATCCATTTGAGACCACCACAAGCTGTGGAGTCTGGGGTGGAAGAGCACACTTAGATGCAGAGAGTCTTGAAGACAGATTTGTATGCTTTCTTTTTGATATAATTATTCTTCACATCACTTCCCAAAAGAGTGAGACTTCTGAAGCTGAGATGTCTCAGCCCAGACTGGAATCAGGTCTTGCTAGGGAACAGACAAAGAGGGATCAGAGGGAGGAAGAAGTTGCAACAGTTAACCATTTGGTGTCTCCAAACAAGTCCAAGAAGACCTGAATCTAGTCTATCATTCTCAGCTTCTTCAATGCGCTGAAAAATAGCATAGCTTGAAGTATTGCTTCAGCTGGTACCTTCATAAATATGGTGTCCTACATTCAACGTCATAGAGCCACCAAAATCATAGCAACACTAGGCAATGTGCATTTACCTCCTTACAAGTCATTTAAAATGCCAAGATGATAGAAGATCCAAACTTACTCTACACTTTTTTGTTAAAGTAAATGTGTAAATGACTAGTCGTGGGATAACTTGCCATTTACGATACGGAACAAGGCCTAGGAAACACAGTGAAAACTCAGGGTCAGGGATCCTTTTTTGTGGTTTTTTAGCCCTTTATTCCTCCACAGGTATCAACAATCTAATCCATGTTCACAGNAAAAAAAAAAAAAAAGAAGAACTACTGGAGCAACTTCACACAAGCACAGACGCAGCCAGGAGAACTAACTGATTTACTGTCTGCTGAGCCATTAAGCTCTAACACATCCCTTTCAGTAACCCTTCAGTGGAAGCTGCAGGACGTCTTTTAGAGAACAGCACCATTTATGCCCTGAACACCTTGACTGTGCTAGAACACTTGAGAACACAGTCATATGTGTTACAAAAACACTTGGCAAACAAGAGATGAAGCAACACACCATCTGACACTAGTAATACTTTCATTTAGTCAAAAAGGATTATATTCATTAAATTAGTGACCTGAACAAGAGAATGTTTTAATTCACAGATCTGGTTTCTCTTTCAAATGTAACTTTGATTCTCTGCTCAATTACCTTTCTAGTTTACAAATACAAAATTTATTTGCAAAATAAAACAAAATACAGTGTGTGACCATTCTGAGATATCCAGGAGTTCATATGGAAAACTATTTAGCTATATAAGGGATGTAAAATATAACAGGAATGTGAAATTTACAGAAATTATGCCACAACATCTCTTATTTACAGGACTGGAAGTGCAGATACTAGCAAGAACAAACAACTGCATAGCAAATATAATTTTTTAAGAACTACACACACTGCAAGATAGATGGATATCAATAGGAACACTGTGTATCATACGCAAGTAATTTATTCTTAGAATACTACAAACTAATTGAAATTATCAAACTAATTTCCCAGTGAAAAAGTGTGCATGAAAATTTATAAACACCCATAAAACTGATCCAATATTATTATATACCTTTAATTTTCAAAATAAAGTTTGAAGAGGTATACATAAATAACATGCTAACAAAGTATTAATTAACAGACTCATGATACAAGTAAAATCATATCTCATTAAAGATGGTAACCATTACTATCATACTGTAAATGCATAAATACACAATGATGCTTCTATCTAAAAACATATAAAACCACGTTGGCAAGGGTTAGGAAAGCATATTACATGGTGCTGAATGACAGTTTCAGGAGTAAACTCTTAAAAAATATATGCATGTGTAATGAAAAGTGTTTCTTACCGTACTTCTATCCTTCAAAAGCTTTTCTATCACTTCAATCAACATTTCCTTTTGCTCTGGGTCAAGACTAGAAGGAAAAATAAAATTATTTTCACTCATTTGCTCAGATATATCCAAAACCAGAGCACGTTTGGTTTTTTGACCTTTAGACACAAACTAGGAACAAAGACCATTGAAGAAAACACTTCCAGAAAAATCAAGTAGTCCAAAGAACTCATTCTAAAATAACTTGACTAAAAATAAGTGAGGAGTAAAAAATTAAACGATAAATATTATTTTATCTTATATTCTTATGTGTGTTCTACAGGAAACGTAAAAGTCAAACTCATTAAAACATTCAGATGTAAGAAACATTAAGACAGCGCAACTGACATCAAGGTGAACTTGACTGAACTTCAGATATTAAGTCAGAAGGATCTCACTGCTTTTGCAGAAGTGAATTTCAGCATGAATTAATTCAGTGGTGGATGAAAATCAGGACAAAGAAGACTCATACTTTTATTATCTAATTATCAACATAAAGCTTCACATAAGACACTTTAGCCACTTTTAAGTCAGAAGTATTGGAACTCAGAAATGCAGACTTTGTATTCAAGTGTACCTATACAAAGTCGGTGTGCAAGCTGATGAAAAATAGACTGCTTGAGCTCCTACACAAATAGCAAATGCAGAGGAAAAATAGAAGTTGCAAGCAACAACCTTTGTAACATTCTTTTCACATTACAGGAGCAGAGAAAAATTTGCCAGAGACATCCACTATTGTCAAACTTCCTTCTCAGGCAAGTAAGGACCAACTTTTCACTCTAGCTGCTTCCTCTTTCTCCTCATACAGCATAAAAGAATTCAAAGCCAAGTCAGAAGAAAATAGAAAGTGAGTACAAAGATCCACAGAGATGGGTAATTCTATGCCTTTAAAAAGTCATTTCAACATGGGTACAACTACAGGTAAGTGAGAGATCATTTGGTCACTATTGCACACCTCAGTTTTAATGCTGAGTGATGGACTGTCCTAATGCACAGTATCCTTCCAGGTACAGACTCACAAAGGGAATATCTAGCTGAGTACTCAGTATGGCTCTAACACCTAGCAATACCAGAACATCCAAAATGGATAACAAAACTTTGTTAGAAGCCATGATCACCATGAGCAACACAACAGTACATTGTTCTGTAAGTACTTTTATGATCACCTTTCATTCCAACTTCTATTTTTGTAAAGAGTTTTACTGGATCTTCTGCCAAGGACCAAAACCTTCAGAGGAAAAGCCAGAAGTCTTTCAAATAGGTCCTATTTCAAATATTCAAAATTGGCAGAAAATTCAGAAAGAAAGGCGTACTTATGGCTAAGAAACTTCAGCAAAACTGTTCTATGTGATCAAGAAAGTCTTCAGTAAGGCGTCCGATAACTCAATTTATAATCCTCCCCCACCACTGTCCTGATATTTTAGACAAGGAATGGACCATCTTCAGAGTCAAAATAAAAGAACAGGCTAAAGAGCTCAGTGATTTGCTCCCATTATGGCATCTAATACTAGTATGGACTAATACTAGTGATGGGACTTCTAAGTAGTCCTTCTCCAAACCTCACTGCAAACACAGTACAGTTTTCAACTGACAGACAGAAGCTACTAATATCTTTAAAATGCACTCTTAAGTGAAATAAGCAAAGGTCTGTCATCTTCAGTGTTGAAATTACTTCAGCCTACCTGGCAATGTTGACTGCATTGGACATTATTGTTGCTGTTCACACTATGTCTGAAATCTTTTGTTTGATATGTAAGCTTCCTGCTGTTACACTTGATTGAACCACTAATAAACACGCTCTTCTAGGGCAGACATCCATCCAAACACCATGACACTAAATACAAGATTGGAGTATCAAACCTGCATCCAGAAGCCTGACTAAAGCACTAACTGAAATACAGAACCTTCAAACAGGCAGAGAATCTGGGAAGCCAAAAAGGAAATGGAACATACAGACATATTAGATTAAACTGTTACTACTTCTTACTCAAACAGTTGCAGAAGATGGGGTAGCCAGATGTAAGAGAGTATATTAACTGTCGAGCGATCTTTACACCAAAAATCCATCCCCTTCAGAATTCTGATTCAGACTAACTTAAAAATGTGTATTGTGAAATTACTTACTTGTTGCTGTAGGCCACCAGTCAGCTTTGCCACTAATATATGATCAATATTGTTGAATTGTGTAGCTATCAGAACCTTTTTGAAACATCAGCCTGTTAAGTACTACCTACTCTTACTTGCAGACAAAGCCAATTGGGCATGCCCGTGGACAGGTTAATTTGCTAGTCTCTTCACCAGTTTTTCAATACTGCTGCTTCTTCAAGTTACCCAAAAAACTGTACTCTCTCCCTTGGTCCCATGGTTAACCAGTACTATCAGATACAGCATTTGTACAAGAAAGTTTTGAAAATGTGAAAATAAAAGTTCACATGGTTTTGATATACAGCTCCCACATCCTACTACTAAGGACACAATTTTTAGCTCCAACTCTACTCGGGATTAATCATGAAGCTTACTCTAGTCCAGGTAAGGAGAAATTTGCAGCTACAGCAGTTTGAAATCCTGCATTATGATACCTAGGATGCTTGCATGAAGTGAAAACTTGAGAAGGATGTAGAGGCCTTGTGAATCAGGAAGAAAACCTTTACAGAACGCTAGTTTCGTTAGTTTTCCTTTGTTATGTAAGCTATATGTCCATTTTACTACCACTAGGAATTAATGGAAATCAGACGTTTTTCCAGATTGTGCTACTGTGTTTTTTACCATGTACTCTACCTTTTACCATAAAAAATGTCTCTTTACGGTATTTGCAAAGATGATTTCTATATGTTGCCACTGACATCATATATGCCTAGAATAACATATGATCCAGATACAAGAAAATATGCAAGTTACATTCAGAGATGCAGTCATATCTGGAGATTAGATGACAGATGAAAGGTCCTTTTTAATAATGACATTTCATCATTTTCCAGTTTTGCACCAATTACCAATAAGCGCTTTAATCTGTTAGTAAAATAAACTTTGCTGTCATGAAGAGAAGAATGAAAGCATCAATTTCAGTTAAAATTCCATGAAACAGCCTGCTGTCCAGATACTACTGTGCCTTGCTGTCACTAACAGACCATTTTCTCCTGCTGAACTCCTTCAAAGAGTTTTGATACTATCTGGAAAAAAAAAAAAAAAAACAGTAAAAAAGGACATTCTATGTATAGAGAATATTTCAGGCCAAAAAGTTTTTTGTGTACTGGAACCAGCTGCTAAGAAAAAATATGTGACTCAAATAGCAGGAAGAGACTAAATCCATTCTCTTTTGTTAGGTTACATGATAAAAGGGCATCACATGACAGCACTCAGCTCACTAAAAACAAAATATATAAATCACCAGAAGGAAGGAGGCCCTAACAAGGTTTGCCAGAGAGCTGCCATGGAAAAGCCAATCTGCCTCATGGTCCTGAAATGAACACATCGTAAGTAAGACAAAATCTCCAGAGCACCTTTCAGACTTAGGGATACTACTAGCTATAGGGCTGTAAGACTTACTGTGCAATGGGATGTTTATAGGAGAAAAGAAAGGCAGGGACATGGAGCGATCTAAATGATCTTGGGAGGAACAAGAACAGGAAAATAGAGGGCTAGATGCATAAAAGGAGGCAGTTGTATGTAAAGGCTTTGCTGTTCAGTACAGTTACCTATGCATGCTGTACACCAGATGACTACAGAGGCAGTCTCTGTGTGCATGTGTGATACAGAGCTCTAAGCTCCAGCACTTGGAGTTAAACCGTAAGTCATACAGGCCTGTACAACTGCAGCACAAGCAACCACAGCAAGCATGTATATCAGTGTGTGACTGCCTGAGAATATCAAACGAGACTAGGTGGCTTAGGAAGCCAAGTATTGAAGTGGGCCATAGATCCAGGTTGGACACCTACCTGTGTGTGTGTCTGAGTGCAACAACTGGAGATTTTGTCTCAGGTCCCCAGGCCAACTACTGAAGAGACCATCTGGATGTTTACTGAGATACCCATTTGAGTGTCTCAATCTCCCTGTTTCTCTCCCCACTTCCTCTCCACCTAACGCAAGAGAAGTGGAGATGAGAAGGTATATGGGCCTCTTACAGCATAGTCTTAATGTCTAAAACCAGAAACTGTGGGATTCATAGTGTTCAAGTGAAAGGGTTGGGCATGAGTGCATCTGACTAACGCACACATCACTCTGTAGTCTGTAGTAGGAAGTGCAGAGGGCTTGCAATCACTCTGTGTTTGTGTGTGCCATTGACTGGGAGACTGGGGATCAAAAGACTGTTACTGGAAACACTGAGCATCTAGGATTGTTACTGGGAATCCATCCATATGGTACAGTTCTAGGCAAGCTAATGGGTCTGTATACTGACTGATCAGACAGAGTGCAAGAGAGTAGGGCTGCTGGTGCTGGTATTGTCTCCCTGATTGCTCATTTCTGTCTCTGCTGATCTGTACAGATGGCTGCATGTATGTGTATTGCATATCTGTGTGTGTGTGCCCATTAGGAACACATGCTCAGCCTTGTGACTGGCTGAAGAGGCACGCAATTGCAGCACCCTCAAATTATCTAATTCAGAACCTCTAATTTTTGGCGTAGATGAAATATAAGTGAAGTAAGTAGTAGAATAAATTCCTAGAGATGTTTTGCAAAGGTACAGGTTCTGTTGCTCCCAACTCTGCAAACCAATACCCACGTCTTTATAAGAACTCTTCCACAACAAGAATTTCTGAAGAAGAAAGAGGAAGATCTGAACAGGTAAAATTTCTAGAAGTTAGCAATCTTCTGTCACATGTGTTGTAAATTACCTTCAGGTAAATGTCTCAAGATGAAAGATACAGACTTTAAACAGAGAAATCTTAGATTCTAAGAATACCCATCAAAACAGTTGTTACATAGATGAAAATAACTAGCATATTAAAAAATGGAAGATAGTATATCAGTTTCTTTTTGTATCTCTTTATAGTTATCCTGTTAGTCTAGCAAGCAAAAGAATTGCTTGAATTACAACCAAACCAGCTGAATGACAGAATCTCTACACACACCCTGTATTTTTAAAGAAACGGATCTGAGACATGACAAACTCACAGTAGCCTTTATAAATGTAGCCCACAACTCTCTTAAAATTGTTTTTTCAGTAATCACTTACCTGTACAGTTTTTGGATTGCATGGGCTGCATTCTTTCTCACATAAGGAGATAAATCAGAAGAGGCTTCCTTAATAGCAAGCATCATAATAGGAACAATAATTGGGACACGTATACTGGATAAAACTCTTAAAGCACTTGCACGGATTAACTGATTAGGATCCTAAAGAACAAGAGTGAAGGGGAGAAGTAAAATAACATAGTGCAGAAACAAATCATTAAATTCGCTGTTATCTTTACACTAATTAGTGATCACACATTAAAACATGTAAATCTATGTCGACTTGCAAGTAATGGCCACGCTAATAAGAAAATGTGCCACACTTCACACAAAGAAACTTCCAAAACCAAAAAAAGTCAAACAAATTAAGAAATAAAACATTATGAAAATCAGAAAATTTTACAAAGGAAAACATTAACATCATGCACTTCCCCATACAAAATATAGGAATTATGAACAAAAAAGACTGGCACTTTATTTAATAATCTGATACATCTGCTGCAATCCAAGTGGAATTCAGATAATCTGAAAGACACACTAGCTCAATTTTATTACTTATATTAAAGAAATGTCAAATGAAAATGTTGTTCTCAGCTCCCACTCAAGTTCTTGACCACAAATCCATTTTATGTTTTACTGGATGATATATGCTGAAGTCAGTAAAAAAAAAATTTAAAGAACGTGTAACAATATTAGGGTAAATATTTTGAGATTTTTTCTATCCTCTCGTCTTTTGCTCCGGTTTTGGTAATTTTTTACAATACTAGGGCTAGCTTGGAGATCCAACACGTATGTATGAAGGAACTGCTATGTAAACTTTATCCACTAATCATGGGCTTAGAACACTAGGGAAAAATGTTGCTTAAGCAAGTAGTAAATCCTCCAAATCTAGAAAAGTAGAATTGTAGCATCATTAAATCATTGTACTGTACAGTGTCTTAGCAGAAGGTAACCTCTCAAAGAGTATTCCTCCCAAGGACTGAGAGCTGGCAACACATATTTTCAGACTGGTATTACTTCAGTATCAATTCATCTAAGCTCTCAAAATTCCTCCATCTTAGAAGCTACTGAGTAGCAAGCATCTGGATGGTGAAAGCCCATTAATTGACTCTTCCTACCAGAGTTTGCAAAGCTTATCTGCAGTCACTAAAATAAAATAAAAGTTCTTTCCACGCAGGGTGGAAAAAAAAAATCTCCAGACATAAAGCAAAATTACAATAATTACAAACTGAGAAACAAAACATTACAAAAACTGAACAGAGACCTATCTTTCAGAGCAGGTTTAGTCATTTCTTTAGTTGCTGACAATCTCCACTAGCTAGGTGCCTACTCCCTTGCCATACCACCAGTTCTTTTTTTGCTACTCAGCCACAATATTATTGCTTCTCCTTTTGTTCTCATTACCCCTCAGCTTTTAAGAGTTATGCCAGGAGAAATGTTCATTGAAAATGTATATCACAAAAAACACAGGATACAAAGTAATTTGAATTCCAGCTTTTCATGGCAGTCACAGGTAGTAAAGACAGTACATATGATACTGGGATAAAAGTTGAAGGGAAGGGAGCAGAAAACTCCCTAGTCAATGTGGGATCCTCCTGTAGCTGCACAACTGGAACTCCGATTGCAACGTATTCCAACAAGATGCAAAGTGTGGGTTAAGTGACATGACAGAAATGAGCCTAGAGTACAAGAAGGGTACAAGAAAAACCCCATCTTCTTTTATTATAAAAATTGGCCAAATTCGGAACAGAGACTTAATAAATTTTTCTTTTCTCCACAATCATATTTCAAAGGCAATCCCAAACTTTTCTCTCTAATCCCATTTCTCATTGTTATCTCACTTGAAACAAAAGAGCACAAAACGCTATTTTCTCAGTGCTTTTAATGAAAAAGTACCATGTGAAAGACACTGACTATTTTAATTTAGGTGCTACCATCTTCCTTATGTTTCAATTCTCTGCTGTATACAAAGCTCTTTCTTTTAATAAACTAAAAGGAACACAGATGGTTCATGCTAATAACAGGATCTTTTTTCCATGCACATAAGTTATGTTAGAATGAGAAAACTCATTCCAGAAATTAAATGTTTAGCATGTGGAAGTCAGAGCACCATTCTGCTGGTTTTCTTTAGTGAAGTAATTTTGCTTCTTTCAGGCTTACTTAGCTGTTTGACAAGGTTTGAGGTAACACAAAACAACCTGGTCAATCACGCAACTTGAAACTATCAGACGCAGATATTTACATGCTTTAGTTTACCATACTACACTTACACAGGTATTTCTATTTTTGTGCTACCAGTTCAGAATTCCTATAAAATGTTATTTAGTAGTCACTCACTTTTAAAGCACGCTGGAAAGTACTGATGGACAATAATGCTAGATCTTGCTGCTCCTCTGCGTAGCGCATCAGATAAACATATACCAGCTTTTTTATCTGAAAAGAAAAAACACAGTGAGCATCACTATCAGAAAGTTATAGAATTCTATAAACCTAACTCTTAGATTTCACATTTTTATCAACGTTTTCTTCTTTGAAGAAAGAGCTAAAACATCCCCGGAGCACTCTCATGCTTCTCCAACATCTTATGGAACTCCTGACGTGCTGCAAGGTTTCCTCATTAATGAAACAGTCAGATGAAGGCTAATAACACTAAGTACTGCCTTATATTATTAACTAGTAAATAAAAACTTGAATAATCTAAGATGTTGATAAGTAGAAGCTTATCACTTTAGCACACCTTGTGTTTTTTCTTACAGAAAATAGGTCAAAATTCTTTGCAATAGCAAAGAATTTCAACTAGCCTATTTTATTTCACCCTGAAACCCAAAATCAATTACTTTAACACATTTGAAAGTGAATATAACTTCCAGCTGAAGTGTGGTAACTTACACTGTTCAAATCTGATTAAAAGAACACTTGCTATGGATGAAAACAAAGGATGTTAGATTCACCTTTACATGACTACAAAGCATTCAAAAGATGCAATACAAGCATATTACAAAGGATGCAATGTTCTAGGATTAAGAAAACCTCAGTATAATTTTGGGGAGGAGGGTATTCAATTTAGTTCACTTTATCCCCCCCCCCATGACTACTATATGCCCAGGAAGCAGTGAAAACATTTTTTTACATTTGAATTGTAAACTGACTGTCAGTGTTTATAATGGAAAATTCTGAAAGATCCTCAGCTACAGCTGTGCTAATAATTACTGTCACTATCAGAAGATTTATCTTTGTGCCAATTCTGGCAAAAGAAACCCCATAATATTAAATCTCAGAAGGTTACACCATACTAAATTATTTTTTGTTCAGCTATAGAGAAGCAGCTACATTGACCAAAAGAGGCCTGTGCACTGAATGACTGCAGGTGTGCAAAGAAAGCCTCCTTTCCTTGAAACCACTCTGTGACTAGAAATGGAAGCACTCAGAGCTTCGTGAGTACACTATTCTTTTAACATTTACCTTCATTCAATGTTAAAACGCTCTGTTCTATAAAACTAATCATAACAGGAGCACATTAGGCTTGAGGAACACAGGCAGATTTGTTTAATTAGTTTATCAATATAAGCACATCAAAATCCATGAATTATTGATGAAGACTTATTTTTGTTCTATACCACCAATTGCTTATTAGGTCACTTTTTGTATCCTTACCATCCATGACATGATGCACATAATCAAGCTGAGGTCAGCGTGTACTTATAAAAAAAATCATAAGGCACTTCTGTAAACAATAAGATGCCCTTTGATTCTCTTCAGATAAATTAACTTGTTATGTCACTTCTTCATCTCCATTTTCCTGCATCAGAGCATTCAGCCCTGATTTAAAAAAAAAAAATAGAGCAGCCATTTCTGAGCAGGAAACTCACATGGACAGGAAGTCACAAAATCACAAAATATTCTGAGTTGGAAGGGACCCAAAAGGATCACCGAGTCCAGCTCTTAAAATGAATGGCCCGTACAGGGATGGAACTCTCAACTTTGGTGTTACTAGCACCACGCTCCAACCAACTGAACAAATCTCACAGTCACTCTGATAAATCAATGCATTTTATGCTACCACATTGCAGCAATTTGTACGGGCAGATTTGGGTAAGAATTCACACGAATAGGAAAATTAGGCAAAACATTTTCAGGAAACAGGATTCATGTACTAAGAATCTGACTTAATCTAATAATTTCTCATAATTTCAGAAGCATCCTAAAAAATGGACCATGATAATGGTTCCTGAGACAGAAAATGTCTAACTAGATGCCTGTAAGTATACCTGCATTATGACCTAAACTTGTCATCTAACTCAACCTGATAAAGAAATTCGTCAGATTGCTTTACTGAATGTCCTAATCTCTTCAATTTTACAGTCTCTTCCAGCACAAATATGTTAGCATTAAGTGGTGGAAAAATTAGTAACAACGGAACTTACAGTACAGCATAGAAGATGACATGTGAATTCACTTAACTGTCTATTTGTTTTAAAATAGGAGAAAAGGTCCATAAAATATAAACAGTGAAAGGCTTCTGCTAATTAGTGTTAGATTATGTGGTAAGATCTCATCTTCATACCCTCAAAGGAGCACAGTTAAATCAGGGGGATGGAGGTATGTGGGCACACAACACCCTGCTCTAGCTCCCTCCAAGCCCATGACAGGAACCATCAGCTCAGAGATGCAGAGAGAGACATGGTACTAGCAGGGAAACAAAATTTAGGACTTGTAGAAAGGATACCCTGCCACATGCTTCCCAGAACAGCCTCAGGAGAGTCTAAGTTCCTATGTCCAGGTTTTAAAACCACCAAGAATCAACAAACACCAGGGCACCTTTTAGACTGAAGGTCTTCTACATGTACAGATATGGGACACAAATGAAAAGCATTTTAGAAAAGACATGGGACATTATGGGGAAGAACTAAAGTAAAGGAGAAGCAAGGGAAATTTACATGATCTGAAAAGGATTAAGTCAGGGCAAAACAAAGGGATAAGATGGCTGGACACATCTGAACAGTTTGATAGTTGATAGATCTATGCTGTTCCCTGCACATGAATAGCACAGTCTGTTGCATTGACTCCTTACATTTCATTTTGAACAGTTTTCCTTGGTGTGAAAGTACATTTATGTGCCTGCAACTACAGTCATGCCATAGCCTGGAGGGCTGCTGTGTCCCTGAGCACCAGCAACTAGAGAGACCAGACTGAGGGGACTTAAGTATGACTCCAGCAACTGGAATGTGACATCAAGCCACAGGGATCTCTAAGACCAGGGTGGCCAGCGTCTGGAACAAGTGAGGGGTCAGGCTGCCAACACTTGGGCAGTGACCACAGACCAGAAGGCCCATGAATGTGTGTGCAACTGAAGAGACAGGAATATGTGAAACCAAGCACAAGCCTGTGTGTCTGTGGTGCCAGTGACTGGAAGAGGTGCAGCTGTACAAGAGCAAGCTGCACTCGCTGACAAAGTAGGTAAAGTGGCCAGGGAAGGAAGTAGGTGTGGGTGCGAGCATCTAAGGGCAAGACCCCAGGGGGAGCTGGCTATGGCACAGACCAGCAAAGTCCCATCCAGCTGCCAAGGAAACCCCATGGCCTGTGGGTCTCTAGGGGCAAGAACCATGGGTTTTTGTGCATCTCTTCAAGGACATAACCACATGGGTTTAGATAGTAGAGGAGTAAGGTAGTTCTGGCCAGGTCCAGTTGCATGTGCACACACACCTGTGTGTCCAAGGATGAGTCATGAGGGAGAAGCTATTGAGAAACCAGGAGAGTCCTTGTTTAGAGGTATTCATATGTGTACAGATGTTTGTACCAGCAAAGGGAATAGGGCAACAGCCGCAGGGGCTCATATGTCCCAAGTACCAACAACAGGAGTGACTGAGGTCCATGGGTAAGACATTGGGCAGACTCCATGTGGAAGGATCCTATATATATACACACATTCCCACTAACAGACCATGCTGAACTGCCAAGCTGCTGGTGCTGTTTGTGGTCACCTGAACACCCTGTAACAATTTAGATGGCCGCCTCTGTACATACATACTTGTTCTGTATATGTACAGATACAGTATTTATGTGTATGCGCCCACCTACCAAGGATACAGTCTCAGCTTCACTACAGCTTGGGCTTAAAGCCTGGAATTGAGACAGTCTTGCCTCTTTTGGACTAGTGGTTCCAGCCCCAACAGTTAAAAGCACTCAAGATGACTAATTCTCTTTAAGACACTCCACTTTAGTATGCCTTTTGGTCTCCCTGTTTAAAATTGGACCTAAGAGTACTCGCAACTTACTAACACAAATTAAAGAGGAAGAGAATATTTAACTAGTCTGATTTCTCATCCCATATCCTTTTACTGCCTATTACTAAAAGCATAATTACAATTTCTAAAATTATTTTAATACAGTAAATTCCTGAAAGATTCTGAATTAGCATCTTTGTATACTTATGCCTCCTTGACTTACCAGAGCTCAGTATTTAGCCTTGGCCAAATAAATCGACTCTCTCAAAGACTGAAAAAACAAACTTTTCAAAGTAGTAACGAAAAGAGAATAATTTCTTTAAAGCTAAAATTAAACTCAAACTTGACTATAACTATCCATCCATGTAACTATGGAAGAAAACTGATGTTTCATCCATTATATCACAGCATGTTAAAGACAGAAGGGAGTTTGCTGAAGCCATTATTACAGGAAATACAATCTTCAGTGCCATAGGCCAGGGAAAAAATAATTTTTTGCTCCCATTAATATTAACGGCTGAAGTACACATTTTCAGAAGATGATGGAAGGCTGAAGCATGCATTCAATTGACTTCTCTCCTTAAAATCCAATGCTTCAAACAACTGTTGCCTGCGTTTTTCAAAAATTATGATCCTGAGCAGTAGGAAGTAACTAAAGTCATTGCATGTTCACTCTACTTTCATCAAACCAATGCTTGTTAGGCACTATGAGGTCTCAAACTATAAACGTACAGATGCTATTTTTATCTAAATCTCATTTGTCAAGTCAACTATAACTCTGACACTTCTGCAGGGAAGCTGTCAGTGTATTCACAGTAATGGTAGTGAGCATCAGCATTACATTTTCTACATACACCCTGTGGTTGTACAACAGTAACCCTGTGGATTTAAACACATCACCATTTAACACAAACTCAATTTTTTAGCATTCTGGAAATCTGAACTTTCACTAGTTCAAGATGGACTTTTTTCTTGCTTTCTTATAAGAATGAAAAAAAAAAAAAAAGATACAGGAGCAAGCTGCTTTGTGTGTCTAATAACATCTGATATAGATGCAAGAACATACCTTTTTCTTACCCAGCCCTCACCTTTCAGCTTTGATCTGCAACAGATGTTTTAAAACACAATGTTGCACAACCCCAAGCTTTGCAAAAAGCACCACACCTCAAACTACAATAACTTTTCTCAATTGCTACCATACTTCACAAACTTTCTAAAATTAAGTATTTTTTTTTAAACGTGAAGAGCTACTATTCCTTCCTCCTAATCGCCCAACAGCTTTCCTTTATTTATACATAAAATTATTATAATAATGCTGTTACTGAAATAAACTCCTTAGAAGTTCTATTAATGATACTAGAGATTTTATGGTTTATGTCTGATACAATTAGACAAAATTTTCAATAAACAAATCTTCTATAACAGTATGCTTAGCGAGTTAGAGGAATACCTCAATATTTTTACTGGCAACATTCTTCACAACAGCAGGAAACAGCTCAGAAGCATTTTTCCCCTTTGCAATCATCTGAAAAAAAAAGAAGAGACAAATCTTAGAAATGTAACACTATAACTTATTAGAGTGTGGTTTGGGTTTTATTGATTTATTGCAGATCTGTATTTCAAGTCTCAGTTCTCTGCAACTGAGAATAAAGATGGGTTTTTTTGTTAATTATTAGACCTTACAGGATACAATCCATACAACAAAAACTCTTGGGTGCTGGCTGTTTGCTGGAGTGGAATCCATGAACTGGACTTTAAAGTATCAGACAGAAAACAACTTTTAATGCTTTAAAAATTACTAAAAACTAGGATCTTACTAATTCAAAAAGCCCTGCAGAATTACCTCTTGGGAGCTGGAGGGGAAAAAAAAGGCACCCAACAAAACTCAAGAAGTTACACAAGCTTAAGTCCCTCTTCTTTTCCTTGGAACAACTGTGGTTTGCAACAGAACCAAGGAGAAAAATAAACATCACACTTTAAAAACAAAACAAAGTTGTTTTACATAGCAAGTTAAATACAAAAGGCCAAAAAGTATTTATACAGAACAAAAAAGAATATACAAAAGCCAAACAGTAAAAACAAGATCAATCAACCCACTGATTTTTATTTTTTTTTAAAGGAATTTTTCATGTTTGATCATGAATAAGGCATGCCATAAACAATAAAATTGTTAAATAAAATTAGACCATAAATATCAAAACCCCGGTTTAGGTTCAATTCTTCTATGAACAGCTTAAGAAGGAAGTTATTTGTAGGAAACAGGATATATAAGAAGGAACAAAATACTTTAATATACACTGTAGCTGTGTCGCAGTTGAGATGGATCACAACACATACAGACTACTCACACTCAAAGGGAAGAAGGAAGGTACTTTATTACTACAGCTTCTTTTACACTATTTCATAGCATTTGCACCACATGTCAATTGGCTCCCAATTCACCACCCCACAATATCACTGGCTACCTATAGTTCGCACACATTCTTGCAATAATGAACTCCTTCAAACAGGTGCGAGTTCTTTTTCTTGGTTTTCATTTCTTGCTCTTGTTATGTTAGGGTTCACACACCATGAGAGGATTGTGGCAGTCAACGCTCATGGGTACTGACGGTTGCATCAGTTCAATGTCTGTGAGCTGAGGCAGGCCAGTTGACAGTTCTTACATAGCTGCACAATGCTCTTAGATATAATTCCAGTAGAATGTCTGGCAGTACTTTATGTCCAAGCTGCAAACCCCGGAATTTCAGCAGCATGTTACATCGAGTTACAATGCTGCTAAATACAGCCCCAGAGCACACCCAGCTCTAAGAATCAGTGTGTCTTGGTCCAAATTCAGCCAGTCAAACATCAAGTTCATCAGAAAACACAAAAGCTCACTAAGCAAATCACAAAACAGTGACCTTTAAAAGTCATCTAGTCCAAACCCCCTGCAGGAAGCAGGAACATCTTCAAGATGTTCACAGATCAGGTTGCTCAAAGCCCCATCACTGTATGTTTCCAAGGATGGGGTATTGACCATCTCTCTGGGCAACTGTCCCGGTGTTTCCCCACCCTCATCATAAAAACTTCTTCCTTTTATCTAATCTAAATTAACTGGCTTTTTGTTTAAAACCACCCCCCGCCTCACCCAACCATTACAGGCCCTACTGGAAAGTCCCTCTCCAGCTTTCTTGCAGGCCCCTTTACATACTGGAAGGTGCTACAAGGTCTCCCCAAAGGCTTCTCTTCTCCAAGCTGAACAACTCCATCTCTCTCAGCACGTCCTCAAAGGAGAGGTGCTCCAGCCCACAGATTCTTTCTGTGGCCTGCTCTGGACCTGCTCTAACATGTCCATGCTTTTCCTATCCTGAAGACTGCAAAACTGGATGCAGTTCTTCAGATGGGGACTCTGGTACCAGAGTGGAGTAGAAGAGCAGAATCATCTTCCTCAACCTTCTGGCCATGCTTTCAGGGCTATTAGTGAACACTGCCAGCTCACAATCACCATTTCATTCACCCGCATACCCAAGTCCTTGGCAGAGCTGATCTCAACCCCTTCCAGGGGTTGCCCTGACCCAATGGCCAGACCTTGTACTTGGCCTTGTTGAATGCCATGGCATTCCCTTGGATCCAAATCACAAGCTTGTCCAGATCCCTCTGGATGGCATCCCATCTCTCAGGCATGTCAACTGCACCACTCAGCTTTGTGCTGTTGGCAGATTTGATGAGGGTGCACTCAATCCCACTGTGTATGACATTAATGAAAATATTAAATAGTACTGGTCCCAGTACATACCCCTGAGGGATGCCTCTTGTCACCAACGTCCATTGGGTTCAAGAACACATAAGCAACAACTAATATGCAGGGATCCAACAAAGAAACAGGAGTTCTGCAACTGCAGCTACTCCTGTCCATAACCGTTACATTCGAGCCATTACTGAACATTATACAAGTGATTAAGCTTCATATTCTCAACTTACAGGTCTGCTGGTTTATTTCATTGATAAAACCCATTAAAAGCATAGAGTTAGGATCTCACACAACAAAAGCAAGAACACACAAAACCAGGCAATACCTAGAAAACTGTGTATTCTAAGAAGCTTAGAAGAAAGATGCTTGAGAAGAAGAAAGAAGGCAGCTATAGCTCAAGCTATTACTCAGTCTTTCAAAATTGTCTAGAGCAGCTCTCCAGCATGACATTTTGATCTAACCCATTTAATATCTTAAACTGTTTATTGCAGCTGTATTAAAACACACAAAGTGACAAACTAAAAAGCAAGCACATTATATGGGTTTCAAGTGGATTTTAACTAAGAATCTAAAATAAACTTACTACTGTCAGGACTGGGGGGGGGGGGGTGTGTTTCTCACAAATGCCAAATTCAGAATGACCAGTTAGAACTTAGCAACAAGATGCATTGCAGAGAAGTAAGACAGAATAAAAAGCTGTCATCTTATCTTGCAGAAGATGCAACAGAAGTTGTGTTACTCAAAAACAGGATTATCCTCACCCTTCCCTGACAGGCTGTAATAGTATGACTCCATGCATTACCTAGATTATTTAACTGATCAACCATAATAGCTCCAGTGTACCATGTAAATATGTATTTAGGGTCTTTTAAAAGAGTGTATGTTGATTCATTATTGCATAACTATTAGTGTAAATCCTACTTAGCTCATGGACCATTAACCTGAAAGAACATAATGGTTCTTTCCAGGACTAAGGTCTATCATGTCATTTTTGTTGCTGTGCCTAGACATTCTCCAGTTGCGCCATCTTATATACATGGAGTTTTTGCACAAAAACCTTCATTCTAGAATAAGTGCTGTGTAATGTCAGGACGTACCAAACTTTTTTTTTTCCATGTGAGAGACACACAGACACGGATGATACTCTCTGACGGAAATCAGGCACATGACTGTTTCCTGAATTTATACTCTGAAACCTTCAGGAGCAGAATTCCACTGATTTTTCCCCAGAAATTCAAACAGGTTTCAAGATATGGTACTGGTTGTTGCAGTATCAGTGTATGTTTTAAAATAAATATCAGCCATTATGTTTTCACGCATATAGTAGAATGTGTGTACACAAAAAAATATTTCTAAATCAGCAGTGTTGTTAATAATCTTCTGACAATTGCAATTATTTTATTGCACGCATACAAAGAAGAAACATACAAAATAACATACTGATTTAAAAAAAAAAAAAGTCATTGATCACAAAAGTCATATTTTAGGTGAAAGTGGGCTTAGGTACCTTCAAGTATAAGGGAGAAGTAAAAAGATTAAAACTGGACTACTCCTATGCTTGAAATTATATTAAGTCACTCTCTGGAAGACAGATTTGGTTTTATTTGAAATCAATCTCCTTCTCCCTACGAGAAAGTTCACAAACTACCTTAAAGCAGGAAGCAGCAGTAGGAAGTGTCATAAACAGTGTTCTCCTGCTACTTCTCTCTCACGCCTCTATAAACAAATGAAAGTTCAGCCTCCTAAAGGCTACTAAAATACTAAGATAACTATTTGTATCATAGAATTATAATCATATACAACAGTTTACATTGGCAGGAACCTTAAAGAGTAACCTCCCTTCCATGGACAGGGACACGTTACTGGGCATCTCCCCTGTGACAACAGGCTGAGAGGCAGGGTTGTTCAGCCTGCAGAAGAAAAGGCTCTGGGGAGACCTTACAGCACCTTCCAGTATGTAAAGAGGCCTAAAAGAGAGACGGAGAGGGACTTCTATAAGGGATAACAGCTTTAAGCTGAGAGAGGGTAGGTTTACATCATATGTTAGAAAAAAATTCTTCATTGTTAGAGTGATGAGGCAATGGAACACGCTGGCCAGAGTTGTCGATTCTGTCACATAGTTTTTTCAATTACCTAAAACCATTGAAAATAAGCATTCTAGTGAGACATGTTAAACAATATTCCGACAACAGAGTTCCTTTTTCCTCTAATAATAAGACTAGAGGAAGCCTTTCATCTCTGAAAAACACATCTCATCCCTGAGAGATGTAAGGTCCTCTCCATATGTAAGCACAGAAGCACCTTTGTGCTCCACAAGAACATTATTGCCACTGCTACAAGGCCTCACACTCATATCTGTGCAATGTCACAGTCCTGGCCTGTAAACCTCATTGTCTGAGTTTGTTATGAACCAGAGGGTGGTGCCAGGTATCTGGTGTGAAACCTTAAACACAGCACAGGAAACAGCAAATACCTTGAAGATATGAAAGAAACTGGAAACAGAGGATCCAGTAATTCAAACAACTTGCTCATGGTTAAGTAATGGTCAGCCTTACAAGCTAAAAGGCTATTTCTACTCTAAGAAGCAGAAGCTGAGCAAGGAAAAAATATCCAAGAAGCAGAAGGTGCCTGCTGCCATTTGGGAAAGTAGTGCTCTTCCTGCACAGTACTTAGGACAGGAACAGAACCCAATGATCAGGAACTTAAAAAAGGACAGAAATCTGGAACTGGAAGCTGGGGAGAACTGTCAGAAATTGAAAATGGGGGAGCAGAAGGAAGAATGTACCCAATTAGTTCTGCCTTCCCTTGCTGAAGAGCCCTTGAGCCTGATCACTTCAGCCTAAGTCCATCATGGAACACAGCTATCACTGCTAACTACATAACTCCACTTTCATGGTATTACACACTTCCAGAAAATTAGAGAAGCCACTAAGAACTCTTTTGAATGAGCAGCAGCAGCAGGTATTTAAAATTAGTGAATTTGCTCATTGCACACTCATTTGTAATGACAGCATTTTTTGTAGGAAAAAAAGGAAAATAAAGAAATCAGCCTAGTAAAGCCTTGGTTTAAAATTTAAAGCTGGTTCAATTTAATGGTTTCTAATTCCCCCCATATACATACATACACACCTACATGCCATTTCAACAGCTTCCAAATACAAATAAAGATCTGGCTAACTTTTGAAAAAGAAAACCACAGGAGCAAGAGGCAACTTGACACAATCCTCATGCCCACAGTAACAGCTAGAATAAAAAGATCTTTTTTGAGGGAAGCAGAAGAATGTAGGTTACCAGGGATGCAGAAGAATGTAAGTTACTGTATGCTGAAACCATGGCACTTTTAAAGGTCGTGGGTTTTTGCAACAGCACATCTGTATGCCAGATTCTCACTGGTCAAAGCCTGAGCAATCCCACATCATGTCACAGAGGAAGATGAATCAAAAAACCTTTCTCCAAAAGAAGAATGATGTTATGAAATAGCAGTTGATAGGTAATTGATGCCTCTGGCAGGACTAGGGGATCAAAGGCTAAAAAGACAACCATCCTGAGTAAAACTCCCACCACTGGACAACCATGAAGGGAGAAGACTCACTCTGGAGTCAGAGGAAAGAATGCAATCACACGACACCACCTGTGCCTACTCACTTTGGTACATATTCGGATAGGACTAAGCACATGCAAAAAACCAAACAAAACAAAAAGCACATCCAGAGCAGATGAAGAAACAATGACAGAAAACAAATGCAAAAGCCTCAAAATAAAGGCATGGCCACTGAACAATCTTCCACAGCATATTCTTCCAATACTTTCAAGAAGAAATAAAGGGATACTATCAACTTCATAATGTTTTGTTTAAAAGGTTTAAACATACAATGGTGTCAAACATCATTTAATCACCTCTGGGTACACATTCACCTGAAATACTTAATCAAATATTCAGGCATCATGCTCAATCAAAAAAGAAAATCCTCATATAATCTAATAAAATAAAAATAGAAAATGCAACTTGTCATTTTATTCCTGCAAATTTCTGTTGTCTTCAGACTGAAGTATTTGAAGCTTCTCTTCAGAAGTCATTTCCTATTCAAGGTCTCACTGAAAATAGCTGTTTACAGGCATATTAGCACTGTTACATAAATATTTTAAAGCATATGACTGCATATATCCAAATATCCCAATTTCTACACAAAATTCCATGTTACAGATTTTACCATTTCTCCACCCCAACTTTTAAAGATCATTTAGAGACTTAAGTGCTAACCTGGTCCAGGATCTGTAAAAGGAAAATATTATTCTCATCCAAGAAATAATAATAATAATAAAACCCCATATCCCCTAACAAATAAAAATAATAACAAAAAAAAATCACATACCCCGACAATCCTTTTCATAGCATCCAGCTTTGCAGAATCCTTACTGCTTTCCAACATTTGTTTTAGGTCTTCATTTCTACAGTAGAAATACAGTAAAGCACGAATTAGAAAAACTAAAAAATAAAACCAGAATACCATTTTTATATTCTTTCATCAGGTCAGCAACTTACGGTGAAGCACTGCTCCCTCCTGCCCACTTTTAAATTGTATTTACTGACACGCTATCTGAGTATAATGAAGTGTTTAGCAAAAGAATCTATGAGATTCTAACAATAATGTACGACTACGCTCAATCTGCTGTTAGCTGAAACATGTCCTGAAGGTAGAAATCCTGAGGCACAAGAAGAGCTTAGATTAAACCAACAACTCATTCACTTCTCCCTTGTCCCCCAGTGAGGGCCAGACGCAATAACCAGAAGCTGAGATGTTTGTGTTGAAATACAGTTTCAGTATCAGCTTATGTAAGTCACTGGAACTCCCAGACTTCAGTATGCTGTGAATTTCACTAACAATCAAGGATATAACCCTGTGCTTCTATCTGCCTTCCTGGATTGTAAATTGCTATCCCTTGCCCACAGGATAAAAAGCCTCAGATCTGTACTATGTCTATTCTACAAACTGTAAGATTAAGACAGCCTGATAATTAAACACATACAGTGTCCAAGCACTTTTTACAGCTGAAATAAAATTCTGACACAAAAATACCAAGTTAATAAGAATGTTCTCTTGTAGACAGAGCTTTTCATTAGCCATCAGTAATAAGAAACCTCACCCTGCTTGGCTTTTTGCATGCAAACAGATCACAGTCTATTCCACTTATAAACTTTGAAAGTTTACAGAAAAGATTCTTTCAAGAAACAGATTTTTGTAACACCTGGATTGCCTGATTACTAGAAGGTCTAAGCAAACAGAAGCTCAAGAAGAGACATCTGTAATATTCCAAAGAACTCTGAAGACCTTCCAAGCTTACACTGTGAACTTTAACACAAGTGAAGGGCACCATGGCGGGTAGACCTTGGCTGGATGCCAGGTGCACCACTATCACTCCCTGCCTGAATCAAGATAGGGGTAAGAAAATAAGACGGAAAAAACCTCACATGGCAAGATAAAGACTGTTTAATAAAGCAAAAGCAAAGGCTGCATGCAGAAGCAAAGTAAAACAAAAGATTTTTTTCTTTACTTCACATCAGCAAGTAATGTCCAGCCACTTCCCAGGAAGCAGGGCTTTAGTATACATAGCAGTTGCCCTGGGAGAGCAACATCCTAAGAAGGAACTCCCACCCCTTCTCCTTCTTCTTAGCTTTCACTGATGACCAATCATCATGTGGTATTGGAAAACCCTTTTGGTCAGTCTGGATCAGGAGTCCTGGCTACACGTCCTTCAAGGTCTTGTCCACCTCCAGGGTACTAGTGAAGGGGAATATTGGAGAGACAGTCTTGGCTGCTGTGTGAGCACTGCTCAGCAGTAGCTACAACACTGGTGTGTTATCAACACTTTTCTCACTAGCAATACAAAGCACAGCATGATGAAGACTCCTACGGAAGAAAATAACTCCATCTCAGCCAATATATACAGACAAGATTTCAAAAGTGAATGCAAAATCCAGATCTATTCTGATATATCATTGCCCTCAGAATTTCATGTGGGAAGGAGAAGGGGGTGTAAGCCAAAGCTGGAATTAGTTACAATGAGACAAAATGTTGCCATTCATCCCATCACAAACCTTTAAAGAGTATTTTTCCTACTGGCAAGGGACAGCGTCACTCTAATACAGACTTCCGCATACACTACGCAGGACCAAAACTGCATCTGTTCTGTGCTGCTCCATGAGAAATCCACATTGCCCACATTTCAGTATACATCCACAAAAAAACTGGAACCATATGGAAAAAACCCAACAAGACAATCAACATGCTTCCTCCTAAGCTAAGGCACGCAAAGTTCAGGATGCAGATACCTACAAATATAATGCAACCTACAATTTAAGTCAAACTGCTTTTTCAAAACCAAATGTTTCATTAAATAATTGGAGCAACCTATTACAGATTCCCTATGTTGTAAATATTGGCTTCATTTGTCAGCTCAACATTTAATTATTACCTTAAAAAAAAGAAATTAAAAAAAAAAA
>VZTX01031068.1:119-11970 GCA_013400915.1 Pardalotus punctatus | reverse complement strand
AAAAAAAAAAATAAAAAAAAAAAAAAAAAAAAAAAAAAAAAAAAAGCAAGCATTCAATTTCCTTCCCTGCTTTAGGTAGGACCATTTCCCAAATATCCCTGGTAACTCCCTATTTTGTCTGCATCATGCTAAAAGGTTTTTACTGTTTTTAGTTACTCCTGGACAGGTTCAAAGATGTATATGGTCAGTCTTCTATTGCCAAATTTGTTTGGTTGTGTGCTTTGGTCATTTAAATTATACATCCCTTTCAATTTTGCCCTGTAGTTTTGCATACTGACTGCTAAGATTAGCTTAGCAAGCCTATAGCTGGCCACCTACATCATGAAAAATGGTGACATCTAATGTACCTTCTTCTTGTAACACCACTCCAAGCTGACAGGTCTGTTAAGAGTAACTAATGCCATGATGTCACAGGTATTTTCCTATTGTCCGCAATCCGACTCCCGGATAAAGGCACACCTTTCTCTACACTAAACTCCATGGTTTTCTGATTTTACTTGAAGAAGCTTGCATTCGCCTCTATATCATCACACTTATTTTAGTCACTCCATATTTTTCCCTCAGATCTGTATTGTCATTTTTGATATCAGAAATAAAGTATTTATTGATTTAGGGCTGTACATAAAATATCATTAATAATTTGGGGTTTTTAACTTTCAATCTTTCTGTATAGTTCCATTTGCAGTTAACTTTTCAGGAAGACTAGCTATGATTTTATTTTTAGTAGCCCTCTTTATTACCATCACTTTTGGCCACAGAAATAACTTACTTTGCTGACCATTCCTACCCACCTATTCCTCACAGGATACCAAGTAAGTCTTAGTTCTTTTTGATCAGCTTGAAGTACTGTGCCTGAGCCTTTGCTCTAGCTGAATACAAAAATTCAGAAACTGTTAGTTCCTTCTACCTAAGTCTTAATCCTTACCTGTGCAAGAATCTCTGTGACATGGTAAACAAAGTCACATACCAAAAGACTGGATTTGATTTAGAAAGTTGCTTCAAGTCCTATGCTCTTGCTTTCAGTTTCCTACTGTTGTTGCAAAAGGCGGAATATGTAAAAATTTTCTTAAGAAAAGATGTTCTTTGATGTTTGATCTTTGTATACTTTCAAGCCTAATCAACAACAAATGAGATTCAATCCATGAAACAGACAGCAGCTAACAAGCAAGCTCCAAGTGATGTCCAGGTGTCAGAAAGACAAATTACTTATCGGCAGATTTGCCTTGTTAGTTTTACGTTTTGACAGGTTTCAATGATCTTTGATCCCGGGTGAGGTTAGCAAAGCCTGAGAAGAAGGATGCGCCACTGAAACTGGACAAAGAGTGCTGAATTTATGGGCCACAAGGACATGTTGTAGAACCCCCAAGACAAGGAGGAAACTAATACAGACAACTCGGCAACAGCGTGGAATCAGATCCAACTGGGTAAAAGGCACTTCTGGCAGGGGGAGATTGCAACCACAGCTCACTGACTCAAGAAACCACGGACCCAGAAGAAGAGAATAGCTGAACATGTGGACCAGTTATCATGAGAAGTGAGAGAATCATTAACCAAGAGAAGATAGGAAAAAAAAAAAAAGAATATGTCAGCAAAGTAGAAAATGTGGAAATAATAATTTGAACTTGAGGATCAAGTAGCAAAAATGGAGAAAGTTACACAGAACAGGGTCCAAGTACATGCTGAAGACTGTCACCAAATAACAAGAGAAAATGAAAAGGTGAATTTAAGATGTGAAGACACAAGAAAGAAGTGTTTAATGATGAACTGTACTTCTAACTTCTTATAGTAAATATTCCATCATACACTTCAAATTAAAACATTTTTAACTGTTAGCTGGGAAGACACAAAACACATAAATTTAGATGTGAAGACCTGTTTTCAGCTAGCCTTATTTCCATAAGAGAAAAGCAGCAGGGGAAAAAAAAAAGGAAAGAAAAACAGAAATTAAACACCAAGTTCTTGAAGAATCCAGTTGGAAATCGTTACTTGAATTGATGAGTTGTTTGGATTTTTAAAAATCTTTCCTAACAAATTATAATTCAGGATTAGCAACCATTAGATACTTACAGAGTAAAATACTGCTCCATACATCCACATGGATCACCAGCAGCAGCAAGCCTTTTTTCTTCTACAGTTAGATATGGTTTCAGTGTCACCTCAAAGTTTCGCACTTTAAGAGCAGACTTAATAGTGCAAGATACCTCAATTATTTTGCCCAGCATTGTGGAGTTTTCTTCCATTCTTTTAAGTGAAGTATGTGAAAAACCAATAAAAAAAATTACTGCACTCAACCAAGCTTGCCTGCCAAGAGTGAGGTCTACTCAAAAGCCAGAAAATCTTACAAAGTAACAGGATGCCCACTCCCTTGCTGTTTTAACTTCAAGAAACAAATATCCTATGCAGATTTCAAAGGTCATTTCCCTCCAAAAACAACTCTTATCAGCAGCCTCAGTGAAGAATGGGAAAAGCAAATGCATTTCAGTCTTTTGTAATACAGTCTATTGTACAGTAAAAATATTTTCACCTTTTGATCATTATGAAGATTTAAGGGAATTTCAATCCTTAAGTAAAATGCCTCAAAATAGAAAGCATAAATGTAAGCTTTCCTGTCACTCTAGGGTTCATGTTTCTATACTCATTAGTTATTCTGAGGTGACAGTTCTTCAGATTGTGTATTGAACACAAATAATTTCTTTATCACTTATCTCCACTTGCCAGGGGCTCAGGAAAATGCAAGCAAACCCTCAGCTGCATCAATACCTTTGCCTCCCTAACTTTGAGAGTAATTCTAGCCTTACAGAGTTAGGTACTTATTACACACAATTGAAATATAAACGTTACTACTTCAGGAGCAACACCAACTTAAAGAAACATAATCTGATAGCTGACATACGATGTGGAGCTATACAAAGCAGAAAAGTAATGGTCCCAACAGTAGCAGATGCAAAAATGACTAAACTTTTGCAAGAGTATAAATACACAGTCTCAGCCACTTTACCTAACAGTAAGAAGGGGTAAAATTACTTTCCAAAGAGTAAAACAAATGGAAAAATAAGAAAATTTCCACCTGTTTACCCAATGATGCATCAAGGAATACAACAAGATTTCTCTTGAGTTCCCAAGTCATATTCTAGTGTCTTAACTAACATCTACTACAATACAGGCCCATTGTCCTCAAAAGTTGCAAGTTGAAAGCACTGGTATAGACTATAATTAAAAATATTATACTCATATACAACAGTGCTATGAAATATGATCTTTACTATTTGTATCGCATCTACCATAAAAGTCCACAAGTCAATTATTAATATATAAGAAATCAGCTCCCAGATGCCTTTGTAATCTTTACCACCACAGGCCTGTATTTCTCAGTATTAGAATTTGAAAACTAAAGAAGTGTAAATTAAAAACACAAATTAATCACCTCACTTTCATGACAAGCATCACACATGACAGATCTGCAATGACACAATATGATGGACATCACAAAACACATCCAAAATAATGAATTTTCCTTGAAACATTGGTTGAATGTTAAGTGGAGGTAATCGATTTCTAACTTTCTTCTATGCTTTTATATTTTACACTTGTAGCATTTGATATATACATTACCTTTTTCTTTCTATGTGAAAGCAACGCTTTCTTCACACCTTTGCACCACTTGTCGATACGACAGGGGCATGGATATGATAGGACCTGTGACAGACCTACCAGTCTGGATTAATCTTACCGATGTTACTATCAGAAAGTAAACAAGAAACAGCAGTTAATATTTTCTAGTTCGCATGTTCTTTCTTGTGCCCTTTATTCTGCTGCCATTAAAAAAGAAATAAACCACAAATCTTAAAACTGCCCCAAGATAAGAGAGAATGGTGGATGTGATAAGTGCATGGAGTGCAGAGAACAAAAGAAAAGAAAGACAAAAAACAACCTTACATCTTGACAGTCACAAGATTATACTGCCAAACAGCTTTAACAGCCTGGAGTTCTACGCCAGAAACCACCTTGATCACCTAACTCTGCATGTTGATTATGGCAAACAGCATCTATAGAACAATTCTGAATATGCCATACTACTTAGTCACTAAAACTGGTATCTTGCTGAGGTTAAGACTAGGATTACAGATAACACTGAGCAATGTTACCCACTTCTACTGAAAAAAAGGGGAGGCATAACTACACATCACTGAGGTTTAAACAGCCACGTCAGCAGTAAATAAAGGCCTCTCTTTCAGTTACTCTGTCTCTCCATAGGAACAATGACAAACTTCTAGTCATACAAAAATATTAATCCAGAATCTGCACCACGTCATTTGCCACTGCAACAATATACTCTTATTAAGAGAACACTGGCTCCACTCTGGTAAAATACACATTTGTTTTCTAATCATTTAAGCAACACTGTCAGACAAAACCCATCAATTTTCAGGTTTTGCTACAGTTCTGATGTGCCAGTTACTGCAGGAACACACCTACTAATCATAAGGCTTCTCTGTAATAAAGCAGAAGGTTCATGAGTATCAAAACTGCAACTGAAGCCCAACTAGCATTGCAACAATAGCCTTGGGAACAGTTTTAATCCCCTCTAAGAAAGGAAAATGAATTCTAAACAAATAAGCCATGGTGAGACAGAAGGTCTTCGTATATAAGGACAGCACTGTAGCACTGCAAGGTAAGATAAAGGAAATGGCAAACAAATCCACTACTGGGAAGGAAGGCAAACTTCATCAGTTTTTGTAGTACGGAAGAAGCTGTTACAGAAGAGAAGTTACAAAAGTCCAACATAGTTGAGTTCTCACAATGCATTTCTTATTTTAAGTTTTCCATCCACTGCATACTTTGAGTTGCACAATATCAATTGCACTGTTCTTGCATTCAAAGTCTTTAGGAGACTTCAGATGGCAGGACATACTTTTAACGACAGCATGCTAAAATAGTTTTGTTTTCTTTTGCCTTCCAACACAAAATTCAAAATACTTTGAATGTTACCAGGTTTGAAGCAGAAAATACACACAGACAAAACAGTGCTACCTCTACTCTTGGCACTTGAGTAGCAGTGAAGTCCTATGGAATGTCCTGTTTCCATAAAAATTAATATTTTTATCTTGATGTTTTACTGGCACTGCAAAATCCTTAAAATAAATTGGCTTACTCTAGGTGATGCCATTGTGTAAAATCTAAACAAGTTTGAATTTAACACTTAAAGAGGAACTGCAAATTAACTTCAGAGACATAAAACATGGAAGCTAAACTGGCAGCAAATAAATGCTACAATTTAAGTTTATTTTAGCTGTTGATTTAGGGTTTTCTTCTAGCAGGAAATAAAGAAATCCGAGTTTCACTGTGTTTCGGTCTATGCCGCAAACTGTTTGAATGACATCTTGTGGTGCTACTCAGTACTACCATCCTCTTCCATTGTAACATTGTATTTACTGCTAATTCACAACATAGAATTCAACTATTACTTCAAGGAAGACTTTAATCATACAGCTATGACTGTAGCTGTTCTATGGTTTAAAGAGATATTGAGATAAGAAGTAATTTATTTCTTTTTTCAATCTGAAAAAGAAGCATACCATCAAAAAAGCAAACTTGATAGTTTTAAAGGATAGACTAGAGATGTGAGGGAAACCATGATAACTATAATATCCTGCAAGGCTGAGAGCCACAGAGAACAAAACCAGTTATAGTCTGACCAGAAACATAATTTAATTTATTATTACTTTGCCACTAATTTCTCAAAGCACTTGCAATTTGGATGGTTTAGGAACAGTCTCATCCTTCTCATCGAGGACACAGGTAAGTGTAAAGACAAAAACTAAATAAACCATCTTCCCAGTTCTCTGGCATGAATAGATAGTACCTGAACAATGCTTGAGCCAACTCAGTGCATCAACACCTGTAAGTTGCTGCTATCACTACCATCAACGCAGATATGTAAACTACCTACATTCCAAAAGCTCTAACCAGATGGGAGCTAGTATGACAAAGCAGTTTGAAATCCTTTCTGCATCAGACTGATACTTAATCTAAGATTGTCTGTTGTCAGTGAAGTAGTTACAGACACTATTTCACCCAGCAACAAGAAAGGTTGTCTGAAAGAATGAAAAGATTCAATCTTGCAATTCCACCGCATATGACCTCTTCTGATAGTGCCTACACCACCAATACTGCAGGGAAACTTCTGCCAGAGAGAAATCTTCCTCAGTGGAAGACAGCAGTTTTCTGAAGGCTGAAAAAGTGCCATCAGGGGTGGTGCTGCCACTGAAGTACTTGTGTCAACTTAGAGTCTGTCTTGAGGCTAGCGCTCAGAATTTGCAGACATTTGTAGATCACATTGCAGCATCTGACAGTTGTAAAGAGACTACAGGAAAGTGAGAAGCAGTATCCCAGAATATTCTCAGTTGGAAGGGACCCACAAGGACAATTGAGTCCAACTCCTAGTGTTTCCACCTTCCCAAAAACGGTGAGAAAAGGCTTCCTTTAAAGATACCACCACAAATGTGGTGCTGTCGCTGCCAGAACCTACTCAGTGTTAGTATATTTACATATATATCCACATTTCAGAAATGCTGTTAAACAGCATTACAATGCTGCTCATGTTCTGGCAGAATACCAAAAGAATTCTGGTTTTCTCCAAGTATCAAAACTATCAAGGAGTGCCACAGACAAGAACAGCCTTCAAAAGAGCAGAACTAAAAATATGTGGAATTTCTTGCAAGTGTTAGCCTTGTAACAGTTGTAGATATATCTATTTAATACCATTCAGGATGCACATGAAAGCAAATGTCTAAAGCAAGTATATGACTATGCAGTAAATATGAAGAAATAACAGTGAACACCTTAAACTATAAAACCTGCCTTTCTGAAGAAATAAAAAAAACCCAAAAATGTAATGACTACATTACAGAGAACCACAGCAAATAAACAGTTCATTGCTTGCATTCTCCTATGTGCCAAGTGCATGGCAATAAGAATATATTCACTGTGTGTCACTTCCCATCAGGTCTGACAGATTTCAGCTGGAGAAGTGTTCTACAACAGTATGCCCATATTCATACACTGCACTTAGTTCCTAACCTTGTATTGACTAGAGTGCTCAGATTTTGTCTTGTAGACTCATCAGTTCATGCAAACCATTCATCTTTGCTGGGTTGTACATCCTACCGAAACTCGCATATCACCATACTGGTGGGCATAGGGCCATTCTAACAGATGGAGAAAGAATGTAGTTGTGCCAATGAGCTAGCGGATGCATCAAGTTTGAATATTAGAGCTGGAGTCTCCTCCAAGAATTTCACAAATGGCAATCTATGTACAATCTCTCCATGACTGGTTGAACAGAATATGCCAAGACAAAACTAGATCAATTTAAGACTCCAAGAACACCTCTGGCAGCTGTTGAAAGCAAGTTTTTAGCTCCAATGAGTTTGGAAAAGTCTTCTGCGCAGAGAATTGGGGAATGAGTATCTTAATGAAATCACCACCTTCAGCTCTCTGCAAAACAGGCTTGCAAATCTCAGCAACAAAAAATGAGTTTGCAGCACTGCCGAGTTTTCTGACGAATGGCTCAACAAAACACATAAGCCAGATCTGCAATAAAAAAATCTAATAAATTACAAATGTATTTTGCTTGGCAGGAATACAGTTTAAAGATGCAAATCAGTAAAGTTGAAAATGTGTGTTATAAATTTTGCCATCTGCTTCAATACTGTACTTAACAATTGACATTACTGATGTTACTCCTACGGTTCACTTCTAAGTCTTTATATTTTATCAGATAAAGCAATAGCTAGTTTTATTGTTGAAATTGTACTATTTCCAAGAAGCAAACATCATTATATTTTAATTTTGCATGCAGGTAAATTTTGTTTAAAATGCAATTAATAAAGATGAAAATCCTCTGTCCACCTGCAATTAACTGTACACAGTTTCAGTGCACCCTAATATATGCAATTAACAGGGATTCTGTGTTACTAATTAGCTCTCCAGGTACTCTTAGATGTTGGAACGTGGTTAAGAGTGTTCATTCCTCCACTTACATCAATAATAATGTAATAATGCACAATGTAACTATGAAAATATTCTAGTAACTCAAGTGATGTGTATCACATAGTATTTCTCTACACTATACAGGAGATTCTGAGATTTCATCTGGGCAGTGCTTATTGCATGGAGCCCATCAATCTAGAACACAGAGAAATAGCTTGAGGCCCACATGCTAAATTCAGCTTGCCCGCAAGATTTACATAACCCGTTGGCTCTTACAAATTTTGTGCTGAAAACTCCTGTTATGGGCAAAGACTTCTCTGCAGACTGTTTCCACGACTCTGGGGGCCAGAATCTGACCCATTTTCTCCTTTTTGAAACATGTGGGACATATGAATATCTAGAACATAACCCATTCAAAGACAAGTGCCAAACTACCAACCTGGACACACAAATACATTCTTCAAATGTAAATATACAAGTTGTATGAAGGAATGCTATACAGGTCAGTTCATGTGACAAGTGTGAAAGAGGAAGAGGGGAAGGAGAGCAACAGGCATCTCCAGTCATGTAATGTGGAACCTTTCCACAAAAGAAGGCTCAGACCAATTCATCTAAGAATGATATATATATAAGATAAGATCTTTCAGTTATTCAGTTATTGAGATGCTTAACAGAATGAACACAAAAATTCCGTTCTCTGAACACCAGATCCACTTCAGACATCTAACTAACCAAAAGGCTTTAAAAGCAATACATACCACATACACAAGTTGTATTTGCCTCTTTAGTCAGGATTAAATACTCACAGGAAAATCTAGCACCAGTATCATACATTTGTTACGAAATCTCTTATTCCAGAACAGTTTGTTTAGACAAAACCTGTAACAAATCAGTTTCTTATGTAAATGTTGTAATAATACAGAAAGATTAGAAAAACCTTTCCTCATGTGTTTTGTCATGAACAGGTACAGTTACCTCACAGAAGCAGATCAAAGTTGTATTTTTATCTTTTCTATTTTTTTTCGCTGCAGTGGATACATAGAGTGTATTAGCTAATGAGAAGCAATGTTTGCATACATTGTGTGCAACCTACTGCAGCTTGCTTATATTAAAAGACCACGAAATAAGCAGTTACCTTTAATAATCTTCTAACACTAAAATCTTCCACTTAGTCAGGATTAAGATGTCACCAGGACAGAAATTTTGAGGAACCAAGATATTTTAATAGCATGTGTTTCAACCAAACCACAACACTAGCATGTACTGAAAACACTATGTTCACTAATTGAATTGAAATTACATTTGTAATTGAAAGTTAGGGGATAATTCATTGAATAATAAAGGTAAAAAAGGTGGCTTTATCATGAGAGTAAGACACATACACTTTTACACCAAGGGATTCACAAAGCTTTTAGATGAGACAAATTTCAGCAGAGTATTCCCACTGAAATGTGATAAACAAAACAGGACAAATAATGTATATTAGGCCAACTTTGGATTTTATATTCAAGTCTACCGATCCTGATTTGTGTTTCTGTGTGCAATTTATTATGAGCCTTTCTGTCACAAGATCAAAGACAACTTATCCTAACAAGTTTGTTAATTTCATAACCATTTGGCTACTTCTTCATGACAAACAGGGGAAGACAAGATAACACAAAGAAAAGCTACGGGAATTTTTTTCAAGAAAGTGTTTACCGTAGCATCTTGATACTCATACATTAACTACATGATATTGTTCTGATTTGTTGGCAATAGGCAAGCGCAGGTTTCTGGTCCAACTGCTACTGCAGTAACGTTCTGGGCTATATATTGTACATGTATCCCTTTGCTGAGAAAGATATTTCTTGAATCATCAGTAGGCCCAAGGAAGAATCTCCCTTCCTCAGCAACAAAAACAGTTTGTCAAGCACTGAAACACCACAGTGATATCAGACATGAGTATATCAGCAGTGATGAGAAACAATCTAGAGATCAGCAAACAACCTTTGAAAAGCCCTAATACTAATTTTCATTTCACCAGTGGAACACTTCACTATCCCCACATATTCATAGGCAAGATGCAAAGACACATCTTGCATTTCTCTGTATGCTCTTGTACTGCCTACTGATGAGCAGGTTTTGGGCTACTACTAGAGTGAACTATTAAAAATACAATGTACATGCTTGATGAATGACTACTGCATTTTCCAAACAGAGTGCCACACAGTCTGCTTTTCCAATAACGCTCACTTGCAGTCCAGTGGCTTTTTCACATTCACACAAATTTTCACAGTACACAAATCACCTTTCCTGCACAGTGTCTGCTCCTGAACTACCCAATCTATACTCAGAGTTTAACCACACAAATGTGAATTGTGGATAACACCCCAAGCAAGAATTTGCTTGTCAGCTACAAAAGACCACAGAAAGCAACGCCTGTTCTCAAGACATTTCTTTAGAGGATTATACTCCTATAAGTGTAAGAGCGAGTCTGGAGGAGCAATTCATTAATATGTCATGCTTACATATCACAAGCTGTTCTGGCTCTTCCATACTAAAGCACATCCATATACATACACATGTACAAAACATCTAAGGACTGGAGAGCTGTATCTCCCTGTGATCACTGGGGAGCCTTGGGTAGAATCAGTCACTTCAGCTTCTGCATATAATAAAACAGAGAGCTATACTTCACCTGCAAAACAGTCAGAAGTTTATGAGTTACGCAGAAAACTATGGCCATGATCAATGTTCAGGATACGGCCCCTCAACATCCCCCAACATGGAAACAAGAAATTAGTAAAATAATGGTTAAGAAATAAACTGCAAACTTCTTTCTGTGAAGGAGACAAGAAAAGAAGGGTGCAAACAACATAAATCAGCTAAAACACACAGATCCACAGCAGTGCTTTTATACTCGACCAGTAAAAATTTTAACTGGAACAGAATGAAAAAGCAAAGTATTTGGCAAAACAGAAGGGAAAGAAGAAATGAGACTCATCTGGAAAACTGAGGAGGCCCATCAGGCACTGTCTCACACAGCTAAGCATTAGAGTGACAGCAGCTTCATGTTTCTGTGATTTACCTTGGTGTGGCTCACAAATAAACACATCAGTCGAGGTTTCTAGAGCATAGATGTTCTCTTTGTGAAGAACAATCAAACTGAAGAAACAGCAATTGATTTTCTAATGTACGTGAGATCTTAGTTTATGGTGCTTTTTATTGGTTTCTCTTGGAATAGATTTCCAATTTGTTGTAGAATACAATTCCATCTTAGCAAACCTTTTGATCCTTTCATTTGGACATTATTCCTCTCCAATCCACTTCTGCTTTAAGGAGCTGAAGGCTTTCTATGCCCGTGCACTTGGCCGGTTTTTTTCCCTTCTCCATTTCCTCATTTTGACTTCTGACCAAGACACTGTTAACACTGTTAACACCCACTTCGAGCTGGCCACCTCGCCCTAATCCACTCACTTCCTACTATAACTCCCACAAACACTTTTTTTACAAGCACTTTATATATATATATATCTACACATCTGAAGGCAAAATTAAGACAATTCCAGCGTGGTTAGCTGTCGAAACAGAGGAAAAAATGATCAGCAGTTTTTCAAACAAACCAAAAGAAACGCTTTACAGATGACCCGCTCCCTACGCACACTTTAAACGTAAGCAAGAGAACTTTTCCGCGGAGTCACGAGGGGCACAAGAGGGAGGCGCGGGTTCCACGCCACGGCCCCTGGAGCCGTCCCTTCCCGTGGGATGCCCCGCCAGCCCGGCACCGCCCGCCCAGGAGCCCAGCGAGCTCCCTTACTTCTTGGTGTCGCTGCTGAAGAGCCCGAAGGCCGCGGGAGCCGAGGGGGTCACGGTGGGCGCC